>CM053791.1:197068997-197401497 GCA_028749045.1 Cupressus sempervirens | reverse complement strand
TCAAGAACTAATATCCACACCTAGTAATGATCTAACATTGGATAGTCTAATTGGTGGACTTACTGTATTTGAATTATCAAATTTTGATAATTACTCCGCAGCAAATATTGTTGTCATATTGAATTGTTTAGACATTGTATGAATCAAGCAATTGTTGAAAGGTACAAAGGAAGAGATCATTGAACCTATTGTGATATATTGTGGTAACAAAAGTGTTATAAACATATCAAATAATTATGTGATTCATAAAAAAGACTAAGCATATTGAGATCAAGTATCATTACTTGAGAGAGTTAGTATAAGACAAAGAAGTGAGATTGGAATATGTGAATACAAAGGAACAAATTGCTGACCTATTCAAAAAGGCACTACCTAAGGATACTTATGAGTATCTAAGAGGTAAGTTAGGGGTCATTCCCCTACGTGTAGAAAAGTAAGCAAAGATATTGCATTGTATCAAATGTTTTAAATCAGAATATCATAAACATTGATGCACAAGGTTACACTTTAGGAGTTTCCTAAAGATGTGAAAAGAAAGACATTGAGCTATGTGTAGATGAAGCTACAAGGAGTTTATGTTGAGATAACATTACTATATTAGTCAGACTAATGATACAAAGATGTGTTTATACTTGATATCTTTTGCATTATTGTCAAAGAGGGAGAGATTGGCATGGTTGAATTACCATACAAGTTATCATATAGAGAGGGAGAGAGTGCATGATAAGTACACATAAAGTGGTAGAAATTAGTATTAAACAAAGAGGGAGAGCAATATTAGAGGAAATTTATGCAAAGACAATTATTATTGTCAAGAGCAAAACATTTATTAGTATATGTTGTGGCATTGCTACTAAGAAAGAGTGTGTATTGAACTGACAGAGGGAGCATTCTAAGACTAAGTTGGATGAGAATTAAAATGCAACTAAGAAAGGGAGACACAACGTAGATGGAGTTGAGAGTACAAGTATTGAATATTTTTGGATTGCATGGTAACTAGTTAAGTATGAGTGGTGTTTCCATAAAAGCCAAAGAGGGAGATTGTTGGAAACTACAATTGGAGAAATTATTATATTGTGATTGATGTCAAACCTATTGGTAAGACAAAGTGTCAAGCCTAACAGAGAGACATTTACTAATAGTATAGAGTATCATATCATTTGATTGATGAAGAGGATTTGAAAAGAAGAGATCACGAGATGACCTAGTGAAAGGTTGAGCTAAGATGTGTTAAGTATCATGAAAATGGGAACTTGATAAGTTAGTCCTTGAAAAGATAATGTATTGATAAAGTAAGAAGATAGGTTGATGAAGCTCAGAGTTGAACCAAGTCATAAGAATAAGCTTTACTGAGTATTAGTATTGGCCAGTCAATAAAGGAGCTAAAGTAGAAGATTAAGGAACTTATGTAGAAGCCAAGCAAAAAAGTTCAATTTTAGTGTTAGTTATTGAATTTGGGGCCAACATAGTTGAAATTTTTAATTAGTCAAACCATGTGGAAGATAAGGATTGATGAGCTGTCATATTTAATGTGTGAGAAGTTTTTTTAAGTGATCAAAGGCAAGAATTTGATTAAAAGTTTCTAGAAGAAGAAGAAGGAGAACAAAAAGATGGAAGGATTCGATGAATCTAACCTAACCCTAAGATCAATGACGGTGTTTAAGTGGCAAAATATCAAAATTACCTATTTAAGGAGGCATAAGAGATGTTTTATAAGGTTGGTTCATTGTTGATTGGTGATCTTAAGGAGACCCTTAGAAGAGAAGAATAGCAGAGGTGAAGTGTGAAGAGTTTGTGAAGATCGATTACTTGAGGAGATTCCAAGAAAATTAATGATGGAGATTTCAATGAACTAGTAGATGAGTGAATGAAGATCTAAACTTGCAAAGTGTGTTGTACTTTATAGATCAAACCTATTGTTACATTCTAACCATTGTATCAGTCAAAACCATTTAATCAAGGTTTACTTTAAAATAATTTTGTAAATCCTTTAATCAAGGTGACATTCTAATGGAATGTCCCAAAGTCCTCTCCACCATCTTTTGCCTAGTTCACAAGATTTCCAACCTGCTCATGCAAGCAACAAAAAAAATTGAGGCATCAAGAATGTTTGATATGTTGTGTTTATAGTAAGGCATAAAATTTAAATGTTCAAAGTCAAACCCTTAAATCTAAGTACACCAACAATCACCAATTATTGTGTGTATTCACTAAAAGCTTTAGCAGAAGTATATCACACTTGTTGAACTCCAATTTGATCTCATAGTTGTAATAGAGAATGGAATTAGTATTGTTGATTGGGAGAAATGTGCACTATGATTTGAGTTGAATTATTTCAACAAATATTCATAAATTCCAATTTGTACATTAAAGCTTCATTTGAATAAATATATCAATAGCACAATCAAATACCTAGGAAATAACTTTTAAAATATGGTTATTCCAAGAGCCAAAGTTGAAATGCTTGCAGGAAGTAGTAAAGGGCTCAAGACAAGTAGAGTAGAGTTTGATGTATTGGATATTTATCCCACATTCATCCTATGGGAGAATTCCAAGCACTTTTATGCAAGCACCAAGTAATAATGTGTTAAAAGAAATCACCTTATGACAAGGAAGAATTTTTTTTGGTGGGCCCAAGTTAGAACATTTGGTGAAGGTAAATTAAATTTGAACAAATATCATGACTAGAGAATGATGCAAGAATAACCCAAAATTGAATAAGATCTTGATACGTAGCAATGTGTGGAGGCTGATTGGTGCTAAAATAAAGGTGAGCATGACTTTGCAAGGTTTGGCACATACTTTGTGAGGTTGATTCTAAAGTTGCATGTGGTTTGGTCATGAGTTTGTGGGTCAAATATGTAGTCATCAAAAACATTCTTTGAAGTTAAAATGGCACTTTTGTGTGACATCATGAGGGTCTCAGGTAGTTAACAACTAGTGGTTGCAAGAATATGACTAAGTTCTTAATCATAACCTCATGATAGTTTGTGATGGTTTGAGTTTTAATATTGAAAATTTACATAGTGTTGACAAGTGGAAATGGGGAGGTAGTCTAGTGGTGATGAGATGGAAAATTTAGCCAATCTAAGATCAATAGATGACATCTATGAGGAAGTTGAACTGGTTTGATTGAGCCTGGTTGGAGGGAAAACATAATTCAAGATGTTTTAAATTCAACGTCTCTAATTTTGAGGCTTGTACACACATTTTAATGGAATGGGATTTTATTATATAGTTTTGGCTATGTAATAAAATGAAATATTTTTAAATGCTTCAAAGGGCTCATTTTCTTTCCAAGTCTATAGATTGAAATGCATGCTATGGGTGCCATTTGAATCCAAATATGCAAGTAGTATATACCATCAGAAAAGTCTCTAACCAAGGATTTCAATTTTGCATTCAAAATATGTGCAGGTCTAACTGAATGAAAGATATTGTAAGTTTTGTTAAATAGAAGCATTCTAAACAATTTATTTTGGCTTTGCCAATGGAACTTCAAATCCAATTTCTAGGGAAATCATCAAGTGGGTTGTCTTTAAATTTGGCAAGGATGTTTCTAGTAGTGATATTTTGTTGTTGGAATTTTTTATTGGGGTTTTTGGTAAGTTTTATACAAAAACTTTGGCTCCTTTTAGGCTGTTAACTTCTTCATCATTTGGGAATATTTTGAGGACTTTGTTGCAACAATGATGAATATTTGACTTTTAGTTGAAGGTTTGAGAGGTTAGAGAAAATTTGCAACAATTTTAGATGGAAAATGAAGATGACATTTGGCACTATCATATCAGATCTAACCCTTTTCATTTTTCTATATCATCTTCTCTTTTTTCATTGTACAGGGTTGGTTCCTAGCTCTTTGAGCAAGTTCTCAACCTAGTTTTCAACCATTCTTAAATATTTTCTCTTTCTAGAGTAGCTTTGTAAATTTTACATAGAGAAAATTAATGGATCTAGGTTGAATTTCTTTGTTGGGCTTCTTGTATTTTAAGTTGTAGTTTCTTATATGACAAAAGATAGAATAAGTTTTCTTGAATGATACATTTAGTTTCAAATCTCTCTATTGTTAGATTGTGTCAAGTTTTAGATGAATAAATCAAAGGTTTCTTCATTTGGTGTCTTGTTACGAGATGTATGTATTCTCATTTGTGCTTTGATTCAAAGAATTAATTAAAATTCTTAATCGAAGACATTGATTGATAAGGCTTTTACAAGGATTTTGATAAGAAGGATGAAGCATGAATATTGCTAAAGAATGTTGTTGAAAAACATGTCTTGGATCTAATTGTCATCTCAAATTTTTTTATACAATGTTTTTCTTCGCATGAGTCAACTACCCAAAGAGGATCTGAATATACCACTAGACACAATAATCACTTGTAATATTTTCAAAAAAAAATTGTAGAAGAAGAATTTTTTCATTGACTACTTCTCACATAGAGTGAGATTATATGTAAATTTACAAGCATGATTTTTAGCTATTAAGTGGACTCATTAGCCATTCTTTATAATGGAGTGTATTTTTCTTAAATTTTCATAATAAAATAATCAAGTCTTAGGCCATTTATTATTAATAATAAAAAACAAAAACTAAATGCAAATCAAATTACTTATGCAACTACATGCAATTTTAACTAAATAATTTAATTTAATATTTTTGGTAAAGTCAATGATACTTAATCAAAGAAAATTATGAAAATATTTATGACTTTTCATTTCACTTTTACCTCTAATCCTTGAGAGGATCTATGAATATTAACATGACATACAACATTAATCTACATGAATGCAACCTAATTTTCACTTTCCAAAAGATTTAATTGAGCTACAAAAAAATGGAGTGTGTACAACCACCACTAGTTTAACCATGGTGATATGAGTACCTTTTCTCTTTGGATTTACAATGTTAAAAAGTCTATTCAATCCTTACTCATCAGATTTGCAGAACCTTGGTGGTCTAAATACCATTATTGCAAGTGGATTTTTCATTAAGATATTCAATATCTAAATGGACAAAGTATCATTTTTGTAAACAAACACAAAATTTATACTTTCATACACAAAAGTAATCAAAGATTATATGATGATTACTATTGAAAACAATTATTCAATTGTATATTGTCATTGATGTTACACTCTAACTGAGTACTACTAGTAGTAACTCAGATCAGAAGACTCCAATATTAGTAGAGATAAACTTTAGAAGAAGCTAAGTTTAGTGATCAAGTGAAAACTAAGCTAGGCCAGTCATTGAAGGATTCAAGTGTTGACTAGGTCAAGATAGTTACCAAAGGGGTTTAGTGTAAATCGAGTCAGGTTGGTTACAAAGGAACTCAGTGGTAACCAAGTGACCCAATTTCAGTTTTAGCTAACCTACAATAGAATATTTTTGTTTATATAAGCTGACTAGGTGAATATTTATTGCTTATTTGTAAAGGTATTCAAGCTAACTTGAAATTGGGTTTCACATATATATAAAAGGTCAAGTTATGGAAGAAGATAAGATGTGAATAAGGAAGAATGTCTACTTAAGAGAAGAACATCCAAAGAGTTGCAAATAATATTTTGATTAGGAAGGATCCAGAGGATAAACCAAAACAGTGATCTTTATCTACAAATTAGTTGCTTCATTAATCAAGTCAATTATTATTACACTCTAACAATTGTAGTAGTGAAGAAATCTCTTAATAGAGTTGACTTAATAGTCATTTATAAATCCTCTGATAAGGTGAAATTTCTAGATTGAAGTGTCTTAAGACCTCTAACCAAGCCACTCCTAATAGGGTGATTCAAATCTTTTAATAGGGTCACACCTAATAGCATTTTTTGTAACCTTTAATAGAGTTAGTTCCTAATAGAGCTCACTTCAGAAGAGTGAAAAGTTGTAACTAGTTGCATTGGTGGTTTTCCCAAATTGGGTTTCCACATTAACTCTTGGTGTCTCATGTGTCCATGTTATTTTCTTACTACTTTATCTTTTTTCAACTAAGTTACTAAAGGTTAATACACATTAATATCTCAAGACTGCAATGTTAACCAAATGACAGTGAATTTCTAGTTCTAATCAAGCTATGCAAAGGATTTGAGTTAACAAGTTTATTTTGATATCTAAGGCATTTTGGAATATTTTTTTAGTGGTAACTGATTCAATCCTCCCCTCTCAGTTAATCCTCTTATATTTCTAACAATTGGTATCAAATCTATTGGTACTGGTAGAAAAGGTTTAAAGGACCTATGCTAAAGATCAAGATGTCTTATAGAAGAGAGATTCCTAAGTTGAATAGAGACAACATCAAAGCATGGTAGGAACTCATGAAGTTGCATTTGGGAAACATTGGATATATAGGTCTAAGCTTCTTGGAGAACTAATATGTGTCACATCTTGATCCTTTGACTGTGGAGCAAATGGTAGATAAAAAGAATCACAACACAATGATAATTGACATTGCTTCTAACATAGGAAGGGATGAGATAACTAGGGCCAAAGGTGCACTTGACTATTCCAAACTCCCTACAAGAATAAAGAGAGCTAAAAAAAAAACACCAAATAATAGAAAACACAAGAGATAGATGAGTCAATGCTTTCATAGATTCATTCTAATAACAGATACATTCCCAACTGTAAGGCCTTCCAGGTTATGGCCAAAATTACAATTCAAATTTGATCCACAATGATAATCTTTTCATTTCAACTTTTCCTTTTGCTCCTCCTAGTATACTTCGATTCCCTAAGACTTTAACCCAAAACCTACTTAAATACATGCATGTCCATTGGTCAGCCTATTGCAAATACAACAAAATAAACCCATATATTAAATTCTAAAATAAGCCACAAGTCAGGTCTTAGCAAATATCTAACATGAAATTAAATGCAAAGGTCAACTCCAACTAGAAACCACACATAGATAACTTAGCACATGAAGTACCAAACAAAATGCTACAACTTGGTGAACTCGACAACAAAAGGAACTCGGGAACCAAAGGAACTCAAAAACTGCTCCAAACCTAGCAACCAAAGAGATCTTAGAAACCAAAAAGAACTCGATAACCACTCTAACTTGGAAACTAAAGGATAACTCGGTAGAAACTGCAAACTCAGCAAACATAGAAAACTCGGCAATGAAAGACATTACAACTTAGTAGCAACTAAGAAGCTTGATAAACATGCAAGATAGAAATGCAACCTAGGATGCTCCTACATTAGACAACTAGGGTTAAAAGAAATGATTCTCTTAAATCATTGAGATGTCACAACCCAAGTTGAATCCAACTCAGATTGGGAAATCCATGTAGCATCTTCAATTGGTTTGTTCTTCCACTTTGCCAAATACTCATAGTAATCTTTCCCTCTTGTGCTCTTATGAACCTTCTAATCCAATATCTATTCAACCTCTTCAATTTGCTTCTTGGGATAATTATTTGATACCACAACTTCATCATCTAGCTTGTAATACTTGTACAAATCAGCAACATTGAATATAGGATATATACATGTCATTAGGTAACTAAACTTCATAAGCATTTCCACTGTTAAACTTCCTTAAGATCTTACACGGTCCAAAATTCTTCATATTCAACTTATTGTATGTTCCAACAAGAAATCTTCCTTTCTTCAAATGAACCATCATCTCATCACCAACTTCAAAAATATGATGTCTTCTAGACTTATCAACATTCTCCTTATACTTCAGATTACTTTGTTCCAATCTCAATTTTACTTCATCATTCAAAGACTTCATAAAATTAGCAAATTCTTCTCCTACAACACTTCTCTTCTCTTCACTGGCAATGCCATTTAATTAGGTTGTATTCCAATAGCAATCTCAAAAGGTGTTTTCCTTATACTCTTAGTCACACAATTATTATATCCGAATTCATCTTGTGTTGATACTATCTCCCAATTACTTTTCTTATTTCCAATTAAACATCTCATAAAATTACCCAAGCTTCTATTCACAACCTATCTCTATCCATCTATCTATGGATGGAATGTACAACTAAAATTGAACTCATTACCCATCTTCTTCCACAAAGTCTTCCAAAAGTAACCAACAAACTTACTATCTCTATTAGAAATAATACTTTTTGGTGATCCATGTAATCTAGGAATCTCTTTGTATAAAATCTCAACAACTTGCTCGACATCTGATGTCTTCTTACAAGGTATGAAATGAGACATTTTAGAAAATCTATCCACAAAAATAAATATAGAATCATTCCCCTTCACTATCTTAGGTAATCCAAGAACAAAATCCATACTAATGTCACTCCAAGGTTTCTCAGGAATAGAAATAGAAGTATACAAACCAATATTTTTACTTACTCCTTTTTCAACTTGACAAACTCCACAATTCTTTATAAATTTTTAAACATTTCTATACATCTAAGGCTAATAATGCTTATCCTTCAACAAACTCAATCTCTTATCAATTCCAAAATGTCTAGCCAATCTACCACTATGATTTTCCTAAATCAAATCCAACATCATATAAATCTTAGGAATACACAACTAAATACTTTAAAAAAAATATCTTCTTGAATAGAATACTCATCAAACTTACTTGGTTTTTCTGTCAAACTAGATGTGTTGCACTCTTTCCACATCTTAGAAAAATAGGATTAATATCATACAATTTCTTCATATCATCAAAACCAAGAACTTCAACCTTCATCTCGATCAACAAAGAATGTCTTCTACTCAATGAATCAACAACTTGGTTAGTGAATCCACTTTTATGATTAATCACATGTCTCTTATTCAACTTATGTTGACTTCCCAAGTACTGCAAGGTTTTATGATCAATATACAACACAAACTCCTTAGGAATCAAATAATGTTCTCACTTCTTCAATACTTGAACAATGGCATTAAACTCTTGATTATACATAGAATACTTCCTTTTAGCATCATTTAACTTCTCACTAAATAAATCAACAAGTTTACCTTCTTGACTTAAGATAGCTCCTATTGCACTACCACTTGCATCACATTCAACTTGAAATACCTTATTAAAATTTGGAAAAGCTAATATAGGTAACTCAACAACCTTTTGTTTCAAAGTTTCAAAAAAATTATTAGTTCTATGTGTCCACTTGAATTCCTTTTTATCTCCTCTCATTGTCTCAATCATAACATTACAAACAAAAATGAAATTCCTTATAAACTTCCTGTAAAAACTAGCCAAACCATGAAATGGTCTTACCTTATCCACATTCTCAGGTGTAGGCCACTCAAAAATTTCTTTAACCATCTCAAGGTCCATCTTCAAACCATCAGCTGAAACAAAAAGTCCCAAATACACAATATCTTCTTGCATAAAAGAGAAATTCTTTAGATGAATCATTAACTTTTCTTCTTTCAATCTCTAGAATACTTATCTAACATGCTCAAGATGCTCTTCCTTAGTTTTACTGAATATCATAATACCATCCAAATAAACAATCACAAAGTCACCCAAGAATCTCTTTAGAACTTCATTCATCAACCTTATTAAAGTACTAGGTACATTAGTTAAACCAAAAGGCATTACCAACCATTCATACAAACTATCTTTTGTCTTGAAAGTAGTCTTTCATTC
This sequence comes from Cupressus sempervirens, assembly GCA_028749045.1. Lineage (NCBI taxonomy): Eukaryota > Viridiplantae > Streptophyta > Pinopsida > Cupressales > Cupressaceae > Cupressus > Cupressus sempervirens. The sequence goes on along the minus strand of CM053791.1, from coordinate 197,391,919 downwards.
ATCACCTTCTCTAATTCTAATCTGATGATAGCCACTCTTTAAATTGATCTAGGAAAAATGCTTTGCTCCATTTAAATAACCCATTATTTCATCCATCCTCAATATAGGAATCTTATATTTTACTATGATCTTGCTAGTATCTCTAGAATCAATACACATTCTCCATTATCCACTCTTTTTAGGTGCTAATGCAATAGCTACAACACATGAACTCAAACTTTTTCTAATCAAACCTTTTTGCAACAACTCTTGCACTTATCTATTAAGCTCTTCATTTATAGTAGGTGTCAATCTATATGGTGCTTTATTAGAAAACTAGTTCCAGGAATTAGATCCATGCAATGACTTATACTTCTCATTGGAGGTTAACCATTAGGTATATCCTCTATAACAATATCTTTATACTCATTCAACAATTGTGTAATTTTCATTAGCATGTGATCAATACTACTAGTTTATGCTTTCACTCAGTTATGACTAGCTTTTGTCACTTGGCCACTACTGACTTGGTTAACACTATTTTCTTATACTCAACTGCTACTGCACAACTTGGTCTCCTAGGAATTATGGAAAAATAGACTTGATTCTTCTTTGTTTCCTTTTTAGTTTGTTTTCCATTAACCATGCAAATTTTCACTGTACTATAATTAACCTCATATGGACTTTCAATCAAAAGTAGCAATATTTTCTTTTTCTCATTCACTCAAAGAGCATGTTGATTCAATCTTCCATCATGTATAGTGTATCTATCATATTTCCAAGATCTACCCAATAGAATATCACAACAATCCATAGGCATAATATTACATAGAACTTCATCAAAATAATATCCAATCTTGAACTTCACAATACATTTTTCACTTACCAATATCTTATGCTCATCTTTGATCTATGAAAAATGATAAGGTTTAGGATGCTCCAACCTCTGCAACTACAACTTTGTAACCAATTCTTTTGATGCCAATTTTGTAGAACTTCCACTATCAATGATCACCTTACAACATTTTCCAGCCATCTTACATCTAGTCTTGAAAAGACTTCTCCTTAGGACAAGTTCCTCACCACTTCCCTTATTACATAATGCTCTTCTCACCATCATATTTTCTCCAGCCTTAGGTCCACTTGGTTAACCCATAGTATCTCCTTGAATCACAACATTTCTGTTACCTTGCCCACTTTTAGAATATCTACACTCAAAAGATCTATGCCCTTCTTTAGCACATCTGAGAAAATTACCACAAGAAAAACCTCTAGAATAATAATTACCTCTTCCTCAGTAAGAACTAGTACCTCTTCGGTAGGAATCACCACCTTTCCACTTGGTCTTGCCTTTATCATTAATCTTTCATTCAAATAATCCCTTATCCTGCATAGAACTATTAGATTTGCCATCTTCTCCATAAGATCTACCTCTGCCTCTCTGAAATCTACCACCTCTACCTCTTTGTCTTTGTTCATGCTTCTTTGTCAAGACTCATTAGCTTTCAAGGCATATTGATATGCTTCCTCCACACTTTCCAATTTCACAAAAATTATATCATCTTGAATCTAAGATCTCAATCCATTTATGTACCTTGGAATTTTCTCAACATCATCATACACATGTCCAAACATAATGTCCAATCTATAGAATTACTTAGTATACTCCTTCACAGTCATGTCTCTTTGTTTCAAATTTTGCTTCTTTCTCAACAAGCTAACTTGGTAATCAGTAGGAAGGAACTTCTTCTTTACCTTGTTCACCATCTTTGACCAAGTCTTGATCTTTTCCTTTCCTCTCCTTTGTATATTAGTTTGTGTATGCTCCCACCATAGTGAGGCATGTTCTTTCAACCTAGTAACTACAATTTTCATGCCATCCTATTACCAAGAGTGTTTTTATAATCATAGAACTTCTCCATTTCAGAGATCCAATCCAATATAGCATTGGTATCCAATTTTCCATCATAAGGAACAACTTCTATAGTAGGTTTTGAATTTTCCCTAGATAATAATCTCAACAATCTTGCCTCATCTTGATCTTCTTTATGCTCTAGATCAAGGTTTAGTCTTGCTACTTCATCATCACAAACATCATCAAGATGCACTCCTCTTCTTTGGGTTGTCTCTACAACATCTAATATGGTTGTAATTTGTCTCACTATATTCAATATGGCTTTGTTAGCATTTCCTCTACCTTGAACCATTTTTACAATCAAGTTCCTCCAAGATCATAACCCTCTACAAGTTATAGGTCAAATCCATAGATCTACAACCCTCCAACCAAATTCATGTAGGGTTCTACTTGATCTAATCTCCACAAGGATGAACCTGCACTCAAATTCCACCTGAAATAGGGAGGGATGAGATAACTAGGGCCAAAGACACACCCAACTATTCAAAATTTCCTGTGAGAGTAAACATAGTGGAAAAAACACCAAATAAAAGAAAGTACCAGAGATAGAGGAGCCAATGCTTTCATAGATTTATTCTAATAATAGATACATGTCTAGCTATAAGGTCTTTTGGGTTATGGCCAATATTACAATTCAAATTCAATCCATAATGATAATCTTCACATTTCATCTTTTCCTTCTACTCCTCCTACTCTACTTTAATGTCATAAGAATCTACCCCAAAACCTACTTAAGTACATGCATAGCCACAAGTTAGACTATTGCAAATACAACCAAATAAACTCATATGTTAAATGCTAAAACAAGCCATAGGTTGGCTCTCAGTAAATACCTAACATGAAATTAAATGCAAAGGTTGGCTCCAACTACAAATTGCACACATACAACTCAACACATGAAGGACCAAACAAAATATTGCACCTCAGTGAACTCAACAAGCAAAGGAACTTGAAAATCAAAGGAACTCGGAAGAACTCAGTAACCACTCTAAACTCGACAACCAAAGAGAATTTAGTAACTGAAGAGAACTTAGAAACTAGTTTGAATTGACAACCAAAGGATAACTTGGCAACAATTGTGAACTTAGCAAACATAGAGAACTTGTCAATTCAAGACATTATAACTTAGTAGCAACTAAGAGACTCAATAAACATGAAGGATAGCAATGCAACCTAGGATGCTCCTACATTAGCTCCTATTCTTAATTATTTTGAATTTGATGAAGAAAAATATTATCCTATTGCTCATGCAATATGGAACAAGCTACAAAATATCTATGGAGAAGATGACAATGTAAGGAGAGCCAAAGAAAAAAGTCTAAGAGGCTAATTTTATGAAATGAAAATGAAAGAAGATGAAAACATTGTCAAACATAGTGAAAGAATAAAAGCAAGTGTGAGTACAATTAGACCTATAGGAGAAAAAATAGATGATGTAATAGTAGTCAACAAGGTATTAAGAACTCTACTTCCTATTTATGCAATTAGAGTTTCATCTATTCAAGAGATGAGATGTGATCCCAAAAATGATATAACTTTGGATGACTAGTGGGAAGCTTAATAGCTTTTGAGTTAGACAACTTGATAACTATCTTCCTAGATCTTGGAACTTAGAATCAAAATTCAAAGTCAAACTAACTCTTGGTAAAAAGGGAGGAAACACAAAAGGAAAACCATCTAACAAAGAAGAAGAAGAAGAATCAGATGATGACCTTGATGTTATTGAAGCAAAGTTTGCAAGAAGGTTACTAAAAGGAAAAGGTAAATATAAAAGAAAAATTCCACTAAGTTTTGTCTCTTGTGAAGAATTTGGTCACATTATTGCAAGGTTTCCAAATAAGGAGAGTAAAGATGATAAGAAATTCAAAAGTTCAAAGGAAAGAAAGATTTCAAAAGCTACAAAGACTACAAGGACAAAGATAAGAAATCTTGTTATATTACTAAATACTCTAAGAGTGATAATGAAGATGAAATGGTATATATTTCTATTAAAGATGAGTTAGATGATAAGGATAATTAAAATACTACACTTATTTCTCATGTTAGCAAGAATGACACATGGATAATAGATAGTGGTTGTTCTCATCACATGACTGGTGATAAAACTAAGTTTAAACACTTAGAATACTATGATGATGGAAGTGTTAAATTTGGAAACAATGAACCATGTTATGTGAAGGGAAAAGTATGCATTGCATTGGTTGATGAACTCAAATGTGACAATCCTTACTAGGTTGAAGGACTAAGACACAATCTTCTAAGTGTGGCATAGTTGAACAACATTGGATACAAGATAGAATTCATGAATGGGAGATCTAGAAATTAGACCAAAGGTACATTTTTTTACCTAGACTTCATTGAAACTACATGTTTTCAAGCTCAGGAAGAGGAACCCAAGTTGTAGATAGTTCAACCTGAGCTACAAACAATGCAAATCGAGTTGCAACCAGTGTAACCCAAGCTAGAGACAATCAAAACTGAGTCTCGATCAGAGGAGATATTAAAGACCTTTGGAATGGAAGATTCCAAAATAGTTGGAACACTTATGTGTACTAGACAAAAACTATCCAAGAATGATGATTCAAAAGAGATAAATCAGACTACTTATAGATCTATGATTGGGAAACTTCAATATTTTGTTCACATAAGACTCATATTGCATTAGTAGTTGGTATAGTTGTACAATTTTTTGCAAATCCTAGAGAAACTCATGTAGTGGTAGTCAAAAGAATTATGATATATATAAAAGGTTCTAAATACTATGGTCTATGGTACAAGAAAGGAGGAAACCTTGAGTTAAAAGTAAAAGTCTTTATTGATGTGGATTGGGATGGAAGCATTGATGATAGATAAAGCACTAGTGGAGGAGCATTCTTTCTTGGAAAGAGGTTAGTGTCATAGACCTATAAGAAGAAAAACTACATCCCTTAGTCTATAATAGAAGCATAATATATTGCTATAGCATATAATTGTTCCAACATAGTCTGGATCAAGCAACTATTGTTAGGAATAAAGGAAAAAATCAAGGACCTAGTGGTTATCTACTATGATAACACAAGTGCAATCAACATATCAAAAAATCCAATGATGCATTCTAAAACAAAACATATTGTAATCAAGTATCATTTTCTGAGAGAATTAGTTCAAGATAAAGAGGTTAGATTCAAATATGTGAACACAAAGGAATAGGTTGTTGACATATTCACCAAACCATTACCTAAAAATGCATTTTTTTTTAATCTCAGATGGAAGTGAGGAGTCATTCCCTTATCTAATTCTTGCTAGAGTATAGATTACTGCTGCATCAACCAAGCTGCATTGAAGATCTATCAAGTTGATGCAAAGAAGTCAGAGACCATTGCATATGAATCGCTGCATAAGGTACAATATAAACTCATTTTTTCAAATCTTTGGTACTTGATGTAAAAGAGGGAGAGATTGAATATGTCATGTTCATATCAAAAGAATTAAGGGAGAACTTGATCAGATGCAGTCTAAAGTTAAGATTTCAGAGGGAGTTCTTACAGTTGGATGGAGAATCAGAATGAAACTAAGGATATTGTAAAATCTTATAAATCATTTTGATTTTTCTAAGTTTCATTTTCTTATGACATGTTGTGTTGCCATCAATGCCAAAGAGGGAGGTTGTTGAAAAAAATTATTCAATTATATATTGTCCTTGATGTTACACAAATGGTACACTCTAATTGAGCACTACCAGTAGTAACTAAGCTTAGAAGACTCCAATATTAGTCAAGCAGAAGTTCTAAAGAAGCCAAGTTTGGTGATAAATTGCAAATTGATCTAGGTCAATCATTGAAGGATTCAAGTGTTCATTGAGTTAGGTTAGTTACCAAAGAGGTTCAGTGTAAACTGAGTTAGGTCGGTTACCAAGGAACTCAATGGTAACCAAGTTACCCAGTTTCAATTTTAGCCAACCTATGACAGAATAGTTTTGTTTATTATTTCATTTATGTAAGTTGACTTAGTGTATGTTAATTTCTTGTTTGTAAAGGTATTCAAGCTAACTTGACATTGGATTTCATATATATGAAAGGTCAAGTTGTGGATTGAAATATGGTAGTTGCGGAAGAAGATAAGATGTGAATAAGGAAGGATATCTAGTTAAGAGAAAAAAATCCAAAGAGCTACAAAGAATATTTTGATTAGGAAGGATCTAGAGTATAAACTAGAATAGTGATCTAAATCTAAAAATTAGTTGCTTCATTAATTAGGTCAATAATTGTTACTATCAAACAATTATAGCAATGAAGAAATGTCTTAATAGAGTTGACTTAATAGTCATTTTGTAAATCCTCTAACAAGGTAACACTTCTAGATGGAAGTGTCTTAAGACCTCTAACCAGGCCACTCCTAATAGGGAGATTCAAATTCTCTAATAGGGCCACACCTAACACTATGTTTTGTAACCTTTAATAGGGTTGGCTCCTAACAGGGCTCTCTTACAAAAGAGTGAAAAGTGTGACTAGTTTCATTGGTGGTTTTCCCAAATTAGTTTTCCAAGTTAAATCTTGGTGTCTTATGTGTTCATGTTATTTTCTTACTACTTTATCTTTCTACAACTAAGTTACTAAAGGTTAATACACATTAATATCTCAAGATTGCTTTGTTAACCAAGTTATATTGAATATCCAGTTCTAACAAGGATATGGAAAAGATTTGAGTTAATAAGTTTTTTGGACATCTAAGGGATTTTTAGATTGTTATAGTGGTAACTAATTCACCCCTCCCCTCTCAGTTACTCCTCTTATATTTCTCACAATCATGTCCTTTGATAAAAAATTATTGTTCAATGAATCAACCCCATGGTCAATTTTGTATAAAGAAGGTTGAGGCACATGTAGCCATACAATCATGGTGGAGGAACTTATGATTGAAACCTAATATATATATATATATATATATATATATATATATATATATATATATATATATATATATATATATATATATATATATATATATATATATATATATATATATATATATATATATATATATATATATATATATATATATATATATATATATATATATATATATATATATATATATATATATATATATATATATATATATGAAATCTAAGTATCATTAGGTCAATCACTTCAAATATAAAACTTTAAAAAAATCATGATTTCATCATTTATCTTCTAGTCATAAACATCATCAATTTTCTAGAAAGACATGATTCAACATCAAATAACACTTTGTTTATTTTTATTTTTGATCTATAGTGTAACAATATTTCATCCTTTAGAAATTTTTATGAATTTTTAATCTTGTAAAATAAGTCAAGTGTTTGGTCTTAAGATCAAAAGTGTGTGATTGTCTCTCATGTTCAATTTTTTTGGACATCAATGTAGATCAAAGTTTTTTTTAAGTGTCAAATATTTTTGGTTTGTGTTTGACTATAAAAATACATCATTTTATGTTAGATACAACTATAAATCTCAACAAAACACAAAGCCTAATTTTTCCTATGACAAAAAAAAAATTGAATAAAAGAGTTTGTAATAACGAAACCTCCTTCAAGTGATGCGTCTATGTTCTCCTTTCTTATCCATTGAAAGGATGTTGATGTTTCTCATGATCTTAATAAAATGAACTTAGGATGTGAAATAAAAATGGTATCATGAGAATACTAGGAATGCGTGTAGCAAAAAATGTGCAAAGAGGTTCAATTTATAGAGGTTGGGAGCCAAAATATAGAAATTAGCAAGAGATTGTGCAAATTGGAAGATTCATAAGTATGACAAATTGGAAGACAATTTTGAATGCATATTCAATGAAAAAATTAGTATGAATGAGGCATTGGAAGACTTGGTTGGAACCCAAGATACTGGAGGGGTGAATTAGGATCTATAAAACTTTTAAAAATTTCACAACACTAGTGCATTTACCACATTTACAATCTCATATCCAATTGCATGCATAATTATGTAATCAAACTATAATAACATATAGATCTAATCTATCAATCACATGCAAGAAAAGTAATCAAATATCACAAATATTTTGGTTACCTTGAAATGTTTCAATTTGAAGGTAAAAATGGGGTGGCAATGACACCCAAAAATCTTCACTACTGTAATAATAAATTTAACCTATTAGGGTTACAATGTTTGACAATATCCAATGATCTACCTTGTGAGGGGTCTACCTTATTAAAATCTTTTGATAATGTTAGATCTCACCCTATTAGAGGATTTTACACTTACAACAATTCAAGGACTTTGTTAGGATATTTACAAAGATCTGTTAAGACCACTCTATTAAGATATTTACCCTATCTCAATCTATTAAAATTTATTCAATACTTGATCCTTGGTCTGCTCTAATAAGTTGTTCTTTGATCTCCTCTTTTCAATCTGATCAAATCTCTATTCTGACATAGCTTTTCTATCCTTCACTACTTGACTAGGTTGCTTACTCTATTCTAAAATAATAGAGCCTTTTGGCTCTTCTACAATGTTTGTACATTCACAATTGAGTCATATGAATAGATTTTTTGCTCCTTGTCATCACCATACACTTCACCTTATCAAACTAGGTTAGGATATACTCTATTTAAATATTTCATAAAGATTTTTCTAGATGATTCCTTATTTCACCTCTTCATCTAATTTGTTCATCATATAACATAGGGACCTATGATCCATGTCATAAAATGCATAAAAATCTCTGTAACAACTTCTACCAATATTAAATATCTTGCATATGTCAACCTAAAATGGTTTACCTCAAAGTTTGTATCATTCCAAACTTGAATATTAATTTTTTGTTGCTTGGTATTTTTTCTCTAATACTCGACATTCATTGAATATGCTTTGACACTAGCTCTTTACTATGCTTGACACCTTTTGTGTAACTCAGCTTCAATTTTCTCAAATTGGTTGATAAATATTAGACTTAGCTTACATTGAAAATACTCAACAACTAAAGACTTTCTTGGCTCCTGCAGTGCTCAATATATACATTTTATATACAAGTCTATCTCATGACTCAACTTATATAGAGTATCTTTATCACAGGGATGATCGTCTGACTCTACCTAGTATATGACTAAGTGTTTGATACTAATAGACAACAATAGTTACAGATATCAAAAATCTCTCCCTTTAACATTAGTGACAAAAACACTTTTTCATGATTACATCATTACAATAATAATATGAGTACTCCTCCTAAGCCTATGACTTAGTTCATGTATAACTACAAAAATTTGACTTATGTTGAATAAATAAATAAATAATGTGTCAATACATATATGCACATGGCTCTAAGTAGTCTAATTGTCTCAGTGTCACACTGATTGTCTTTTGCATTTGGATTTTCTTCTAAACTTTGATTTCTGAATGTTGAACTCTAAACTCTGACTCTTCTGAGCATTAAATCCCTTCTTTTCTCCTTGGTGTTCTTTTCCTTTTATCTAGTCTCCATTCAAAATATGTAATCATCATTACAACTCCCACTTATTTTTTTCACTTATGTCTACTATTGGGGTTGAATGGGTCGAATCAAATTATATTTTTCAATAAAAGGTTTGTGAACTTGGTTGATTGTATCAAATGCATGATCCCAAGTGGTTCTTATTGATTCCAATATGTGATTTTTTAACTATAACCTAGCTGCCAAACCAATCAAAATTTCAGCAACTAAAAGAAAAGATTTGATTTCTCTCTACACAACCTCCAAATGAGGTATCAACATTGATTGGATGGAGATTAGACTTGATTGCATGCTTCTATCAACTGCCTAAAGCTTGGCCAATTTTCCTTGAGCATTCAATAATTTATTATAACGATTTGAACTAGATTGAGGTGATTGCAAAATAATGCTGCTTTTTTTTTTTTTTCATATCAGCCTAAATCTGCTAGATGTTTGCTTGAAGATCATAGGTGAATCTTGACACATCACACAAAATATTGTAAAATTATTTTACTATTTGCATTAGTTCTACTATATTCTATACATGTCCTTGTAACAAAACTTTCTGCTCATCAATGGAGAATTTGTCCACAACCTTATTCTTGAATTTCCTTGTTGACCAATCCATCAATTTTTCATTTGATTCGATATCGCTAGCATTTATTTTTTCAACAATATTTACAAGTTGTAAAATGATTGGAGCTTGCTCATCAAATTTTTCATATCAAATAACTCTACAAAAATGTCTTTAAAATCATGTATTACTTTCTTTTGTTGATGTTCTCTCCTTAGCTCTTCTTGCTTCTTCTTCTTAGCCAAAATCTATTGCAACAAAATCATTTGCTAAAGAGTGAGATTTGCCAAATCCAATTGTGGCATCTCATTTACTTCATCTAGACTAACTTCAATATTTGGAGAGTGATATTTTATTCATTTCTCTTTGCAAGGTGTAGAAGTGATGTTGCTCATTGGGAGATGGTGAGGGGGTATCACCACTCTGTCTTTCTTGCACCTCAATACTAGAGACAACAATTGTAGCACTTGACACTATTTTATTTTCCTCCTTGTTCTCCTCAATGTGAGATCCTAACACATTTGGTCCTTCTTGACATTTAGTAGAAATGTCTAGACTTGTATCTTTATTAGTATCTTCTACCTCTTTCTCCTCTTTGTCTGCATCTAGGGGCTTCTCTGGAGTATTAGGGGTGTTGGTATGGATTGGTGACATGCTTCCTTTTGGAGTTATTACACCTAAACTCATTTCATCACTCTCATCATCTTGAACAGTTACTATCTTTTTATCTTTATCTTCTATTACTTCTTTTGTTATGAGGCCAAAAATACTTTTCCATACTAGGCCATTTTGCTAAATTAATACTTTAGTATTATTTTATGATATCATAAAGATTCTAAGCTTAAGAAAAAATTTGTTCCTATATTTCTCCAAAAAATATTTCTTTTTGTTCTTGTGACAAATTAGGCATAACCTTGGCTAATGTGCCACATCTTTTGTTTTTCTTGTCTTCAACTACTTGTGGCCACATTTTATTTAATCTATTAAACAAATCAATAGGTATCTTCTTCTCTACTTCATTTGGAGTTAATTTATTTCTTGTCATCATATCTATCATGGCTCCTTAACTCTTTTTTTTCATCATTATCAAGTGTATCATATTTTAAAAATCTAAAACTTGATAAGCCTATAGATCCTCATATTTTAGTGCATAACTCATCAATAATTTTAGTTTTTCATGTTGTTGATCCCTTAACCAATCTTCTTCTCTTTGATTGACTTGTAGGGGTTTGTGATATTTCTCTCTTTGTGCTTGACCTACTTGACTCTATAGTCTCTACTTTTTCTTGCTTTGCAAATTACTTGGCACTAGTTGTTGCTCTTATTCTTGGTTTGGTTGGTGGTAGAGGAGAGAGGGGTGTCGCCACAAGTTTTTTTAAGTTCCTTTAGCCTTCTTTCTAAGTGGTGTGACAATAACTAAGGCTTTAGCCTTGACTCCTTCTACTTCTTATTCCACTTCCTCATCACCACTATCTTTTTCTACATCTTCTTCAAGACCTTGCATAATCTAGAGAGGTTCATTTTTCTTGCCTTAGGTGCCTAGCTTTGCCTCTAGGTCTTCAATCATGTTATTCCTTTTTTTTTCCTTGGAAGCTATCTTGATATCTATATTTATTGTTTCCTTAGCTTCTTCATACTTCCTAAAATATTCTTCTTTGTTGTCAATTTCTTCTTTCAATAATGCAATAATGTTTGCATTGATTGTATCACTATCAACCTCATGATCAAATGTTGTTAGCCATGTGTTCCTTGGCTTTACTACTTGCACAAATGTGTTATCTATGTCTACTAAGAAACATACATCATGATAATATTTTATTTCCAATTCTTTTGTTATTATCATCCTTATTCTCATTCTTTGCTTCAATTCTTCAAAATATGTATCCATGACATTTTCAAAATTCTCTCATAATTGCGTTTTGTATTCATTTATTTTCCTTATCACTAGTTTTCCTTGTTCCCAAAAAATGTTATCAATACCAGGAAAATACTTCTGAATATGAAATAAAATACACATAAAAAGTGATTAAAACTTAAACATTGAGTTCTTTGCTTTTCTGATTGATGTTAGATTTTCTATCAGTTGCAGTTTCTATAACTTGGCAAGGTAATATTCATGATCTTTCATGACAATCTTCCACACCTAGTCCACTACTAGACATGACACACTATTCAATCTATTGTATTGATAGAATTTGTGAAAAATAATTCTCACTGAAAATTCAATTAATGGATTAGAAATGTTTGTGATGGACAACCCTCATCCATTATACTCAGCTCCTACATTAGCCTCAACTTCCTCATGACTCAAACTTCTCATAGTCTTCTTTTTATCTAATGTGGGATAACCATTAACCTTGTGAATCATTTTCTTGGTTATATCAAGTGGTCCATTGTGTAGCCAAACCTTCATGTCAAGTCCTACTCAACACAACTTCAATCGATTTGATCTTAAAATTTTTTGGAAACTCTAGGGCACGAGTTAACCCTTTCCTCTCAATAATTTTGAATTCCTCCTTCATAAATCCTTTGTCACATAATTTTTCATAGTCCTTCTAAATATTGTAATCAACTACTTCTCCAATCTTACACATGTAGCAACTTTGCACATCGTGTATCATGATCAGTGTTCCTCACAAAGTGAATGTTACTAACCTCTATTCCTTGGCCCTTTCCTATGGATGATGAAGCTACCATTTTTCTCTGTGTTAGGGTTCAAAAACTTCTTCTTTCTGGATAACTCAGTACCACTCATATCTTCACTTGATCAATCTTATTTCTCATATTTTCTCTTAAGTTACCTTAGGATCTCTTTTCACTCAAATCACTCTATGCTCTCAAATTTTGTATTTAGGACATGAAATAATGTCTTCAAATTTCAAGATATACTTCATTATACTTGCTTTAGGTTCTCCATTAATGTTGTGTATTCAGGTAGGTGGAAGCCATCTATCTCGGACGATATTGTCCCTTTGAACTAGGTCTTCACTATATAGCTCAGTCTCTTCTATCTAACTCAACCTATACATCAATTTAGCTTCTAAAGTACTTGGTCCATATTGTAATGCTTGGTCAATATAGACAATTTTACTAATGTTCAACACTATCTATATGATTCTTCAGTACTAAACCTTTCACAAAATTGTTCTTGTGCATCTCCACTTATGCAAATATGAACTTTATCTCTTTTATGATAGGAACCAATGCATTATATATTATTAAAATATATAGTTCCATACATACCTTACATGCTTAGTTTAAAATGATGTAATCACCTTCTTCATTAGATTGGGTGATCTCAACTCCATTTGTTCCACTATTTCTATCTTCTTCTTTTTCTTCCATGTTTGGTTCATCTCCTTCCTTATTTGATCAATGTCCACTTTGTCGTTACCCTTGGTATTGTTGTGATTTGATGTTGGTGCTTGAGGTCTATAGTATTTGCTTGAATTTCCAAACTTGTGACATTTTGAGCATACATTTTTAGGTGCTACCTTTGATTGGTCCAATAGGTTTTTGTCTATGATCTGCATTCATATGCTTTATGTCCATACTTTTGATAGTTATAACAATAGTCTTCAAATCTAAGTGTAGGAGATACATTCTTAATTCTTGATCTAAACTCATATATTTTTTGTCCTTGCTTCTTGTAGTAAAAATAATAACCAATAAACTTAGGTTTAGGATTTTGCATACCATTTTTCCTTCTATAGTGTTGAGCTCAAATTCAAAAAGATCATTATTGAGGGAGACTATTGTGACTTAGATTAAAATAGGGAGATTATTGAAGAAGATTATTTGTTTCAATCATTGTTTTGTCATGGACATCAAACCTACAATTTTCTAGTAAGACAACTGCTTATAAGATTTAAGTATTATCACTTAGATGATTGATGAAGAGGATTTGATCAAAAGATGTAACAATAGCACCTAGAGGAAAAGGTGAGTTATGATTATGTAATGAAGTACAAGAATGAGTTAAGATAGCGATAACATAATGTATTGATGATCTACTTAAGGTTACAAAATATGGTTAGACTAAGAAGATTTAGAAGAACAAGTTATACAAGATTTTTCTGCCAAGCTTGACTGAATGGAGAGTAGATGTCGAGCAAAGTTAGTGCAAGCCGAGTAGCAAATTAGTTTGTGCCGAGTAAAAGTTCATTCTAGTATATGACAAGCAAAACAATGGATGTTAAGTAAAGTCTAGTTGATGCTGAGCACCAGTAAACTTTAGTACATTTTGAGTAATTTCATAGAGGATATTGAGCAATGTAGTATGTGCCGAGCATCAGAAGCTCTATAATGTTAAGCCGTTGCATTATTTAAAAGATCATGAATTTGATGGATTTAAGCTGACAAGTTTGTTTTCTTGGATTTTGTGAACCAAGTGGAAGATAAGATTGATGAGCCAGTGGTACAAAATTCAAGGTAAACTATTTTTAGGTGAATTCAAAGAGAATTCTAGGAGAAGTTTCTAGAAGATATGGAATGTGGAATAGATTCATTATATCTTACCTAATCCATCCTAACCCTAAATTGGATGATGGAGAATGAGTGGAAAAAGAATTTAATTTCCTATTTATAGGAATGGTTGCTCATGAAGCAAGGTTTTTATGTGTGAGAACCTAAGAAAGAGAAGGAGTTAAGGGTTTTACTTCATCAAGTGACCTGAGAGAAGAGTTTACAATGGCATGTTAAGCAAAAAGGCTTAAGGATATGAATGCTTGAAGGGTGAACAAGATATGAGAGCTGCAATGTATAAAGGCAAAGTAGAATGGAGGACTAAATAGTGATCTATAATCTACAAATGAATTTGTAAGTTTTATTAGATCAAGCCTTACTATTAGTCTCTAACAATTGTATTAGTCTAGGGTAAATCCTTTGGATTAAGGTTGACCTAACAGTCGTTTGTAAATCCTTTAATCAAGTGACATTCCAAGTGAATGGTCTAAACTCCTCTAACAAGGCTCACTCTTAATAAGGTGATTGAAATCCTTTAATAGGGTCACATTTAATAGTGTGTTTTGTAACTTTTATAGGGTTGGCCTTTCATAGGGCATCATTTTAGAAGAGTGAAAAAGAGTAGCATGTTACTAGTGGTTTTTCCCAAATTGGGTTTCCATGTAAATCATTGTGTCAAATGTGTCGATGAATCTGTTATGTTTCATGTTTTACATTTTTGCAAGTTGATTTGATAGTAACCTATAAGTTTTAAGTGATTACATAATCTTATGGATGCATGCATGATGGATAATGTTTCATGGGTTCACTAAGTTGTGAAAAGTTTTATTTATACATTTGTACCTTAGATAACTGATTCACCCCCCTTCTTAGTTATTCTAAAAGTATTCCAACACTTGGTATCAGAGCCATCTAGTTAAGAGGACTAATTTGAAGGTACTAGAAGCACAAAAATAAAGATGTCTAAAAGAGAAGTACCCAAGTTTAATAGAGATAACTTTCCTGCATGGAAATTTTTGATGAGGCTACACCTTGGAGGACTTAGAGATCATGCACAATCTACCATTTCTATTGAGCATGTTGATCTTGCTAGTTTCCAAAATACTGAGGATATGAAAAAGATGAAAGAACATAGCCAGGCAATGTTGGAGATTGCCTCTACCCTAAGCTATGATGAATTTGATGATATCAAAAGTCTTGACAGTGCAAAGAAAATGTGGGATGCCCTAACCACTATCTATGGAGGAGATGCAAATGTTCTAAGAACCAAAGTTAAAAGTTTTAGAGGTAAGTTTGATGATATGAGAATGGAAGAAGGTGAAAATATTGCTCAATATGTTGAAAGGATAAAAGAAGTTGCCAATGCAATAATAGGAGCTACTAGTAATATAGATGATGATAAGTAATAAGAAAATTTTTAAGGACACAATTACCTATATCTACTATTAGAGTTTCTACAATTCAAGAACTAAGATGCATACCAAGGAATAAACTATCACTTGAAGGTCTAGTAGGTAGACTCACTACTTTTAAGCTATCTAACTTTGATAATTAAAAAAACTAAAAAGATTAAAACTACTTTCAAATCTAAGGTATCATTGAAGGAACTTGATGAAAAGAAAAAGAAGAAGAAAAATAAGTATGTGTCTAATGATAGTGATATAGATGAGGAGGATGTAGAACAACTTGAAGCACTATCAGCAAGAAGATTCCACAAAGGTAAAGACAAGTTCAAAGGTAAGTTACCTATCATTTGTTTCAATTCCAATGAAGTTTGTCATATTGCTGCTAGATGTCCAGCGAAGAAGAACTACAAAGGTGGTGAAAAATACAAAAGTAGAAGAGATGAAGATAGAAAGGATTACAAGGACAAAGGAAAAAAGTCATGCTATATTGATGAAGAGGAAACAAAGGATGATTCTAATGAACATGACAATGAAGTGGTTTATGTTGCAATGAAGGATGAATTTGATGAAGATGAGGCAACTACAGTTGGGACTTGTGTGAACAAGAATGCTAGATGGATCATTAACAGTGGATGTTCACATCACATAATTGGAGACAAAAGTAAGTTCATTACCCTAAATATTTATGATGGAAATAGTGTAAGATTTGGTAATGATGCACCATGTTTGATAAAAGGAAAAGGTTCTACCAAACTCATAGATAACATTTTGTGTGACAATGCTTACTATGTTGAAGGACTTAACTATGTTGAAGTGAGCCTTTTTAGGAGCCAACCTAGTTAAAGTTTACAAAACACACTATTAGGTGTGACCTTGTTAGAAGATTTAATCACCCTATTAGGAGTGGCCTTCCAAGAGGTCTTTAGAACAATTCAATAGAACTATCAACTTGTTAGAAGATTTACAACTGGCTATTAAACCAACTCTACCAAGAGATTTTGGAATCACTGCTACAATGGTAAGAAAGTAACAATGAAATTACCTGAATGAGATGCAACTGAATTTGTTGATTATAGATCTCTATTCTGCTTCACACTAAATCCTTCTTGATTGAATATAACTTTTTTACTCCTCAAGGATATCTGACCATCCTTCAAATTTTCTCACACTTTCCTCTTCAAATAATCAATACACTTGGATACTCACTCATACTCTTTAGAATCTCAACTTGACCTTTCATTTATACCATTCATATTATCAAGTCAGCTCAATTACAACTTACAATGACCAATAAACATTACCACAGTCGGCTGGAATCAATACTTGAAATAATTAAAGTTCATATCCCCAAATTAACAAAATCCTTCATTAGTCAACCCTACTTGGTAAATAATGATCCTAAAATGATTTCCTGTGTTGACCAACAGAAGCTTGGTTAACACTGCGAACTTGCAAAATCCTTTGGAGACTGAGTGAACTTGGTGAACACTAACTTTCCTTTGTTAACCATGAAAACTCAGTTAACACTAATTTCTACCACAATTTCCTTCAATGCCTGAGTGAGCTTGGTAGACATTGTCTACATAGAGTAATTTCCAAGAATGCTTAGTAGACACAAAAAATTGCCTTGCTGACCAACTGAGCTCGATAAGCACTGTCTGATAATTGATATGACATTTTTATAACATCAAAGACAAAACACAATTAGAGAATTATATCCAACAAAAATGGCTAGCATTACGGCTCAAAACATCAAACTAAAACCCACAAAAATATTAAAATTCTTGTACCCATCCAACCGGGTAGAACTAGCATACCAAAACTAAGGGGAACACTATTTCTCAACCTCCAACCAATTTACTATGAAAAATGGGAACTAAAACAAGGCCAAAACAATAAAATGAGAAAGCCCTACCTCACAACCAAAAGGGCAGAATGGAGACTACTGCTAGAAAATAATAAAGGTGCCAAAGTCGACGAAACACATGGAAAAGGAGGATTTTTCTTCTCTGAATCCAATGATCCTATTCTTTTCGTGATTCCATGAACACAACTCACCCAAAAAACAAAGCACTAAAAGGCTTGCAAGGGGTTTTGTAGGAATTGCTCCAAGATTCCTAAATTAAAAAGTGAGAAGTGAGAATAAACTCACTTTTAGCCAATATATGCACTTTTACAAAGTGACATATAAATTAGATAATTTAGATTAAAAAAATATAATTATCTCCCTTAACCAAAATAAAATCAGGCAATTCCAATTAAATTGGAATTCAACTATGACAAATTAGTGAGTAAATAAAATAAATAAACAATTAAATAAAATCCTTCTAACCCATTAAACCAACATTTAATTTAAAAAAATATCATTGCAACTATGGATTCCTAAATGCACAAACATGGTCATAGGTCTAATCACATAATACATTATGAATATGGATTTACCAATTTCTAAAGGGTTACGATTTAAAAAAAAGATGTCGCCCATATAGGAACACTATTGGCTCAACATGAAAGGTCATATTACTAACTGCATGTGCCACTACTAGGGATATTAGTCCTGCACAATAATAATAGTTGAAGAAACAATTACATGACATCGTGCAATTAAAGCATCCAATTAATTTCATTTAAATAATCATTTAAACAACCCATTTACATAAATTACTAAAATGAACAAGGTAAATATTTGTAGCACATAATTTTGTGAATCTAATATTATAGCTCATTTTCTAAGTATTTAAGAATGTACTAATGGAAGTAATAATAATTACCCAACATCATAAATGACATTATAAACATATAAGTCAACATGATCAAACACATGAGTAAGCACTACTGCAGGAACATAGTCAAGTGCAACAAGATAATATTACACAGTGCAATCTTTGCACACATCTCAGGGTAATAACATAACAACATTGTGATACCTTATCAATCTAGGAAACCACTGGCAAAAATCTTAGTGAATCCATCTAACACATCATAAACACATGAATTAGGTATAAGCATAAATTAATCCCACTGATACAATAACATAAAAAAATCATCCTAGGGGGTTGAGCACTCTTGGGTCATAACACAATAACTCACAAAGAAAGAGCACCAAGGTTGCCTCCATCAAGATGACTTACAAAAATAAAATGGTAGAGGCACTACAAAACAACATTTAAAAAATCCCACATATGCATCCATGTAGGAAAAAAATGGGCCACAAAAGGGCTTGGAGAGGAGTTTGGAGGTCAGTTTCACCCTCTCTTTTGGAAAAATTGAGCTCTAAAGAAAGGAAGATGAAAATAATACCTATAGAGAATCATCACAGGGAATAAGTGTGCAACTATTTATGATGGGTGAGTGTAGGACCACAAGTGAGCACTTTGAGACCTCTCTGCATTTTCTAAGTTTTTCTTGCATTTCTGGGTGTCTAGAGGGTCAAATAGGGCCTTGATGCCTATTTTATAGTGGTCAAAATACCCAAACTACATATCTCACATGACCAATTTCTTAGGGTGCACAATTTCTTAGCCCAAGTGTGTGAGGTATGTAGTTGGTCAAGCCAACTATGTAGGGTGTGCAGTTGGTCTTACCAACTGCACACCTAGGGACCCTAGAGTGCAAAAATAGGTAAAATCATGCTTGGATGCCCTAAAAACATAAAATTACAGTTAAAAACCTAGAATATGTCAAAATGTATGTTAACTTGATCAAAGTTTGGTTAAAGTTAGTCAAGATTAGGTTAAACTTGGTCAAAAGTAATAGAAAGCAATAGAAACTTTACACAAGGTGCATGGAAAATGTAGGATGAGTTACCACCAATATAGATGAGAGGAAACAAGCCACCTAGCTTAGAAGTATGCCAAATAATGACATCTTAGGAGTGTGAAATACTCATAAGACTAAGGTTCCACTATATCATGTTCATGCCCAAGGCCAAGGTGAACAAAGGATTGATCATTGCACTAACAAAGAGATGGGACTTAAAGACTAGCTTATTTCATCTACTATCTAGAGAAGTTATAGGGATACTTGAGAATTTTTGGTGCATCTTACAGATCCCTATCCATTAAGAGTTGGTGTAGTATGACCCTTTTATATGATGTGTTATACTGCACATGATGTTTACTACAAGGATGTAGAGCTAGAGATTTGGGACAATGAGATTAGATGGGAGTTATTAGTACAATGGCATGAGTGACTCATTATAGTATTGTGCAAGGTTGTTGTGGGCTTAGTAATTCTAGATAGGAGAGATCATAGAATCAATCTTAGATGGGCAGAGTAGTGGAAAGGATGGTCATGGATGGGAAATTTTTTGCATAGGATGGATGTGTATGCTCAAAATTCTATACTATCATCTGCATCAGATAGCGTTCAAGGGAAAACTATTGATTAGTACAAGAGTAACACTACAATAAATACAGCCTTATGAGAACAAAGCATTTTTCAAACACATAACAAAGAGAGTTTTAGTTAAGGATATTCCATATGTCTACTACTCTGCTAGAGAATTAATACATGGGCCCATGGAATATAGCTTGTATTTTAGACATCTATTGGATACATTGATTGACTTTATATGAAGACCATACAAAGACTAACTAAGATGAGATGATGATGAGGAGCTCCTACCCTATTATAGGCATAAAAAATACTTGATTGGAGATATCATTATAGGTCACTTGGTTATTAAGGTTAATTTTCCAAAGAGAGTGCATCGACAGTTTGGAGAGAGAGATAGAGGATGTGTTGATAGGGTTGGCATTATTTGCATGGTCTACTAGTGTGACCATAGGTAGCCTATGCACAATTAGAGGAGCTATAATTGTAATACCCCTCTGATCTTAACAAGTATCAGTAGAGTTCAAGATAGTATAAGTACACTTAGCTTCTATTGGATCTAATGTACTCCTTGATTTGACAACTTGACAAATTAATGCATAGGTAAAACTACAAGACACCATCATATATTCTTAACACAAAAGATGGTACCTATCTACTAAAAAAATGGTAATCAACTAGGTTCTTATGCTATAATATGTTTATACTTATCATACACATCCTTTCTTTCTTATGATGTTAGATATTTCTTTTTCTTAGACACTTGATCACGTGCTCTATATAATATTATTAGAAGATTGGGTATATGGTTGAATTGTATCAGCTTTATATGTTCATTATTTTCACTTTCAATAACTTGTTTATAATATTTAGAGTACTATTTTTTCTTAAGCTATCACATAATGCCTCATATATGTGTGTTTATTCTTCTTAATGTGTCTTATGAATGAGGGAGGTAGTCATAGTCACTGCTTCAGGAGATGTACATGATATCACACTCCTCCATCCTTGTCTATCACTACTTTTGTGTGTGTGTGTGTGTGTTGTATCTTGTTAGTTGGTGATACAAGTGTGTGCAAGTACCAAGCATCGACTCCACTTGGATATATAGGTCTAAGTTGTTGACATTTAGTCAAGTTTGTTATTAGTGACAACACTTTTTTAGATTCTGTATGGCTACCTAGCTTATTGAATAGTCTACAAGTGTTTTCCATGTATTTTAGTAGCCACTGAGCTCTGACAGTTCAACCTGAGCATTCCAGTGGTTACCAAGTGAATTTAGTCAATATGAAGGCTAATAGTTCAACTTGAGCATTCTAATGGTTATCGAGCTTTTTAGTTTCTATTGAGCTAGCAATTCATGTAAAGCAAAGCCAGTGTTAACTGAGCTATACGGAGATTAGTGTTTACCGAGTGCAGTCATGGTAAACAAGTAATTTAGTTTTTACCGAGTTATATAGTATCTACCAAGTCACCAGTGTAGACCGAGTTCAAGATTACATTGAGTTGATTAGTATGGACCAAGCTTCTACTTCTACCAAGTGCATGATGATGCCGAGTAATGATAGTGGACACCAAGTATCAGAACTTCACCAAGTTAGTCTTTAGAACCCAAGTATCTACATATGGGCCAACTTTTTAATATTGGTGTTAACTTGTATGATGGCCAACTTTGTAATTAAGTAAATTGGATTGATATACATGTAATGTATTGTATCATATCCAAGTGTGACAATAATGTAAAAAAAGAAGCATGCAAATGTGAATCAGCAACAAACAAAGTGTATTATAAGGCCATATTAGTAAAGGAGCAGTAAAAGATAAATCCATCACATAAAGGTGATCAGTACTTCAAGGAATCTCTATTAAAAATTTAGTTGTAAGTCAAAGATCTACTGCTTCATCCTAACAGGTGAAACTTGTTCAAATTCTTTAACAAGGTAGACATTATAGTCTTTTCTCAAAATCTCTTAACAAAGTGCATACTTCATTGTGTGTTTGTAAAACCTCTAACAAGGTGGACCTAGTAGTCCTAATTGCTCCTAATAGGGAAGATCATCAGAAGTGATCAATGTAAGCCTTAACCAGCCAACTTTGTGCTGTAGTATTGAAATTTTGTGGGTATCATCCCCACCCTAGTTTTACTTTCTATTTGGAAGGTTTCTGGGTCACCAAATCATTGTGTTCAAGTGTTATGAATGTTTTATGTTTCTGATGCATGCAAGTAGATCAAATTTGATGAACTGAATGGTAATTGGATTATTACAATTAAGATATAAATCTAATAAAAAATTTGAGGTTATTGATTCACCCTTCCCCTCTCAGTAACCTAGCTAGTCTTGAATATTTCCAATAATTGGTATCTGAGCTTTATGGTTCTCAAGAGAAAGTTTAACAGCTTGAGCAAAGATCAAGAATATGGAGATACTCAAACTTGATAAGGAAATTGACAATGAAAAGTTGGATCTAGAAATGGCCATTGCACAACTCAAGAAAGCTAAGGAACAACTTTCCCAATCCTTGAAAATAAGGAAGGAACCTACAAATCAAATGAATGATCATCAATAAGAATTGAAGACTTTTTCCCTTCAAGCAGTTTAGATGAAGCAAATGATACAATCAAAGAACTCTTAGAGAAGAATGGTTCCCTACATGAAGAAGTAAGAAAGCTTAAATGAGAACAAGAAATATAGTTAGTAAGGTTATGTAAAATCTTGTAATAGAGGAACAAGATGAAAGAAGAAATGGATGGAAGAAACAATGAGATCCAAAACCAACCCCTTCAACATGCAGATCTTATGGATCAAATCTCCAATGTAAATAAGGAAATCATGAGCCAAAGACAAATCAATGAAAGAATAGGAACTGAGCTGAGATATGAAAAGAAAATCAGTAAAAGATTGAAAATTGACCTAAACATTGAAAAGAAAATCAATGAAATAATGCTGAAATCCTAAAGACATGAATCAATTAAATAAAATAAATGAGTAGAATCTCTATAAACAAAAAGGTAAAGTAGGAATTGGATAAAAAGAAGAAGGTGAATCCTTCGAACAAGGTGTTCAAAGGAATCAAAGACCTAATTGCAATCACTGTGGTAAGATAGGTCATACATCAAACAAATGTTGGAGTAATGGTAAAAAAAAATTCAATGGTAAATGCTACAATTGCAATCAACATGGTCATAGGGCTAATGAATGCAAAGAGAAACCAAAATTTGAGGGCAAGTGTCACAAATGCAAGAAACAAGGTCACAAGGCATTTGAATGCAAATCTAAGTCATTCTATCCAGTAGAACAAATTGTGAAAACAATATTTAGTTCAGACTACAACACTTGGTGTAGATGTCATTACTATGGAGAATATGGACACATTGGCATGAACTATGTCAAACATCACACAAGGAAGAGAGACCACCATAAGATGTTTCACTTGTACCAAACTTGGTCATCTAGCAAAGAATTGCATGAATATAGGTAGAGTTGAAGATGAGAAGAAAGAAAAAGTAGATAACATTTGAAAGCAGACAAGGTAGCAATGGATTGCTAAATATACTGAGCATGCTAGTTCAAACAATGATGGTCATGTCACTCAAGAAGTGGGTGACTCCACCATTTCCAACTAAGTTCTTAAGGAAGAACTGGAACTGCGTTGTCAAGATCATATCCAAATAGTTCCAACTAAAAGGAAGCAAAGATCCAAATTAGTATTCAAGATACAAAAGGATCATCAAGTGGGATCAATATTAGTTATCACTGAGTTGACTTCTCTACCGAGCAAGGTTGGGTCATGGACTCTACTGAGCAAAGTCATGAGTAACAAGACACACATGATTACCGAGTCAAGGAACCTTTACCGAGTAATCAATAGAATAGTGGATGACAGGTTGTCAAGCATAATGTGAAGCACAATGTCATCATAGCTACCTTCATACTGAGAATTAATGGTGAAATTTTAAGAAGAACCAAGAAATCAAATTTATTTTCACTGAGAAATCTAAGTGTTATTGCAAAGAAGTAAATTGAAAAGTGACCAAGCAACTTCAAGAAAAATTTGTAGCTAAGTTCTTCAAAGTTTTCACAGCTTACCAAGTAGCCATGGCATCAAGCAGTAGCAAAAAAGCAAGGAAAAGGTTAAAGATGTTAGTCTAAGGAGTAGAATGGAAAGCACCTGATTTCAAACTTGTGTCAGTGATCACTAAAACCCTCAACCCAAACAGAGTGCAATCACAGATTCCTTTAAAGGTACTTCTCATTAATGACATCTAAACTCATTTAAGTGTGCAATTTAGGAAATTGGAACCCTATAAATGGATGATGCCCTAGGTGAACTATGTGTGAATGGGATTCTTAAACTTGAGCATAAATATTTGGAAGACAAGGGTTTAACCCACATTCCTCACCTACCCTGAAGCTTTCAAATAAAATGGATTAGATACATCCTTAGCCAAGTTCACAATGGTTAGATATGGCTTAAGCAACTAGTCATGATCACCAATAAGATGATTCATTGCATTATTGGTCTTCCCATGCTCACCAAGGCCAAAG
Source organism: Cupressus sempervirens (assembly GCA_028749045.1). Lineage (NCBI taxonomy): Eukaryota > Viridiplantae > Streptophyta > Pinopsida > Cupressales > Cupressaceae > Cupressus > Cupressus sempervirens. The sequence continues at coordinate 197,367,247 of CM053791.1, read as the reverse complement.
TAACTAAAACCCTAGGTCAGATGGAGTTGGAAAAGAAAACCCTAGCCAAGTGGGACAACAAAGGCATGAATATTAGAAGTGTAATTGATGCAGAACTAAAATTTGGTATACATGTGATAGCCCACAATATTTACAGTTCAAGCTATCTCAATAGTGTGTCATGTGAAGCTATTGACTTGGCATACAAGGTTGTGAAGAACAATCTGCCATATGACCTTGCAGATCTATTGTTGAAGCAATTCAGCAAAAACATGGAAAGTATTAGAACTTCTAAGAACAATCCTTAAAATTTTGATTCTTTGTTGACTTGCTTATTTTTTTATGTTCAGAAGTTTTTCCCTTCAAAAGACATGGTACTATGGAGAAAAGACGTGCCAATATTATATCAAATTAATCAATATATTTCTAAAATGAGAGAGAATTTTATTAGCATTATGGATAACTATTTTGATGTCTTCAAGAGAAAAATGAATAACAGATTTAGGATACCCAAGAAATTGGTAGAAGATTACAAAAATGGTGTTTTTTTCATGGTAGATAGTGACAAAGTCTACATTCAGGCAGTGAGACCTAGAGTTGTATGGGTGAAACCTCTTCCCTATGAGGTAAACATTGATGAAACCAAGGATATTATTGAAGCCCTGGTGAATGAGCCTATTGTTCCTAAGGCACCATACTTTGGAATATATGATGAGGCCAAGGCAAGAATAGAGCTTGAAATTAAGCTTCCACAGGCGATTAACAAAGGTAAGATGAGGATAGCCAAACTCAAAACAAACACACCTTTTATGTTGATTGAGGGTGAAGGAGAAGACGTTGAAGAGATAGAGGATGAGTCTAAAAAGGAAGAAGAACCCTTAAAGAAGAAAGGCAAGGTGATCATCGCCAAGCCACCTAAGCTATCCACTATAGTTTTTAGAATGAGGTCTAGGAAGAAAGGTAGTGAAATTGTCTTTAGCAAACCTCCTCCCACCTTCCAAGAAAAATTGAAACAATTGGAAGAAGGTGCAGGTATAAAAAACTTCAAATCCTTGAAATATGAAACAAGATCAAAGGCAGAAAAGAAACAAGTTGAAGAACTGGTGTTAACCAATATGGGAAAATGGAAGTATTCACCAAATCAAATAACCTCTCAAATCTCTAATGAATTATTAGAGAAAATTAAGCCAAGATGAGACTTTTCAATACAAATAGTAAAAGATATTTATGAACAAACCCTGAGCCAATTGCTACCTAGCATGATAGATGCTGAGGTAAAAGAGTCATTAAAGAAAAATGAAGATAAGATGACTCTTAAATTTAATACTTGTTTAGAGAATGCCACAAGCATGTGGAAGAATGTTTATCACTTTCATAAACAAAGTGATTTCCCAGTAGATGTTAAGGATGATGACAATGATGATGATGTAGAAGAAACTTACACTAAACCCACACATTTTGACAATGAGGAAGTTGAAGAAGATAAAGAGGAAGATAAGGAAGATGATGAGGAGACTGACCCTATGAAGATAGTAGCTATAGTTATTGCCTCACTTCCTCACTCTCCAAGCAAACCAAGTGCTACATCAAGCTCAGAGATAGCTTTAGCAAGTTTGATTGTGACAACTATAGGTACTTCAAATGTACAATCACTCTTTGCCCCCACATAGCTCAGCACATCAATGATAGAAATTACTACCACTTCATCTACCAAGTTGTAGCCTCCCTCTTCTTTAGCTCCTGAGTTGCAATCATCAACAATGAGTATAGTGGCTTCTACAATTTTGTGTTCTTCTGCACTAAGTACTACAATTTTGGATTCTACAATTTTGTCTACTTAAGTTTTGACTTCTTCAGTTTTGGATTCAATAAGCATACTAGTTAGTATTCCATTTGTTGGCACTGTACACATTGTCACTGCTAGTTGTACTATCTCTACTATTGTTTCCATATCGGATTCATAGAAATTAAGTACAAGGACAATTGAACCTAAGGCTCAACCAAGTACAAGATTTTTGAGTAAAGGAAAGGAGATAGAGGAGGATATAGACCTAGATGAGGAGACTAAAATCCCCAAATGGGACATTTACAATTTCACTATGAATCAAATGCACATAGTTGGTGAACTCCTCCAAAAGAAAGAAAACTAGCAAAAACTTAGAGAGGAGAGAAATAGAGAGTACAAAATCATAGATGATGCCAAGAATATTTTGACTGAGGCTATAGGTGTTGAAGTTGATACTTCTCAACACATTTTTTTGTAATTAGAAGAGGCAATCTAGAAGTTTAATGAGGACACTAGCGGTTAAGATAAGTTGATTGAGAAAGTAGAAAAGAAATTTGATAATAAAGTGCTTAAGCACATTTCTCAGCAAATAGCTATCCAACAAGTGGAGCTTTCCTCAATTTTGACCAATCTTGAAACCTATTGCACAAATGTAACATCACTTTTTGGAAAGTTGTGTGATGTTACCCAGTTCACAAAGGAGATAAAGAGAAAACTGACAAAGATTGATGAAGATTTAAAGGCTAGTGCACAAAAAGTGCAACTTGACTCTAGTTCAAGCTCTACACGTCATATGAAAATCAGATTCTTGTTAGATATGCAGGAAGAGTTGTTGAGAGAAGAAGCAAGGATCTAGTCTACATTGATAGATATTTAGAATATGATCCTTCCCATCATGGATACAATGTAGAAGCATATTTTTTATTGAAAAATATTGATCCATGATAATAATTTCTCCATTTCAAATCACATGATACAACTATCTACTGTAGTGCAAGTTGCTCTACATAGGTGCAAAGTTTTGCAAGAGAACTGGGATAAGACCTTATCACTCATTCTTAAGGTACATTCTAATTTTATTTCTCATTTTGGTGCCTCCATATAAATAAGTTCTGAATAAATCTTTGGCATTATTGTCAAAAAGGGGGAGAGACACTTAATATGCTATATATGGGGAGAGATACTTGTTATGCTATGTATATTGTATGGGGGAGAATGATGCAAAGGGAGAAAGTGTATATAGTAGAGAATTTGAAGATAAAGTATACTGTATATACTTACAAAGACAACTTTTGAAAAATCTCAAAAACAGTATACCATGCCAAGCTAGTATCACATTGAGATGTATATAAGTTTTGGCTGATAAGTATTTTTGTCACTAATACCAAAGGGAGAGATTGTTGACATTCAATCAAGTTTGTTATTAGTGACAACACTTATTTAGATTTTGTATGGGTATCAAGCTTATTGAATAGTCAACAAGTGTTTGCCATGTATTTTAGTAGCCATTGAGCTCTAACAATTCAACCCGAGCATTCCACTAGTTACCAAGTGAATCCAGTCAGTATGAAGTCTAATAGTTCAACCTGAGCATTCTAGTGGTTACCAAGCTTTACAGTTTCTACTGAGCTAGTAGTTCATGTAAAGTGAAGCTAGTGTTGACTAAGCTATATGGAGATTAGTGTTTACCGAGTGCAGTCATGGTAAACAAGTAATTCAATTTTTACCAAGTTACATAGTATCTACCAAGTCTACCAATGCAGACCAAGTTCAAGACTATATTGAAGTGATTAGTATGGACCAAGCTTCTACTTCTATCAAGTTCATGATAATGTCGAGTAATGACAGTGGATGCTGAGTATTAGAACTTCACTAAGTTGGTCTTTAGAACTCGAGTATCTACATATGGGCTGACTTTTTAATATTGGTATTAACTTGTATGATGGTCAACTTTGTAATTATGTAAATTTGATTGATATATATGTAATGTATTGTATCATATCCAAGTGGGACAATAATGTAAAAAAAGAAGCATGCTAATCTGAATCAGCAGTAGACAAAGTGTATTATAAGGCTATATCAGTAAAGGAGCAGCAAAAGACAAATCCATCACATAAAGGTGATCAATGCTTCAAGGAATCTCTATAAGCAATTAATTTGTAAGTTAGAGATCTACTACTTCATCCTAACAAGTGAAACCTATTCAAATCCTTTAACAAGGTATACTTAATAGTCTTTTCTCAAAATCTCTTAATAGAGTGCATACTTCATTATGTGTTTTTAAAGCCTCTAACAAGGTGGACCTAGTAGTCCTAATTGCTCCTAACAAGGAAAATCATCGGAAGTGATTAATGTAAGCCTTAATCGGCCAACTTTCTGCTGTAGTATTGAAGTTTTGTGGGTATCATCCCCACCCCAGTTTTACTTTCTATTTGGAAGGTTTCTTGGTCACCAAATCATTGTGTTCAATTGTTATGAATTTTTTATGTTTCTCATGCATGCAAGTAGATCACATTTGATGAACTAAATGGTACTTAGATTATTACAATTAAGATATAAATCTGATAAAGTTTTTGAGGTTACTGATTCACCCCTCCCCTCTCAGTAACCTATCTAGTCTTGAATATTTCCAACATGAGTGTGCCTCAAAATCCTCAAACGATTTATTGTTAAAGAAGATAGAACCATGAACCATATAGGCATCCTTATATTCTTAAAAATCTAATAGGAAGTTATTCACCTAGTCTTAGGATTATTTTTTTTATCATTTCTTTTGATGGTTTGATTGAAGGATTCTAGTGTTTAGAATTATGACTTCATGATTTGGATATTTTTATTTTCATATAAATTGTCTATGATATTTGTTTGGTATATTTATATAACCATATATGGATACACACATATATACCTATATAAATATACATTGTTACATAGTTAATGTATTTAAGTATTTGTATATGTTATAAATTGTTTGTGAGTGATTTATTTATACACCTAGATATAAAGAGAAATCTATTAGAATATAAAAATAAAGAAATAAAAAGAAATAAAATAAAAAGCATAAGTATTTAGGATAGGATTTATAACATGCATTCAAGAGAAAAAGGTAACATGTGTTACCCATATGGAAGAATATGAGATCAAAACATAAATGCAATTACAAGCATTAAAAAATGAGTGATAAAGCACCAAAGAGGGTATTTACATCATTTTTGGACCATTTATTCATTATATACCCCTAAAATAGCCTTAATTTGCCCCTAATATACCTAAGCAACTTGTAAAATGGTAGTTAATTACATAAATTAAGACAATTTCGGGTTTTGGAATTGTTTTTATTGAAAAGGGTAGTTTTTTTTCCCCTAAAGGGGTATGATAGCTATTTAAGAACATATATATGTGGTGTAAAAAGTAAATGTGAAGGGGGAGGAAGGCTAAAAGGAGAAGAGAGATTGATTGTACTTTTTATGAATATTTTTATGGAGAAAAATTAATAATATGTAAGGTAGAGTTTATGAGTATAATTCTTTAAGGAATTGTAAGTTTATTTCCTTTTAGAGAGAGTTAAATGTGAGATTTTAAAGGGTTGAGAGAGGGACTTATTTTTGTGGAATTTATTCTTCTTCAACCATGAAGGTTTGTGAAATTGGAGTGGTTCGAATGATGCATCTGAAGTGGATTTATTTTACTCTATTTGTCTTCTTGCTCCTACTTTTGTTGGATCTTCGTAAAACTTGAGGTATGAATTGAACTCATTGATTGTATTATTTATCTAATAAAAATATGTCATATATTATCATCTGTTAAAGGGTTGTTGGTAACTAGATGAAAGGAATATTATATTATAATATCTTTCATGTGCTCTAATCTATGCTTTCTTTTACATGATACATATTTTTGTTATAAGTGTTGGAATTATATGTGCTTGATTTAGGGCATTTTAATCAATTGGCCTTTTACTTGGATTTGTATTCTCCCAATTGTTGTTTAAGACACTATAGGCATGTGAAATTGTTATATTATGTATAAAATTTATTATTTTAAAGACATAAATTTATAGGTTTTTTTCCTTGCGATTTTTTTATGTATTGTGATGCTAATATGATGAGTTAGGGTCATGTTTAAACTAGGGGTATGAGACCGTAGAAATGTTGTTCCCTAAACTCTCCTCTGATTTTGGTTTTTTATTTGAGTAGGGTAGATGCCCTAGGTGAGTGGATCACCATAGGTGGTGGGACCCACAAGTGGCTGCCAGAGGATCCTATGTGTTAAAGATCATGGTCCTATGTAGGCTAGCTCTACATGTGAGTTTTTGTAATCAAGTGGAAATATTAATAAAATTAATGGGTTAAGAAAGTTTGGGAATTCACATTAATTAATATAATAAAGATGTATTGTTGAAGAGTACTTAGAGATAATATGTTCTATGTAGTAGGACAATCTTAGACTCAAGGGAATGATCCCAACACTACATGATCATACATATCATGTTGAAGTACTCGAGTAGAAGATATTTTGTGCAGTAGGATAGTCTTTGGCCCAAGGGAAGGATCCCAACACTATAGGAATGCATGATGACACTTACCTAGATGTGGTTGAACCCCTCACTCTTATTTTGCCTCTATTTATCCATTTTTGTTGTGATTTCATTTTGGACATTATGAGTTGTGTGGCTTTATGATATCTTTGTCCTTTGATTTATGGGGTATAAGCCTTAGATTATCTTAGAGCCTATGTAGATCATGGTATTATCTATTATCTTAGGAGAGTGGACCATTTATGGCTCCATGTGATTGGGTGGTAAAATATTTTTGAGGTACTAATCAATTTCTCATGGATGGATTTATATGGATCCTTGTTGAGCAGTTGTTGAAGATTGATTCTTGAAGTCTATTTGTTGCATTTCCTTGGAAGAAATATGTTGAATATCATAGTGCAAAATATTGAACAAAAAAAGTATCATGAAATGAAAAAATATTTAATAAGGGTAAAGGGTATCTCTAGGATAATTAAAGGGAAATGTGATCATATTGTATTATTTCAAAAGATGAATGAAGTTATGATGGTGCCATAAGATTGTATAGTTTGTATTTAGATGAATGTATGATGAAATAAAGAACCATGTGCTCTTCACAATGTTATTATGAACAATCAATAATTAATAGAATATGATTTTCTTTACATGTATGGTTGATGTCTTGAATCTATTTCATGTATCTTTATTCCATGTTGAGTAGATACAATTGATTATAAGGAGTAGGACATTATCTCCTAATTTGTAAAGGGATATTAGGATGGATAATGCATCAAATCATAAGTAGATGTAACACTAATAGATGGATAAAATTAAGTAGTAAGGATGAAATTTTAGAAAGGAACTTAAGTAATGTTGTTTAAGGGAGACATTAGGAAACTTGTTAGGACTTCACATCTATGATTAAGTGAACATAGCAAGAAAAGAAAAATTAAAAAGTTATTCGCCAAACTCTATATCAATTTTTCTTATTCTTTTAGGTTCCCTAGTAGAGCATTACAAGAGTTGAGACAATGGGGTGTAGTAGTAGATGTTTTAAATTTAGGGACTATGATATCATAAGAAAAATGGTTTAAATTGTATAGGCATATCCAACTTATAGATCTTACTATACCAGTAACCCAAAATGTGAATGGAACTATATGAGAGCACAAAGTAGGAGGAGGGAGGAGACAAAATAGGAAAAGAGGAAAAAGAAAGGGAAGTGGCGAGGACATGGAGGAGGATATAGAGGAAGAGAATTAGTATAGTAGTGATGAGGACACGGGTACTAATATGACACCTATATAGATAAAGGATGAGCATATAGATTTTTTAGATGGTGTACATGTATAAGAGACATCTACATGTCATGTTAAGTTGAATAGAGGAGTGATGTCAATTATCAATGGTCTACGGAATGAGTTTGAGGATCACTAGTTAACATGGGATAAAGAATGATCAATTGTAATAGCAGAGATAAATCAATTGAGAGATGAGTGGGATAGGCTAATCGGAGCACACAATAGGGTAATAGTAGAGAGGCATAAAATGATAGCCTTGTGAGATACAAATATGTCCAAACAAAAGAGAGTAATCGAGAGGCACAAGATTTCATCAACAAAATTAGAGATGTGAGTGTGTTTGAGGTAGACACATTTTTAGGGGATACACTAGCAGAGACACCATATTGGCAGATTAGTATGAGAACAAGGTGCTAGTAGAGTAGAGGACACTAAGTTACATGGATTTGAGATCATAGTCTCAAAGGATACAAAAGAAGCATAGTAGCATGAGAGTAGTAGGATCAAGGAGGTTACCTAGGCCAAATCAAGTAGGGGAGGCTTCATCCTTGAGCGCTGATAGAGACTATAAGGCTAAAGACAACATAAGTTGATAAGGATTTTCTCATATATAGAGGGGAATTTTTTATTGATATGTTGTTGTTCATGCCTATAGGCTTTTAATATTGATGGACACTATGATTTTGTACCCTAATACATTTTGATATATATATACACACACACATATATATGATATGCATCTATGTTAGGTCAATGCCTTTTTGAGATGGATTATTTAAATGCTTATGTGTATGCATTTAATCTTTTCTATGTGGACATTATTTTTGATACACACGGTGATGTCATGCATTTATATGCGATGCACTGGGGATATACTATCTCTTTTTGATATTTGTCCAAACTTTTAAGATGGATGAAAATGAATGTAAAATTCTATGAATGTAATATTTTTATGCTTTTTGGATTTAATATATGGAGGAATGCAAGATGTACAAATGTTGTTGGTGTACTAGAGCACTAGACCATGGTGATGGTGGACAAAAGAAGTGTTAGCACATCAATCAAAAGAGACAAGAAAATGTTAGTATTGAATGATGACTTTTATTTCACATGTGCACTTCATGTCATAAGAGCTTTATTTTGATATAGAAAATGGAATGCAATGCATCGTGACATAGAAAGCTAGAGAGAAAATGAAATCCCTTTGCATAAAAATAAACATGATGTAGATAAGTAATGACCTTATCCACCTTAAGTCTTGGATTTGGGCCACAAAATATCAAGAGGATATTCAATAGATAGAAAACAAACAAGATGGCCTTGAACCATTTGAACCACTCGTACAAATAAATTTATCTCATTGACTAGCCCAAGAACATGATCAAAGAAAATCAAAACAAAAATAAAACACTCATTAGAAATGGGGGCCAATAATCATTCTAATTTTTTTCATTACTTGCTTTTTGAAGTGCTTTTGTTGTTAAGAAGTTGTATATTTTATTGTTAGAAAGTTCAATTTCTTAAGGTGTTGTGATTAAAGTTTCAAATCAAAGTGATTGTTGTTCAAGTGATTCAGTGGGTATTTTATTTAAGCATCATTTCATTATAGTGCAACATTTGACTCTAAGTCTACATGTGCAAGTTTTTAAGAAAAGGAATGATTAATTACAATGATTATGTATAAGGTTAATTGCAAGTTTTTGATGAGTTTTAGCATTTTTAGGTTTTTGAAGATTTTTTATTTTTTATATGGAATTTTTTAGGAATTTTTATTATTTTTATGGTTGTTTCAACACTTTTTACAATTTTAAGTGATTTGTTTAGATCTTTTTATTTTTTTTAAGACATTTTATAAGTATAGTGACTTTTTTCAAAACATGCTATGATTTTTAATGATTTTTCAAGACATGGTATGATTTTTATTGACATTTTTTTAAGACATTTTGTGATTTTGAGGAGTTTTTTTCAGTGTCATATGAAAGCTTTATACCCTTTTCAAGTTTGTATCCAAGTTTTTAAGTATTTTTTCAAGTTCATATGTGATGGTTTTGGATTCTTTTCATGATCATATTCAAATTTCAAGATTTTTGTAGGAACATATTCACATTTTTAGGATTTTTTAAGGATCCTATGTAATTTTCTAGGATTTTTCAGGTGTTAATGTAATTTTTTAGGATTTTGGTAGGGCTTTAAAAGTATGTACTTAGTGTCAGCTCCAATTTGATAAAGTGATGATTTTGATGGATTGACTATGTTCATGGATTTTCCCCCAATTCAAATTTGTAGTTGTGTAAAGCACCCACTCCCCACCCCCCAACCACTACATAAGACATGAACTATGTATAGATACCAAGGATAAAGTATGTATAGGCTAGTAATGCTTGAGGAAATAACATATAACATCTACTAATTCGTAAGCCATGAAAGAGGACTAAGAATGCCTCATAGTATAAAGCATACAATCAAGGAATGAGGGGGGGGGGGGGGGGGGACATAATCCTGATAGATAGAGGAGCAACAACTTACTACTCATGGTGCTTGTTAACCAGGTTTTCACCATGGTACTTGCCTAAAGCGCCTGTTTTCCAAGTTTTCACTTTTGGACCAAAAAAATCTCTTTATTTCTATTTTTTTCATACCAAGACACCTATCTATTAATTTTTCATCAAGGCATTCATTTTTTCCTAACCTTTTTTCATTTTTAAAACTTTTTCATGACTTTTTTCAAAAAACAAATTGCTATTTTTAGGAATTTTTAGAAAAAACATGTATAGTACTTGTTGAGTATATGTTATTTAATGATGTTTTAAATGGTTCACCCTCTGGTGTTGCAAGTTAATACACTTTAGACCCAAAATTTTCTATGAATATGCAAGGTCCCTCCCCATTTGGTTCAAATTTATCTGGTTTATCTCCGGGTTGTTGTGTTTTGTAATTCATTTTTAAAACCAAGTCATTAATCTAAAATAATGATATTAAACATTTTTTTTACTGTACCTTCTTTTTAGTCGGTATTAATAAGACTACAAGTGTGATAAGGTGGCTTGTCTCTATTCATCTAGCATTTTTAGGTCATATAGTTTGGACACTATAGTTTTCATCATCAACAATATCATATATAGATACTCTCAGTAGTAGGATTTCAACTTCACTAGGTAGGATGGCCTCAACATCATAGACTAGAGAGTATGGTGTTGCACCAGTGGGAGTGCAAACACTTTTGTTGTAGGTACAAAGAGCTGGTTTGAGTTGTAGATACTAGTCTCACCTATATTTTACTAGATCTTGACTATTGTTTTGTTCCCTTGAAGATAGTAGATACTAGAAAATCCATGGTGTAGACACCTAAATTTGATTACACTGCTTTGGTAATCTAATTTAGCCATCTCTAAAGGCATCATTAATTAAATTCTTATTTAATTAATCCTTTGCCATCCCTAGTTGATTAATTTAATTAATCATCTATAGTCCTAATTGATAAATCAAATAATCTATTATTTATCAATTAAATCCTTTTCCCCTATCTAATTCCAAAAATCCCCATTTATTAAATAAATCTATTTGATAAATGAAATCCTCAAATTCAAAAACCCCTGACCTATCTCTAATCCTCCATTTAGCCTAATCCACCCCATCCACCCATACTAACCAAGCTTAGCCACTAACTCACCCACCCTCATTAATGCCATCCACTTGCACATCTCTAACATCCCTAATCTAATCCTAAACCCAAGCCTAATCCACCCCCTAATGTTGTCACATTCCTTAAACAAGTTTAAAACTTTCCTAATCCAAACCAAAGTCTCCCCTCAAAAAACCCAACCACTAAGTCATGAGTGCTCTTACAAAACATAAAAGACTCTTACAAGCCCACTCATGACTCTTACACCCATCTTCCACACTCTTCCCTCTTCCACACTCATTCCTCTTACATCCCTCTTACATACTCAATCCCACTCATCATGCCTTTAACCAACCCTTTACCCTACCCTCTCACACTCATCCTCCTTGTGACAAGTGTCACCTTCCCATTGGTGCTAAACAAGCACAATCCATGTGCTCTCCTTTGAGTGCATCCTAGCCCTCCTTAAGCCTTCATCCATCCTTGCATCTAAGCCCTCCATCCCTCTACCCCTTAGCCTATAAATTGAATCCCATCCCAAGCCATTTCATCAAAAATCTTTGAGCTAAAGTTACCATTCCCTTTTGAGAGCCAAAAGCCATACCCATACCCTTATAATGCCAAATTAAGAGCTCAAAAAGCTACCAATTTGCCATTACCCATCTCCATTGAAGCAGCTTTTGAGCATCTTGAGCATACATCCACAACAAAAGGACACATCTACAGAATCAAGAAAGCATGGAGTGTTTTCTCTTGTGAGGCTTGCACTTCTTGTTTGCTTTCTTTGTCTAAGCATATATGTGAATTTAGTTTTTGGTTTGTGAATGTTTACTTTATTTGTTAATGTTCTTTACATACTAATTCTTGTTCTACATATGGTAGGTTTTGTACTTGTTACAATTTTTTTCAACATCCTTATTTTGAAATGGGATACCATGACTAGTAATGATAGCTAGAGGAATTCCATAGTGTGGTATATAATGATATAATTAAGGATAATTTTGGAAACTTGTTTTTCAGTCATGAAGTCATAGGGACAACCTCATCCCATTTGGTAAAATATTTTGTTGTAATGATATTATACTTATTTCCATTAGATGAAATATGAGTAATTATCACTATGAGATTTAGTACCCACTGAGATAAAGGCCATGGAGAAATAACTAGTTGAGGTTCTTGTGCTAGAAAATGAATTAGATTACTATATATCTGACACTTATGACATGTTTTTTGCAGAATTATGGGCATCATGTTCTGTGGTGGGCCAACATCACCATATCTTACCAACTTCTTAGATAGAATCAAACCCTTGAAGTGGCTTCTACATATACCATCATGCAACTCATGTAAGCAAGTTAGCCTCTCACAAATCAAGGCATCTAAGGAGAGTTTGGTCAATATATCTTTTATAAAGGGTATCATTGATGATGACATATCTAGAGGCTTGATAGATAAAGGCTCAACATTAGTTCTTGGATAGGTTAGGAGGTAGGGTTTAGGCATATAGGTAATTCTAAATATCTTAATACCAAGGGGAATTGGGAAATATGATTTCATAGATGAATATGATTAAGAGAGCTCAAATGCAAATAGAAAGAAATGCTCTACTAAGAACTCACAACATTCAATATTTCGTGACATATTGATCATTAAAGAAATTGTAGTCATGGCATCATCTTTTTTATTGTATATCCATTAAGCTAGTTAAAAGTGATTGTGAGAAATTTGGATTTTAGAAAATTTACAATTTGCTTGTAAGGTATTATTTTTGCATCTTTACTTTTATAATCATCATTAATTTACTAGATGACTAGTTGGTAATCACCATACACTTTCAGATGTTGTATATCCCATGGAATAGAGAATTTCAATCCTGTGATGAGAGCCTCATATTCAACAATTTTATTTTTATAGTCAAATTATACTTGATATGATTAAGGAATCACTCTTAAGGAGTGAAAAATGTGATACCAACTCTTGAACCATTCCTTGTGTATGAGCTATCAAAATATAGTTTCCATTCATTAGCTATTGTAATGCTAATTCATCGAGAAAATTTGTTAACATGGGATGATCATCGTGTACATGTGTTTCTACTAATTGATCATCTATCATTTTTCCTTTGATTATTTTATGTCTACATAATTGATGTCAAATTTACTAAGCATCATTAGCCATTTGGCTAAGTTCCTTGTGAGAGTCACTTTACTTAGAAGATATTTTAATGGGTCAATTTATGACACATGCATAGTTTTCTTATGGATCATGCAGTGTCTTAGTTTTTGAGTTGTGAAGACCATAATGAGACATGCTCTCTAAATAAGTGAATAGAACAATTCATATCCAACAAGTGTTTTGCTGATATAATATATGGATTTCTCTCTTCCTTATTTTTCATTTTATGCTAAGAGATCTCCTAGTAAAGTTTTAGCAACTAATATGTAGAGAATGAATGGATTCCATAGAATAGGAATCATTAATATCGGTGGATTCAATGGACAGTCTCTAAGAAATTGAGAAGATTCTCCACACTACTCATTCTAGTAAAATATTAGTCCTTTACATAGTAAGTTCTCAAAGGAGTGACACTTATATAGTGCTAGTTGTGCAATGAATCTTCAAATAGATTGTAGGTCTCTTCATAGGATTGTTAGTTTTCTTGGGGTGGTTAGAGGAGCCATTTCTAGTATTCCTTTCAATTTTTTAGGATCAACCTCAATGCCTCATTGAGAAACAATGTATCCTAGGAGTTTTACAAAATTAACTGAAAAAATGGAATTATTTGGATTCAATTTAAATTTATAACCTTTGATTCTTGTGAATATTTTTTCTAATGTGCCCAAACAATATTTTCTTCTAGGCTATTTTCATGGTAGATCATCCACATAGTCTTCCATCAGTATATGCATATAGTCATGGAGGATAGTAGGCATGACTCTTTGATATGTTGCTCTAGCATTTTTAAGGCCAAAGTTCAAATTATGTAATGCGCCTCCTTTACTATCATTGTAAACTTCAATGTTAAAGTTATTTATGACTTTTCTATGGAGATGTTAGCCCTTAACTAATATTTTAAATACAATACTTTGATATATAGGGTAATTAATTATACAGGATAATAATGGTTACTTACTTACAATGATGATACTTTTATGTGTCTATTCGATGATTATGATTACCTTCATAAATTACTCTTATTTAGTAAATGTAATTACTTCCATCATGATAGCATATGATATGCATTCAAATGATGATGATGAGTTTTTTATATTATAATATAATGCTAATTATACTCATGATTTATTGATTATACTTACCTGTTACTTGCATGTGTATGGTGTGCATGTCTATTTATATTTTTGTCTGATGTGGTTGAGGAAGGGAGTCATAGTCACCTGCAAATCAGGGGATCTACAGGGTGTACCACTCCCCAACATTGCATTTAGAGCTTAGATATATATGCACATGTACATGCTCATCTTTTATGTAGGTTGCAAGAATCAGGCATCGAATTCCCTGAATTGCCAAGATGAGCGTGTGTTATTACAATAACTCAATGGCAAGAATAGGGAGATAATGTTTAGGTCCAATATCAACCAAAGTCTAATTACTTGTCCCAAAAAGGAGGACATGTATTTGATTGTCTATCCTTTTTGAAACCTGTGAGCTTTTCTTTGCATGTGTTGTTTGATTTTGACTTTGGTTGGTTTTGCTTATGTTAATTTTATGTAGGTTTGACTATGTGATTTGCTTAATAAATGATTTAATTATGATGCTTGAATTAATCTTATGATGTTAATTATTAAATATTATTTGATTTGAAAGGGAAATTATTAAAATATGATGATTTTAATTAAAAATTAAATGTGCGCTTTAATTAAAAAAATTTAATTTAAAAGCCTAGATTGGAAAGTTGTGTAAAAATAGAATTAAAATATTGAAGAGTAAATATTGATTTATTATAATTATTTAATTAATAATCATTAAAATTAGAGTTTCATTTTAAGTAATAGGCTTTAATTACTAATAATTAAAATTATAAATTATGCTTTTAAAAGTGATTTGCACAAATAATTAAGTGGAGAATTTTTTAAAACAATATATTAATTAAAAAGGCTTTAAATGCGCATGAAAGAATTAAATTATTTAAATATTTTTAAAAATAAAATGGCTTTTAGAAAATTAGGGAATAGAAACCCTAGTCCATGCTGTTTATAGAGCGTTTGGGAGAGCAATTTGGGAATTGAAGTTAAAGAACTGTTTAAACATTAAGAGTATGTAAATTGCATGTATTCATGAGATTGTCCAAAAGTTTAGTTGTCAAATTGAGGAAGGGTATTAGAACTCCTTTGTGAAAGTTATTTTTGGAATATTCGTCTACCTCATGTCTGCCACATTGTTGAAATTTATTTGTTAGAATTTATGGAATGAAATAAGTAAAACAATTCTTATTTCCTTAAACTATATAAATCTATGTATATATTAGGGATGATGCTGGGTTTTCTTCACTAATTCTTTCCCAGTTGACCTCGTTGAATCATTCTTAATAAAATATTATAATGGCTTGCCACTTTTGCCTAAAAAAAAATAATAATAAATTCTTATTTGCAATTAGGAAATATAATTTGATTCATGCATTATTTGAAAACCACTGTCAAATGTAAACTATAGAATTATGTGGTTGGAAATTAATTTAGAAAACCCAAATCTGAGTAACTAGTGAAAATAAAATATTATATTTTAGAGGAAAATGATTATTATCAGCTAAAGTTTGAAAGAAAATTATTTGAAGACTTCAACATAAGCCCTCGTAAAGACTCGTCAAACAAAACATATAGTTGCCTTAGATTTAAACATAAATATTGGTCGAAAATCTTTTTGAGAAATAGATACATTCAAGATAGAAAACTAAGTATCTTATGCTTGTATGTTTTAGAATATCATTGAAATATGAGAATAATAATTACATGCTTATTATTATTTTTTAAAATATAACTTAATTTTTGGATTTATTTTTAAAAAATTATTATTATTATATATTAATTATTAAAATTAAAAATATTGACAAAAATTAGTTATTAATTTCAAAAATTAAATAAATATTACTCATTTATTTATAAAGTGGATGTTTTTGATTAGGAAAACGGGTTTTACAGGGATCCTGAAACCCAAAGTTTTACAGCATAAAACAATTTAAAGCAGAAAAAGACAGAAAAAACAAAAGCTGCCTCAAAAGGCCAGAAACAAAAAGGCCCGAAGCCTGAGAAACAAAGGCCAGGAAAAAAGCCTAGCGGGCAGACTAGTGTCCCTTCTTTTCCATTGCCTGCAAGGTTTCTGCAGTGTCACTTTCCTTTTGGTTGGCCTCTTCCTCCTAGATCATGGGGAGGAAATGCATCTGGTCCCCCTGACTTTCTTGGATTCCAGTCTCATCCTGAGGATCTTCCTGGCTGGTTCCGTTCTTTGTACTCTACTCCACGTTCCCCACAAGGTCGGCCTTGGTCAGATATTCCCCCAGATTAACAATGTTTTCATTCAAGGTATGGAGGGTATCCATAATCTGTTTAGTCACAACCTGGTCAACGGAATCCAGCCTTTGGACCTTCTGCTCGAGCTGGGTGATTCTATCCTCCTGATTGTCTCTAGGGTCCTAGCTTCTGTCTTTTTCCTGGCTGCCCTCCTGGTCTTTACTACCTCTGGCCTCATGATCCTTGACATCCCCCATGTTTTTGGTCTAGTTGGACCTGTGCTTCAGAGTCTCAATTTCCTGAAAAAGCCACTTAATGGAGCAAAAATTGTCAATCAAGCTATTCTTTGCATTGTTGAGAAAGTTGAAACCCATTTCACAAACATTGTCAAAGAGAACCAGAAGAGTCGGGTCAAGGAGCTTGTCATATTGGGTGCTACTGTCGAGATCCCCCAACACCTAGATTTTAGCAGGTTCTCTAACAATGCCCATACTGACACCATCCATATTGAAATTTCTCCAGGCTCTTCTCTTATTTTTCTTGATGGCCTCCCCCCCCCTTTTCAACCATGATTTCTATCATCTCTTCTGGGGGCAAAATGGGGACCTCCAGGGGGGAGGTGGGTGCAGTAGGGCTGGGGAGAAAATCAACGTAGTCATTGATATGATCATGGGTTGGGGTCTGGTCCAATTTTCTTTTCTTGGGGTTATCCTAGGTTACCAAGGGGGTCCCCTCCTTCTTGTCATTATCTTTCTCCTTGTCATCTTCCAACTCACTTTCCTTCTCTTCCACCGAATCTGACTCATCACTAGACTCCTTAGGATGAGGGGTAGGGGGGTTAGGGGGAGGGCACCTGGGGCTCTTCCTGCTAGGGAAGCGAGGAGAGGGTTTGGCTTTTGGGGTTTCAGACTTGACAAATTTCACAACATGCACTTCCCCTAAATTAGAGCTAGCTGTGTCCTCCGAGGAGCCACTCGAAACCCCAATGGACTTGACTCTTGTCTGGGTTTTCAAAAACTAAAAAATGAGGAGCAGAAGACCTTCGTGAAGGGCAGGGTTCTTGACGGGACATTTCTTGAAACTCTATATATTCTTAGTCATATAAGTAAAAATATAGAAAGGAAAGGAGATTTTCACTTTATGTCTAAAATGATTAAGCAGAACAAAATAATGGGTCCTGATTCTATCAAACCTAGGCTCCGAAGTGACATACTCTATGATGATCCTCAGGACAAGCCCCCAGAACTTCTTGATGGACTCAATGTCATAGTAGGTGTCAATCTTTACCAGTTTTCTTTTCTCCTTATCGTTCTTGACAAAAGTGTTGACAGCATTGACGAATATCTTCTTATCCCTGAAGAAGCTCATGCCTTCCTGGGAGAAGCCTGTCACCTTTGCGATGAGACCCTCTATGATTTGGTGGGAGACACCATCAATTGTGACCTGTTCGTTGTGCCAAGTATCAACCATAATCTTGGTTACCCCCACGTCAAAACCATGAAGCCTCTCCATGAAGCTGGTTATGCCACCCTTCTGGAGTTTTTTCCAAAGCTTCCCTTTTTCTTTCTAGCTCTCTGTTTCTCCCCATGGCTCCCTTCTAATCCTTTCTCCCACCATTGCGATATTATGCCTCTCTAACCCTAAACCCTTGATAGAATTGCAGAGCTCAAAGATGAAAAAATCACTAAGGTTGAGAGCTTTAATGCGCATGTTATTGGGTTTAACTCTGGCTTCCTTCTGCTCGTGTGATCCGTATACATTATTATGAAACGGTGGGGGTTCCTCATAACTCCAAATGATTCCCTTTTTAAAACATGAATTAGCATGTCTCATCATCATTAAAAGATTTTAAGTTGGTACCTTGTATTTTCTCCTTTCGGAGGAGCTCCATAGCCACCACCAAAAAATGATTATTGTTGCCCCATGTCATCACCGAATTGAATGTGACCGTTGTGTTTGTGAACCAATCAGCAACCACATTAGCTTCACGGTAGACATGGCTGACATGGTAATTTTTAAATTTTCTCAAGTCCATTTTTAGGTCCTCAATTATGCTTTCAATGGTCTAAGATGGTTTGGTTACTCCTAAAATACAATTTATTATATTTAGGGAGTCTCCTTCAAGCCACAGATGATCGATCCCTGAGTCCAGGGCCAGCTTAACAGTGAGTCTGGCTGCACTGGCTTCAGCCAAATGGTTGGTTTGGTGACCAATAGGGGAGGAGATAGCTGCAATTCCCCCTCCCAAGCTGTTTCTAATGATTCCACTGCATCCAGTGGGACCAGGGTTCCCCTTAGCCACTCCATCGAAATTGGCTTTGTGCCAATTTTTGGGGGGGGAAGGACCAAGTAGCCTGCTATCTTCTTTTGATCCTGGCTTCTTTCTTGGTCTTAATTTTCCCTCCATCCTTTATGTTTCCATCTCTAGTTGTGGAATAATTCTCTTTCATGAGGCCATCAATTTTCTCTGCTATAATACCCTCAGGAGCTTCTCTATCTCTAAATATCCTGTTGTTGCGCTCCTTCCAGATTCCCCAACAAATGTGTGGGATAATCCACGAACTCAAAATTTTGGATTCCAGGCCTTTGTGGTTGCTACTCCACTGAATGAAGAAATCTTGGATACTAGCTGGCGAGCACCAGTAGAAGTTCATATTGGAAGTTAGAAGACTCCACACTCTAGAGGAAAAGGGGCAGTGAATGAAAATGTGGTTAACCATTTCTAGGTCATGCTTACAGAGGCAGCATTTGCTGGGAATAATTTTGCCTCTCTTGGCTAAATTATCTAGGGTAAGGATTTTGTCTTGCAAGAGGAGCCAAAAGAAAATGTTGATTTTGGGCGTTAATCCAGGGGTCCAGGCCTTGGCCCAAATAGGTTTCTCCCCTATGCCCACAAGGGAAAGATAGCCTGAGGCAACAGTATAATGGCCTCTAGAAGAGTCTCCCTAGACTAAGGCATTGCCTTTCTAGTTGATGTTGATAGCGTACAAAGAGGCCATCAAAGGCTCAAGATCCTGCGAAAGCTCTACCAGATTGTGCCATTCATTTCCATTTATGTAGTTCCTAACCAACATACCATATCTACCTATTGCCTGATCAACCCACCTGTCGAATGAAGGATGGTTATTGGGAGGTTCCTGAAAAATCCATTTGTCTAAACAAAAAAGGATTTTGTCTCCCATTCCAGCTTTCTATTTGGCCCTAGATTTAGCAAGGGGAAGGGTCTTCAAGATACCATTCCAAATATTAGAACCCAACGGCAGCTCGACCCCCTAAAAAATGGAGGAGAGAGATAGGCCTCCCAAGTACTTCTCAGCCAAGATGTCCCTCCAAACCCCTGTGCCTTGGAATATGCACCAAGGGAGTTTAGCTGAGAGGGATTGATTGAGGTGAGAAATTTTCCTGATTCCAAGACCTCCCTGGCTTTTGGGCAAGCAAAATTGGTCCCAGGCTACCAGGTGGTATCTCTTGTGATCATCAGTTCCAGTCCAGAGAAAGTCCCTTTGAATCCTCTCCATTTTGTCTGCAAACTTAACCAGAATCCCAAAGAGACTGAGTGCATAGGTGGGGAGGTTCTAGAGAATCGAGTTAACTAGGGTGCATTTACCTGCCTGACTGAGGGTGGCTCCTTTCCAACCAGCAAGTTTCTTGATGAAGTTGTCGATGATGCTTGTCCAAAAGGAGTCCATTTATAAAGTGGATGTTAGTATTAATGATTTCTTAAGTTTAGTTAAACTATTAGTTGCATATAAGTGATTATATATTTATTAATTTAAGTGGGAAGTTAATTAATATATATTTTTGTTTTTGTTATATTCTAAGAGAATCGATGATGGAGTTCACTATGTAATCTTCTAGTTATGAATATTAAGTGTTATGAGAGAAATTATAAATAATTTTATTATAATTATAATTTCAAGTTTGATTTATTTGTAGTTGCATTATGAATTAAATGAAAAGTAAATGTTAATATTAGACTTAAATAGAAGTCAAATTAATATTTAAAAAATCAAATTGATATTAATATTTATTCTAATAGTATAAATCATTTATGATTCAAGATTATTTAAGTTAATAACATGATAATATTACATAAAAATTTATATGCACAAAGAGATTTGACATTTAAATACTTATTCATTTAAATAACTATATTAGCTCAACAATTTATGGAAACATGTATACTCTTACTTTATTGCTAAACACATCTTTATGACTCAATCTAAACATAGAAAATGATGAAATTAAACCACATGGCTGAAAACTATTTGTTTCTTATGTTTGTTTAAAGTCTCGTGATGGTTTTATGTGACTTGTATAGTTGGCCAAGCTAGGATGTGCACCAGAGGCTTTTGAGATTTCTTTTATGATTATTTGACTAGATGTCATGATGCATTTAATAAATCAAATTCAGATTTATGTTTATGAGATTAATTTTGATGAGTATCTATGATGACTTAAGTCTTGAGAACAAATGCATTTTGAGTTGCCTATCATGGAACCAAATTTGATTATCAGTACTTTTATGGTATGGGACACAATTATAGTTTACAAGTTTTGGGAAGGTAGTCTAGATGCATTCTATGGGAGTATCTTGCAATGGGGATCGAGGCCCAAAGTGGTTGACATGGTAACTCATTGTAAGTTGTGTAATAAGTGATAACATAGTAATTAAAAAGATAAGTTAGAGATATTGTCTCACCCATGCCTTGAGTGCTTGTATAGGCTAAGGATAAGAATGGGATGATACCTAGTGAGAGGTATGACTAGATTCCCTCATTTACATAAGAGGGTATTCCAATTTTTCATGTGTCATATTAAAGGTCTGAGGTCCAGAGTGACCAATCCAAGGTAGGATATATCAAAAACTTGGAACCTTTGAATCCAAACCAAGTCTCCACGTGGTGCAACTTTTTGAGTCTTCCTTAATTTTTCCCATTCTAGATTGCAAAATTTGTAGAGTTGAACATTACTAAGAACTATAGTCTTGCTGAATTTTATTTTGTAGGACTATGTGTATGATTGGAAAATATTTTGAGAAAATACATAGTGGTAGTTCTAGGGATTAGACTGATACTACAAAACTATTCTTGTTTATGTACAAGGTTTCTTTGCCTCTTGCTCATTGTTTGAAGATATTTTCTTGAAATTCATGATTGTTTTCTTGTGCACTTGGTTTATGATTCAAAATTTATCACACCTAGTTGGATATTTAAAACAAATAAAATATAAGTTCCTGAGTCAAGACTTTATGATCAAACTACTTTGCCATCCTATTATTTCTAGTATCCCTACGTTGATCTGGTTCAAATTAGGCTACTTACCCAATTATTAGAAACTTATTTGCACCTTGACCCCTTGAATTAGTGATCTTTGTTTTCACAAGTGACCTTGTTTGGATTTGGTGAGTTAGAGACCATCCTTGTTGAGAAAGATATACCTTTGGATTCTTTGATATTATGCTTGGAGAGTCTTAGTAATCTCTTATCCATCCACCTTCATAAAAATTCAATTTTAATTATTTATAATTTAGATAAATCATCCTCCTCATCCATATGTGCTAGGGTATTCACCCAAAGTTTTGGGCACCTTTGTGGTAGTGTTGGTTTATGCTTATTACAAAATTCTATCTTATCACATCTCTTTTGGACAAGTGAGTGCTTTTACTATCCTAGTTTGGTACCAATGTTTCTTAGGGTTATCCTATCACCTAGTACCTTTTCTTCTGAGTGTTTTTACTATCCTAGTTTGGTACCAATGTTTCTTAGGGTCATCTTATCACCTAGTACCTTTTCTTCCATGTTGGTTACAAAAAGATATCAAGTAGATCGAGGAAAATGACCTCAAGTCATCTTTGAACAATTAACTTTAGTTCAAACTCGTTAAAGATATAAGGGAAAAGAACCTGTGTTTGTTCAATCACCTGAGAATATTCCAAAAGCTTTGTTTGACCCTATTAGTGACCTTATTGAGTTGAATACACCCTTAGCATCACCTCACTCAGATATGGATATGGATTTTACAATGGCTCCACAAAAGAAGAATTGAAGTGGTGAATACTATGTTGACCTTTTGAGTGGTGGTCCCACTCATGAAAATAGATCAACCTCACCCCATGTTGAGGGTAGATATTTGGATGCAAACCAAAGGGATGAGAAAGGTAAGAATTATACCTATCAAGAATAAAAATCCCAAGATGATGATCAAATTAGTGAGCCTTCTAGCACTCATTTGAATGCAACATTTCTTGGTAACCGATTTAGATAGTCAAGATTGTGTACACCGCTCATGACACCTTTAAGTTATGCGAGTGATAGACTCAAAGTACTTGAGCATGAGAGAAAAGCCCTTCTAGAAGAACAAGATAAGAAGGAAGAAAAATTTAGATTACTAGAGGAAGAAAGGCAAGTTATGATTGATCAAAAATATGCACATTAGTGGTGGAAACAACTCTCCTCCATCTACCCCTCCTAAGACTCTATGAAGTGGAAGACACTCAAGAACAACTTCACAATCTCCTAGCCCTAGAGGAAAGAGGGCTTCAAGACATGATTATTATAGGAGACCAACACCTCCTAGAGTTTCAAGAAAACCTTCACAACAAGCTCATCATGGTTCACAATATGGAGGTGGTAGCTCAAAATTTGATTGTAATTTTTATGATTTCCTGGCTATGCAACTAGACCCACATTTTCAGCAACATATGGAAGCATATATGGACCAAAACAAAGATGCATGCTTTCAATGTTTAATCAACAAGGGTTCTAAGGTCCCTTACAACTTTGATGTAGACAAAAAGATTCAAAAGCATGATCCCTCTATGAAAGAAGAAATTGACCAATTGAAGAAGCAACAGGAGAAAATATCGACACCCAAGAGTTCTTTTTCACTTGATTCAATTTTTCCTAATCCTTTTGATAATAGTATCGACATGAAAGATTTTCCTAGAAAAATTGAGATCCCCCAATATGATAAATATGATTGAAATGGGGATCTGAATGATCATGTGTGTCAGTTCTATAATATGAGTTTTGAGTTTCATCATGAGGACTCATACCTTATGAGGTTATTTCCAAGGAGTCTTAAGGGTCAAGCAATGGAATGCTTTACCAATATAACTCCTCCTATAAAGATGTTCCCTGAGTTAATTCAAAGATTTTTTCAACACTTTGCTTACAATCTTTCATGATTTGTCTTGCTATTGGACTTATATCACACAAAGAAAAATCAAGGAGAATC
Organism: Cupressus sempervirens; assembly: GCA_028749045.1. Classification (NCBI taxonomy): domain Eukaryota; kingdom Viridiplantae; phylum Streptophyta; class Pinopsida; order Cupressales; family Cupressaceae; genus Cupressus; species Cupressus sempervirens. The sequence goes on along the minus strand of CM053791.1, from coordinate 197,343,339 downwards.
CTTTGTTACTTTCTTGCATAGATGGAGACGACAATGCTATCACTATTCTAGGACTATTCCTAAGAAAGAAAAGATTGAAATCCACACTAGTAACATGGTTCCTGAGATGAAGTACACAGTTAAGAAGCTGGTTTTTGAGTCCTTTGATACCATGGTTGAAGCTGCATTTAGAATTGAGGATGTTTTGAGAGAGCAAGGTATTTTGGAAAAATAAATGGAAACAACAACAAAAATTGTCAGAATAACAACAAAAACAACAAGGACAAAGGAAAGAACACGTATTGGAATAAGAACAAACAAGTGATTAATGATGGAGTTGTGGATTCCTCTAAGCTTAAAGAGAAAGATGTTCTCCATTTGGCTAGTGCCAATTAACAAAGTAAGAAGCCAAGATATCAAGAAAGGCCTAAAGGAGAGAAACATAACTTTACACAAGTGGGCGAGTTATATGAAGAGATATTCATGAAGCTCCTTGCTCACAATCTTGTGCACCCTTATGATGCTGAAAAGTTTCACATACCTAAAGTTGAGGCATGGTGGTGGGATGAGAAGTCCTATTGAAAGCTTCATAAAGACATTGGAAAAGATATTGAAAACTGGAGAGATTTAAGCATATTGTTCAAGATCTTATTGAGAATGGAAAACTTGAAATAGATGGATTAAGTACCAATTCTGATCATACAGCATTCAAAGAGCCTTTGCCCAAGCATGAGAAAGGGGAAGCTTCCCAATCTAATAATGGCAAGGTTGCAATCAATTACATTTATGCAAATGTATAAAATGTTGTCAATATGCTTGAGGTTGTAGAAGAAAGTTTCAAAATGATGGAAGATAAAGATCCCAGTGGTTATGATTTAAATTTGAGCTCTCCTATCCTTGGTGAAAAACCTATTTTGGTGCTAAGGGGTGCTCACTCTAGAGAGTCATCTCAAGGTCCCCTTGTCATTAGAGGACCCAATTCAAACCAATCAAGTAAATCTAAGAAAATGTCTTCCCAAAGTCTTAATGTTGTTACATGAAGTCAAGGTTCCCTTGTCATCAAAGGACCTAGTTCAAACCAAGTAAGCCAAAAAAGTACAATCTAAGTATGTTCCTTCAAAACTAATGGTCAATCCTAGGTCAAATTATAATCTTGTTGATCAATTGCAAAGAACCCCTACTCAAATTTTGATCTTTGAGCTTTTAGAGTTGTCTCTGAGACACAAACAAGTCCTTGAGGACACTTTGCACATGATGAATGTCCCCAACAATATAGATGTCAATCAATTCAAGAACATGGTTAATCATATTTCTATCCCTCATTACCTTTCCTTTTTGGAGGAAGATGATAAATATTTCAGCCACCTTCACAATATTTCCCTTCATATTAAGGTCATGATCTATAGAACCTATGTTAGGCGCATGTTGATAGATGGGGTTGTTGGGCTTAACATTTGTTCTTTGAGTCTTTTAGAGACATTAGGTTATTCTGAACAAGTTATTGATACTACAAGGAAGTTTATTATCAAATCTTATGATGAGGCAGAGAGAAGTTCAAAGGGGTTGGTTATCCTTCCCATTAGGATTGGTCCTGTTGAAAAAGATATTTTCTTCCAAATAGTTGATGTTGGACCCCTTGCATACAATATTTTACTTGGTAGACCATGGATTCATGATATGCAAGTAGTGCCATCTATCTATCATTAGTGTGTTAAGTTCCCTTACAATAGAACATAGATTTGTATACTTGGGGATAAAACTTTGTTTATCAACTCAATTTTAGCAAGTACTCATGTTCCCCTCAATAGAGAAGTAGATGATTTTGATGCAACTTTAGCTGAATGCAAAGACAAGTTCAAATCCATAGACCTTGGCATGGGGGGATATCAACTCAACTCCCTTGCAACATTAATAGTTTCACCTAGGTCTTATGGTAAACTTTCACAAGAGATGAAACCTTCCTCTTTATCTATGACATTATTTGACACATTTGTACAGTCATCAATACCTATTCAAGATGAGAAAGAAGATGTGTTTGTTAGAGATTAGATTAATAGAGAAGAGAAGTATATGCATAATGAGAACTTCACTCCCTCTCCTAAAGCTTATGAAAGAGGGTATACTTTTGTCAAGAAGATGGACTATCCTAGACATGGACCTCTAAGTAATAGATTGGATGCTAGAGATGAACCCCTTGATCATGGTATTTTCAAACATAAGTTTAAGAATCTAGTTGGCCTAGGATATGCAAATCACAATAATGTTGCTCCTATCCTTGATAAGTCAGATAGTGAAGAAGAATAACAGTACATACTTAATTTGGAAAATCAACAAGATATGTGTAAAGATTGGGTCCCTTCTACTAATCTCCTTTCAGGAGTTTTAGATAGTCCCATATCTAATGAGATCATAGTTGAAAATTTAGAACAAGAGAGTGTAACCCTTGATGATATTGAGGCTTCCATGTCTAGGTGTCCCAAGCCTTCATGGTGTAAGCATCCTAGTTGAGATTTAGAAATAGATTCCAATGAATATGAATGGGACTCCCTTTCAGAGCCTTGTATAGTTGATATAGACATTGATGTTGTTCAAAAATATAGTTCTCAACCTAGGTTGGTTGATGATTCATATGTAGGATTAGATGGTTTGAACTCACATGTTACCTTAGTGGGCAATTCTTCACTTGTTAGGAAAAATCCTCATTTGGGTAGTTTAGGAAGTTACTTGATAGACTTTGACTCTTTGGTCACTAGAGATATCTTTCATATTCATAACCTTGTACCAATCATTGATTTACCCCTTGTTCATCTCGATTTGATTGATTGCTCCCAATGTAATCATGAAACTGAGATTTTAATATTTCAAAATGATTATGAGATACCCTGCTATTTGAATGTCATTGAACCCATAGTCTATTCCACCAATGAATTGGCTTCCAACATGATAGAGCTAGAAATCAAGTACCTTAGTCACAAAATAAAAATAAAAATAATAGGAGTTTTGATGGCGAAAGCCTATGTGACGATGTTAGAACTAAAAAAATTAAAAAGAAAGGATGTATCCGAGGTTGAAAACCTCTCTAAAGTTCTTGAGGATGAGGTACTTGATTGTCTCCCTAGTTATTTTCAAGATAGATCTTGAGTGGTTATTGAACCAACACAAGTAGTCAATTTGGGTATGGATAAAGCTCTAAAAATGGTACATTTGGTTTAATCTTTGTCATCACAAGAAAAAGAATCCTATACTAAGTTCTTATGAGAAAAGAAGATCAATTTTGCATGGACTTATTCATATATGCCAAGGTTGGATGTTAATCTTATTATGCATCACTTATCCATAGCATATCAATTGGCTGATTTCTCACTACAAGATGATGCACCTATTCAAGTTGATTTCTCGAATGAGTACCTCATGTATATGACTGAAAGAATATGGAAGATTTTCTTTGACAAATCCTTTATGCATAATGGTTATGGAGCTAATGTGTTGTTTTTTTCTCCTCATGAGTACACAATTCCTAAATCTTACAAGTTATTATTTCCATGTACAAATAACATTGTTGAGTATGAAGCTTTAACAAATGGACTTAAGATGGCTATAGAATGGAGAATCATAGAGTTTAACATCTATGGGGATTCATAGCTGATAATCAACCAAGTCAATGATAATTATTTAACAAAAAATGAGAAATTAGTACCTTACAAGAAAATGGTTGATTCCTTGATATGCTACTTCGCATTTGTCTCATTTCAACAAATCCCTATAGTAGAAAAAAAAGTAGCTGATGCTATGGCTACACTTGCTTCACTTCTTCAATTAGAGCAACATGAATCAAGATTTAAATTCTTGGTGGAAAAGCTACAGTACCCTATCTATCTATGATTGCCAAGAAAGTCATGTTATTTTTACCCTTGTTTGTCAAAAGTCATTCCATTATGGAGCCATTTATTCATACCTTTGTGATGGCATTATTCTCGACACCTTTCACCATTTCCTTATCTCTAGAGATTTTTATAGGATGGGTCTAGGTAGTACACTTCTTAGATGCTTAGAAAAGGAAGAATCTGATCAAGCGTTAGTAGACATCCATGAGGGAATATGTGGGGGAAATTCCAATGGTCTTTCCATGGCTTGATGGTTGCTTAGGGTGGGGTACTATTGGCCCATGATGTAGATTGATGTAGTAGCCTTTTCAAAGTCATGTGAAAAGATTCAAAACCATGGTAACCTAATACATGCTCCAGGCAAGGAACTCATTCCTTCTATCTCTCATTGGCCATTTCAGCATTGTGCCTTTAGTTTTATTGGACAAATTCCTCCCAACTCATCATGTGGACACAAGTTTATTATCACTACTACTAATTACTTCACCAAATGGGTAGAAGTTGTCCCACTTTCTATTGCCTTGGGAAATATAGTTTCTCTATTTATTCCAAATCATATTATCTGTAGATATGGAGTTCCTTCTAAGATTATCATTGAAAATGGAATCCAATTTAAAAATAAGGACCTTAAACAAATTTGTAAGAAATTCAAGATAAAACAACATTGGTTCTCCATTTACTTTCTACAAGGAAATGGTCAAGCATAAGCATCAAATAAAACCATTCTCAAAGTATTACATAGAACAATTCATAAGAATGGTAGGGATTGACACTTACAAATAAATCTAGCTTTCTGGGCCTATAGAATGAGTATTCATACTCCTACTAGGGCTACTCCTTTTGCCCTTACATATGGTGTTGAAGTAGTGTTACCTTTAGAGGTTGAGATTCCTTCACTCAGAGTTTCTCTCAAAGGTCTAGTTAGAGATGAAGAGTACCATGCCATGAGACTTCAAGAGTTAGAACTTCTAGATGAGAAATTCCAAGCATCATTTGACCATATGAGGGTCTATCAAAAGTGCATGTCAAAAGCATTCAACAAAAAGGTTTACCCTAGAGAATTCCAGGTGGAAGATCTTGTCCTATGTGAAAATCCTTAAAATCAATAGAATAAAGATCAAAAGGGTAAATTTGAACCTAATTAGCTTGGATCTTAAATTATTACAACAACATTTGGGTCTGGTGCCTATTTATTGTCTACAATAGGAGAATAGTTCCCTAATCCTATCAATGTCTTGCACCTGAAGAAGTTCTATCCATGATGCCCATTCTATTTGGGGGCATCTTTGTATATAAAAAAATGATATATTTCAAAAATACAAAAAAATGATATACTTCCAAAATTCTAAAAATTGGAAAATATTTTCAAAAAATAATCATAGTATAAATAAGCAAAAGAAAAAAATATTAATCCAAGTGGTAAAGACCTGGAAATGGGCTCTACTTGAGGCCTTTGTACCCCTATTTCTTAGCACGTGTCCTCAACACTTGACCTTTCTCCATCATGCCTTGTCCTTGTTACCTTGGTTTGGAATTGGTCTTTGTCTAAGGGGCATAACTATGTTAGCTTTGGTCTCTTCACTAGGATACCTCACAAATGGTGTTTTTCAACACCACCCCAACTATATTTTTCAATACAATCCTTGACATCGAGTGTTTTTCAACACTTATCAGTTTGGTCTTACCTAGTTTCCTTATGTGATCTTACCTACTTGCAAGAATTTCATCCTTATCCTTAGAACTTAGTATCAGTTAACATGCTTAGGTTTTTAAAAACAAACACTTAATGCTTGACCTATGTCATGATCTTTTCTTTGTGTGCTGACTATTATTGATTTTAGTTGACTGCCTTTGTTTGATAAGTCTCTGTGGGATGCATAGCTAGAGGACTTGGGGCATGGGCATGTTTATATTTTATTTTTCTACTTGTGGGCGTGGTCTTGAAATTATAGAGTGTCTCTTGTTGTCCCCTTGAAACACTTAGGAGATTTGAGGCATCATCCTTGACTATTTTTACACAACTATTCTTATGGTCATCCTAGCATCAATGCCTTGATGCATGCATGGTTTTGCTACATTAAATTAATTAAGATAACATCAAATTCATCTTGACCTTTATGTCTTTGATGCCTATGTTATAATCTTTCCACATTCTAATCCAATATAAATCACATTCATATCTTCATAGTTGTGCTTGTAATTAGTGATGATTGTGTGATTTTTTGATGTCTGTTAATAATGGCCCAATGATGAAAATAAGTTCTTTTACATTCTCTAATGAATGATGAACACAAAATCCTATGTTACAGTTGCTCTTTTGCAAGTACACCTTTTCATTTTCATGTAGCTTGCATTATTAGACTTCATGTTAGTTTGCATTTTTAGGCTGTATTTGTTAGAAATGCTTTTAGAATAACTGAGAGGGGAGGTGAATCAGTTATTAAAGGTCCAAATGTCCAATTAAAACTTTTTCATCAAGTAAAAGTGAGTGTATTAAACTGTTCTTTCATCCAAGCTTAAACTTTCCTACTTAGCAAGTTACTATAAATCAACATGCAAGCATCACACATGAAAAATCAACATATAACACAGTGATTTATGTGTAAACCCAATTTGGGAAAAACCACTAGTAACATGCTACTCAATTCTCACTCTTCTAAAGTGATGCCTTGTGAAAGGCCAACCCTATTGAAGGCTACAACACATTGTTAAATGTGACTTGGTTAAAGGATTTAACCATCTTGTTAGAAGTGGGCCTGGTTAGAGGACTTTAGAACATTCACTTGGAATGCCACCCTATTAAAGGATTTACAAATGGTTGTTAAACCAACCTAAGTCCATAGGATTTTTACCCTAACTAATACAATTGTTAGAGAGTAAAAATAAGGAGTTTTGACCTGATTATTGTTCACAACTTATCTTACAGATCTCAGATCTCTATTCAACTCTTCACAATTTGCCTAGCTTTCAGTCTCTGCAACTCTTGACAACTTACCCTTCTTTCAAGCTTTCTCTCCCTAAGTCTTCATGCTTGATGTACTAGTGCAATCTCCTATATGACCACTTATCAAAGTAGAGTTTCATTGCTCTATTCTTCCTTCTCCTTGACACCTTTCAACCACTTCACAATTTGGCACACTAGCAACTCTTGCTTCTTAGCCTGTGACTCCTTAAATAGAAGTCTAGAATTGCTTTTCCCACTTGATTCTTTCCTCCTTTAATTACAATTCAAATGGATTAGGTAGGATTCATTGAATCTAACCCATATCTTGTTCCTTCTAGAAACATTATGAAGAATCCTCTTGAATTCACTCAAAAATAGTTTACATAGAATTCTTTGCCACTAGCTCATCATCCTTATCCTCCAATTGGTTCACAAAATTCAAGGTAACAACTTTGTCGAATTAGATCTGGTGAATCTTTGACTTTTCCAATAATGTAGTAGCTCAACACTATTGAAATTCTGGTGCTCGACACACTATATTACTCAGCATCAACTACTTTTTATTGATACTCGACACCTACTATGGATTCACTTGGCATCCGCTAAGTTTTTCTGATGCTCAGCACATGTTACTTTTCTTGACACCTAAACACGCTCGGCTCCTTTTATATTACTCAGCACACACTAGATTTTTTATTTGCATGGCACTAACTAAAAATTTTCTCGGCTTGAACTAGCTTGCTTGGCACACACTAATGAACTTAGTTAAACTTTACAGTCAACCTTGTTACAACTTATTCCTCCAATGTTTCTAAGTGTGATCAACCTTTGTATCTTCAAGAATGTTATCAATACATCATTCAACCATTGTCTTAACTAATCCTTGCACTTCATTACAAAACCATAACTCAACCTTTCCCTTAGGTGCTCTTGTTACATCTTGTTGATTAAATCCTCTTCATCAATCAACTAAGTGATAGTACTTGGATCTTATAAGCAATTGTCATTCTAACAAATAGTAGGTTTGACATCAATGAAAAAACAATGATTGAAAACATTCTTTATCAATCATCTTCCTTCTTTGCAATAATCTCCCTCTTTGACAATATCCTTTTTCAATCATATTTCCAACAATCTCCCTCTTTGGCATTGATGGCAAACCAAATTGATCAACCAAGTTAACAAAATGCTAACTAGGTTAAAATAATAAATCAAATGCCAAAAAGAAAACTATATTCAAAACTATTCATTCTATCAGCAACATAAGTTAACATATGACTCCCTCTGAATTCTTTTGCTGATAAACTATCTTCTCCCTCTTAGTTCTATGATTCCTTTAATTGATTCTTGTTTGCACTATTTTCTCCATCTAAGCTACTATTTCCTTTTTCATATTTGTACATTCTTCTTCTTTATGCTACACTTGACTCCTATTTACATTAATTTCTCCTCTGTATGCATTGATCATGTTCTGGTATCAACTACTTTAGCTACTTCTTCCTCTATCCAATTGAATGTTATTGATAAATTTCTTCATCTTCCTGTCTCAACTGTTGATTAGTTTCTTTATTCTTCTCCCTCTTTGACAAAAATTCCAAAGACATACTATATTAGCATCTTACAATCCAAGTGTAGCATTTGTAGGTACTCTAATTTCTCCCTCTATCACCTTGCTTGTGATTGATTTGGAACTTCAGTACTTTGATTACTTCAGGCATGATCCTAAAGTAAATATCCTTTGCATCAATGTGTAATATTTCAACAATCAACTCATTTGATGCAAGGCAGTCTTGCTTTATCTTAAGTAGCCTTGGCTAGAGGTATCACCCCTAACTTACCTCTAAGATACTCAAAAGCATCTTTAGGTAGTGCTTTTGTAAAGATGTCAGCAATTTGTTCCTTTGAACTGACATATTCCATCCTTACTTGCTTTTCTTCTACCAATTCTCTTACATAGTGATACTTGATTGCAATATGCTTTGTTTTGGCATGCATCACAGGATTCTTTGATATGTTGATGGCACTTGTATTATCACAATAAAGTATCATAGGTTCAATTACCTCTTCCTTCATACCTTGCAGCAAGTGTTTGATCAATACAGTATTAGTGTAGTTGATAGTAGTAGACAAATATTCAGCTTCTGCTGTGGACTGTGAGGTACAACTTTTCTTTTTGCTGGTCCAAGTAATCAGTCTTTTTCCTAAGAAAAGTGCTCCTCTGCTGGTGCTTTTTCTATCATCAATATTACCTCCCTAATCTACGTCGGTGTAGGCTCTCAACTCAAAATTTTCACTCTTCTTGTAGTAAAAACCAAAGTCATCAGTTCCTTTTAGGTATCTCAGTATTCTTTTCACTACCATCAAATGATTTTCTGTTGGGTTAGTAGAAAATCTTTCCACCATTCCAATAGCTAATGTAATGTATGGTCTACTATGCACAACATACTACAACTTTCTAATCATTGATCTATACATCGTCTGATTCACTTCAATTGATTCATCATTCTTAGATAACTTGTTTCCTATTACCATTGGTGTACTAACTAGTTTTGAGTCTTCTAATCCAAATGTCTTGAGTATCTCCTTGATGTATTTTGATTGGGTCAAAAATATGCCATGCTTTAGTTCATGTACTTCCAATCCAACAAAGAATTTGATTTCTCCAAACATTGACATCTCAAACTCATATTTCATTTGATTAGCAAAATCTTTGCACAGAGCATCTTTTCCTCCAAATATTATATCATCAACAAAGATTTCAGATATCAAAATATCTTTACCTTTTTTTGCCTTGATATATAGGTTGTTCTTGTCATCTATTTTCTCAAATCCTATCTTTACAAGATATTTATGCAGTCTCTCATACCATGCTCTAGGTGCTTGGTTTAAACCATAGAGTTCTTTATGCAATTTACAAACCATATCATTATTGTTGTCATCAAAAAATCCCTTTGGTTGTTCTATTGAGACTTCCTCTTCCAGTATTCCATTCAGAAAAGTAGGATTTACATCCATTTGGTAGAATTTGAAACCCTTCTAAGCAGCATATGCAAGTAGTGTTCTTACTCCCATTCTTGCAACAGGGGAAAATGTTTCCCCATAGTCCAGTCCTTCTCCTTATGCATAACCTTTGCAAACTAGTCTGGCCTTGTTTCTTGTTATCTCACCATTCTCATCAATTTTGTTCCTGAAGACCCATTTGGTACCAATTATATTTTTATTAGTTGGTCTTGGAACTAAAGTTTATGTATTGTTCTTCTCAATCTGATATATCTCCTCTTCCATAGCTTTATGCCAATTTTCATCTTGTGGGATCAATCTTTCTCAATAGACATGATTCATTCCTTAGTCTATTTCTTATAATTGGTCTTGCATCCTTGTCACCAATGATTTTCTCTACAGGGTGATGTCTTCTCAAATTCTTGGCTAGTCTTTTTTCTATCCTTCTTTCCATGTTTGGTCCTTCAGCTTTAAAGTCATTTTGCTCTTCTCCTTCTAGTATTCCATCATATGTACTATTTTTAGAGTCAAAATGTGCATTTTATTCATTCTATAACTTGACATTCAATGGCTATGACTCGACTAATACTAAATTTTTTTGTTGATTCCCAACTTGATTGGCAGCTTCATCTTCAGTTGGTATTCCTTCATAGGAGTATATAAAGGATCTATAATATTCTATTTTCTTGGATTCATCAATTTGGACTTCTGCATGCTCATCAAAATTTAAATTTGCACTCTCCACAATCTTGTTAGTGTTAGTATTCAAAAACTTATATGCTTTGCTTCTAGTGGAGTATCCAAGAATATCCCTTCATCACTCTTTGCATCAAACTTGCCATTTCTAGCATTTTTAAGAATATAGCATTTACAACCAAATACTTTGAAATGTTTTACATTAGGTGAGTGACCATACCATAATTCAAAAGGTGTTGCATTTGTATCTTTGTTGACTTGTACTCAATTTATGTTGTAAACAATAGTACTTACAACTTCTCTCTAGTACTTTAGAGCAACATTTTTTTCCATCATCAATGTTCTAGAAAAGTCTACTACTGATCTATTCCTTCTTTCTACAATCTCATCCTATGGTGGAGTTCTTGATGCTGATGTTTTCCTTTTGATACCTATATCATTGCGAAATATCTCAAACTCTTTTGATGTAAACTCTCCTTCTTTGTCTGATCTAAGGCACTTCAGAGTCTTTCCTGTTTCTTTCTCAACTCTGGCCAAATACCACTTAAACATTTGAAATGCATCAGATTTTTTCTTTAAGAACATGATAGTCATCATTCTAGAATAGTCATCCACAAATAGCATTATGTATTTGTCTCTTCGGTAGCTTTGCAGTTCTATCGGGCCACATAAGCTAGTATGGACTAACTCTAGTACTTCTTTGGATGTGTATTTTTTGCTTTTAAAACTTGACTTGGTCATCTTCCCTAGTTGACATTGTTTTCACATTTTACTTTCAGGCTTCTTTAGCTTAGGCAAACCTCTGACTTTCTTCTTTTTGCTGATGCTAATTAGATTGTCAAAGTTAACATGACACAACCTTTTGTGCCATAACCACACATCATCAAATCTTACAACAAGACATGTTGCATCTTCCATATCTAGGTAAAACAAGATACTCCTAGTTTGTTCATGTTTTCCTATTAGATTTCCATCAGTATCATAGATTTTGGCAGTTTTGTTTCCAAATTCTACTCTACAACTTACATTGCCTAACTATGACACACTCAGCAAACTGTAGTTTAGTCCTTCTACATAGTATGCATTATCACATAAAATTTTCTTTGTAAGTTTAATAGAACCTTTTCCTTTGATTTGACATGGAGCATCATTTCCAAATCTAACACTATTTCCATCATATTGAGTAAAGGTAATAAACTTACTTTTGTCTCCTATCATGTGATGTGAGCATCCACTGTCTATGATCCATTTTTCATTCTTGTTCACACAAGTCACTAGTGTTTTTTCTTCATCTTTATCTGATTCATCCTTCATGGCTACATAAACTACTTCATAATCATTCTCATCAGAATCTTCTTCAAGAATGTAGCATCTTTTGCCTTTGTCCTTGTAATCTCTGCTATCATCTTCTCTTTTTTTCTTGTACTTGTTTCCTTCTTTGAAGTTCTTCTTTTGTGTACACCTTGTAGCAATATGTCCTAATTCATTGTAATTGAAATAAATTATAGGGAGCTTACCTTTGAATTTACCTTTTCCTCTATGGAATCTTCTAGCCAGTAGTGCTTCCAATTGTTCCACATCCTCCTCATCTTTGCTACTGTCACTGGATGTATGTTTTCCTTTTCTACTCTTCCTTTTTTATTTCACCTTCTTAGTATCTTTCAACGATAGCTTAGCCTTGAGTTATCATAGCAAATTCAAGATTCTCAAGTCTGTAGTTATTATAATTGGACAATTCAAAAGAAGTGAGTCTTCCCAATAAACCTTCAAAGGTTAGTGTGTTTTCGGGTACACACCTTAGCTCTTAGATGGCTAAAAATCTAATAGCATAGATGGGGATAAAAGTTATTAAGTATTTTCTCTTGACAGTATCATTTTCCAAATGACCACCTAGACTCCTTATTGCACTTACCACTTCTTTCATTCTAGATGCATATTGTGCAACATTCTCACCTTCCTCCATTTTCATGTCATCTAACTTTCCTCTGAGGATTTCTCTCTTTGCTCTTTGAACATTTTGATCTCCTCCATAGACATATGATAGGGATTTCCACATCTTGAATGCAGTATCACAACCTTTGATGTCATCAAATTTAGCATAACTGAGTGCAGAGGCAATCTCTAGCATTACCTGATTATGCTCCTTCCTTTTGTTCAAATCATCTGCAGAAAGGGGTCCAGCTAAATCTACATGTTCCACTCGAATTGATATTTTTGCATAATCAGATATTGATCCAAGCTGCAATTTTATTAGACTTTTCCATGCAACAAAGTTATCTTTATTGAGCTTGGGAACTTCTCTCTTGGACATCTTGATCTTCCTACTTCTAGTACCTTTAAACTAAATAAGTAGATGGCACTGATACCAATTGTTAGAAATGTTTTTAGAATAACTGAGAGGTGGGGTGAATCAAATATTCAAGGTCCAAATGTCCAATTAAAACTTTTTCATCAAGTAAAAGTGAGCCTATTAAACTATTCTTTCATCCAATCTTAAACTTTCCTACTTAGCAAGTTATTGTAAATCAACAAGCATCACAAATAAAAAATCAACACAGAACATAGTGACTTACATGGAAACCCAATTTGGGAAAATCCACCAATAACATGCTACTCAATTCTCACTCTTCTATAGTGATGCCTTATGAAAGGCTAGCCCTATTAAAGGCTACAAAACACTGTTAAATGTGGCCTGGTTAAAGGGTTTAACCACCCTATTAGAAGTGGGCCTAGTTAGAGGACTTTAGAATATTCACTTGGAATGCCACCCTATTAAAGGATTTATAAATGGTTGTTAAGCCAATCGAACTCCATAGGTTTTTTACCCATATCTTGTTCCTTCTAGAAACATCATGAAGAATCCTCTTAAATTTGCTCAAAAATATTTTACATAGAATTTTGTGCCACCTGCTCATCATCCTTATCCTCCAACTAATTCAAAAAAGTCAAGGTAACAACTTTGTTAGCTTAGAACTGGTGATTCTTTGACTTTTCCAATAATGCAGTAGCTTGACACTATTGAAATTTTGGTGCTTGGCACATACTGTGTTACTTAGCATCAACTACATTTTACTGATGCTCGGTACCTATTGTGGATTCATTCGAAATCCACTAACTTTTTCTGATGCTCAACACCTATTACTTTGCTCAGCACCTAAACACGATTGGCTCTTTCTGTATTACTTGACACACACTAGATTTTTTATTTGCGTGGCACTAACTAAAAATTTTCTTAGCTTGAACTAGCTTGCTTGGTACACACTAATGAACTTAGTTAAGCTTTGTAGTCAACATTTTTACAACTTGTTCCTCTAATTTTTCTAAGTGTGACCAACCTCTATATCTTCAAGCATGTTATCAAGACATCATTTAACCATTGTCTTAACTGATCCTTGCACTTCATTACAAAACCATAACTCAACCTTTCCCTTAGGTGCTCTTGTTACATCTTGTTGATTAAATCCTCTTCATCAATCAACTAAGTGATAGTACTTGGATCTTATAAGCAAATGTCATTCTATCAAATAATAGGTTTGACCTCAATGACAAAACAATGGTTGAAAACATTCTTTATTAACCATCTTCCTTCTTTGCAATAATCTCCCTCTTTGACAATATCCTTTTCCAATCAGATTTCCCATGGTATTATGAGTTTGAGAGGGTTTTACCTTCATCTTTATTTTGGACCTTTAATCAACTATGGTCATATTTTGATCTTCATTTCCTTATCTTCTTTGGTGATCTCAATTGAAATTTCTCTCTTAAATAGTTGATTGATTTTGGGGCATTCTATTTCTTACGAAAAAATTTCTTTTCTTCTTTCTATTTCTTTCCATATCTTCTAAATTTCTACCTTCCATTCGCTTTCACCCCACTTCTTTTCTTCTAATTCACCTTTGGAGTATAATATTTCATGCTTGATAATCTACCTTGGTTCTATGATTCTTATATCTTTCATCTTACATAAAGAACTTTATCTTTTGTTTAATTTGATCAAATTTATCAATTTTCTATTTCTCCTCTATCTCATTTCGATTTTGATCATGAGAGGGCAGTACCTATGAACTTCAATCCCTAATTTGGTTTTATCAATTTAATCCTCAACTTTTCTAAGTCAAAATATATTTGTATTCTTTTTCCTAATGTGTTCTCAAATTGACCACACATCTGGGTTGTTTTGTGATCTCAAATTGATCTCACACTTCAATTTCTTTCTTTGACTATATGTGTTCCCAAATCAATCACACATTAGTCAAAGAGAGGAAAATGTATGCACCCTAAAATAGTCACCTAGACTATGGGCCCCATTATTCAGTTTATCAAATTTCTTGAATCAATGGTTTGCAATATTTTATTAAATCAATTCAAATCAATTTCTTTGATCAAATTGTAATTAATTCAATTATTTCAACATTTCCTAAGGTTTGATCATTTTATCCTAAGTCTTATTTAATTAAAAGAAAACCTATCTTTTAATTAAATAATTTATCCATATTTAATTAAGAGAAAAACCCCTCTTTTAATTTAATTAAATATTTCCTATTTAATTAAAAGAACTTGCTCCCTTTCAATTAAGTAAAATCCCACTTGAAAAAGGAAATAAAATATATAAAAATTAAATAAATTATTTTTTCCTCTACACTTAAATGCACATATTTCTAAGTGGGATTCCATTTAATTTTCCTCCCCTTTTCTCTTTGCTGGAATTTTGTCTCACATGGATCATTCTTTTTCTACCCTTGATTAAATCTTATTGCCTCTTAATCTTAATCATCCATTCTTCTTTATAAAGGAGATCCCTCTCCTCATTTTTGACATACATGATTATACTATTGTTATGCTATAGATTTGGAGAGTGATTTTTGGATGAGTTTGAGCATTAAAGCTTTTTGTGGAGAACTTCTATCTTCTTGTCTTCTTCTCTCATGCATCCATGGCTTTCATCATCATGATCCATCCTTGCATTTTCATATTAACTTAGATCCATATTTTTTTTCATAGATTAATATTGCATTTTCTATTTTCTTTCTTGCATTTCTTTGCATTGTCATCATTTAGATTAGTTTGCATCTTCATTTGCATTCATATTTTGATCTTTGAATCTCTCATTTTATGGTGTACTTGTATGGGCACAAATTAGGTCAAGCTAAGGACCTCCATTATAAACCCTTGCACTCCATGAATAGAGAGCAATGAACTACCATTTGAGACCTGATTATTGAGAAATCTTGGATATATTGATTCATAGAAGTGTGCTCACATTTTAGGCATATAGCAATAACACGTTGTTTGTTCTGCAATAACTATTTTTTGATGCTTGATAACACTAGGTTACTTGACATACACTAAGTATTTACTTGCTTGGTCATTACAAAATTTTCTTCACTCGACACATATTGAATTTTACTTTTCTCGGATTCAACTAACTTTCTACTCAACCTGCATTGACTTGCCAAACTTCCACTACTTTCTCGGTCAAATTTGGTAGACAATTTCTTTTCTTAGACTCCTTTTCTCTAATCAAGTATCCTTTTATTTTATCCTTAAGTAGATAAATAATACACTATATCATCAAAGTCTTACTTGGTCTTAGCGCTTATTTTATACACCATATAGCTTAATTTTTCACTAGGTACTCGTGTTATCCTTTCTTTCCAAACCCTCTTCATCAATCAATTGAATGATAGCATTCATACCAAATTAGCAATTATCTTATCAACAAGTAGCATGTTTGACATCAGTGACAAATAATGATTGTTCCATGATAGGTTTCATCAATCTCCTTTATTACTATACTTCAACAATTTTCTTCATTTCAACAATTATGCACTCATGCACAAATTTTGGTAAAGATGGATATCTGTAAGGGGTCCCTAGAAAATATTAATTTATAAAATCATAAGGGTTTTTGGATTCAAACATTGGACTATGAAGGGCTCCCCTTCAATGTAAGATGTGCTTTAAAATTTTCATTTGGAAGCCCAATATGGATTAGACAAGGATAAGAAAAAAAAACATTTCTTCTTGGTGGAAGGGTGCCTCTTATAAATATTAAACTATTGTTAAGAATACCTCCCAAGTAGTTGCACAGGAGTCTCCTATTGGTGTGAGTCTTGCTACTACTAATGTTGATTCTATGAGATAAACATCTCCTAGATCTAATACTTCTGGTGATGGTTCCACTAGCGTCTCATCTACTACATTTCTTCCTATTGTGTCTACTAGTAAAGATACAAATAGTCCTATTTTTATTTCTCCATCTAGCTTTACGATGGTCAAGTCATATTTAAATTCTTCTTTAGGAGCTACGGGTACTAATTTTGTTGGCTCTTCTGCTAGAATTGTCCATATTGAGTCTATTGGTAAAGCTCCTTGTAATCATGTTGATATTGTTTCAACTAGGTTTGTACTAGTAAATGTTTCTTTAGATTCATTTTCACATGATAAGGATACTATTGAATTTTTTTTCAACCTTTAGCCTATTATAGATAACTGATTAGAGACATCTTTCATGGGCTAAGTTCTATTTGTTTTTTACAAGGAAATATTGTGTATTTTTAGCACATTCTCACCCACTCAAAAACATTGTGTGCTTTTCATCATTGTAGGACTTCAATGTTGAATGAGTTATATTATTGCAAGAAATTATTTCTCACTTGACATTCAAAGCCCAAAATTGTTGTTTATTTTCAACCTTTTTGCATGATCATAGGTCAGTTTGAAGAGACAGAAAAACTTGTTGCGAAGGTGCAAAAGTCAAAGCTATTACGTGTTTTCCACCTTTTTGCATGATCACGTGTCTTTTGGAAAGAAGAAAATATTCAATCCGATGGTGCATAGGCCAAAAATGTTGTGTGTTTTCATGTTTGTGTTATTTTTTATACTAATTGTGATATGACCTGAGAGCCAAATACTTATTGCCGATCTTTATTTTGGCTTCTACATGTAACAAAAATGCTTTTCCTTCCTTTATTGCCATTTGCAGAGGATATTGGTATGATTTTCTCAAAAATATGATGCTACCATTTTATATCACTTCATGATAAAATGTACACACAAAATTAGATTTTTTAATGATATTTCTTGAGTGCAAGTCTATAATTTAATACCAGCGTAGTTGGAGTTTTAAATTCACTATTGTAACTAAGTTATCATTGATCTCTTTTAAAGAAAATCTTATACATATTCTTTAGATTTTTCTCTATTGGTTCTTTGTAGTAGCATTTGTGCTCTATATGTAATTTCTTTAAGCCTTATAGTAGTATGATTCTATGATTTTGACCTACTCTCACCATTTTGTATCTATGCATAATGCTTGCCTTATGCTAAGTGTTTTATTTTCCTATTTTTCCAAGTTTTTATTTTGTATCTACTTTTCTTATGAATCCTATATAAGTGAATTCATCTTCCTTGTAGTAGCTCATTTTTTTTAATCTACATATGAGTGCTTTGGAAATAAGAATAGATTTGAGAGTTGTGTATGTTTCTATGTTTTATTGATGTTTGGTGGAGTCCTAGGAAGAGATAGTAATCAAATTTCAATCTGGTGCATCACATTTCCCTTTTAGCATTTTAATTTCATGCAATCATTCTCCCTTTTTCTCAAAAGTAGTTTAGGTGCATCCTAATTTGAAGGAAGATGATGAACTTCTTTGGAGATTTTACCTCAAAGTGCAAGTCCCACACTTGGAAGTTGTTTCCATGTTATACAAGGTTTCTTTAGGGTCATACCTGAAGCATGGGTTCAAAATTTTATGTCAACATTTTTTGGCATGTCCAGTGGAACCTCATTCAAGATTACTAAGAAGTTTATTGGTTTTTGGTGTCAAATAAATAATTTCAATTTCTATACTATGAGGATAGTGCTTCTCTTAGCATTTCAGCCTTGAAGAGGCTCATGTTCAAGAACTTGATGACTCCATCTCTATATTTTGGTTTTTATACTAGATGTGTTGTAATTCATGCTTAGGATTCAAACAATGACATATTCTAGAGATAATTTTCAGTCTACCCAATTCTCCCTTTCAAGTCATAGAAGAAAAAGAAATACACTTTCTCTATTACTAGTTAGGAGTTTAGGAGCAACATATACACCATCTAGATCTCTTTCTACTCCATTTGACTAATCACAACCTAGGACACCATCTTTTCATTTAAATAGATCATTTTCTTATGGAAACTCTAATAAATTGGGTTTTTGGTAAAAGGTGGAAACCCTCTTACTTTGGCTCAAAGAAATGATATATCAGTGTCTACTCTTAAGAGTCTACCAAAGTTTACTAGTGAAACTTCTATTTCCCCAATAGAACATATTCAATAAGTTCTAAATATTTTCAATATACATGGTATTATAGATGATGATGTTGATGTTAGACTTTTAGCTTCATCATTAAAATGAAAGGATTTACAATAGTATAGAGGATTACCACATAACTCCATCCTTAAATATAATTAGTTAGGATAAAGGTTATGCAAAAATTTCAAGATAAAAGTGATCATCTATTAATTTTAGAATAGAAAACAATAATCAAAAGAGCACCCCTGAGTTTGTGTCATATTTCAAATATAGATTTCAAAAACTATGGGATATGACTCCTATTGTAGTAAACCCTCTATTGAAAATTATAGTTTGAATAATTATTATGTTGTCATTGATGTCAAAACTATTGGTAAGGCATTTTTGAACCTACAGGAGAGACATTTACCGATAACATAGAGTGCCATATCTATTGATTGATGAAGAGGATTTGAAAAGAAGAGATAAAAAGGTGAGCTAGTAATGTGAAGTTAAAAGTATTATAGAATTACAATGGGAATTTGTGTTGAAAATATGGATAGAGTAACTAAGAGGGGTAGGGGGGGTGGGCTGAATCAGTTACTCCAAAATATATTTACAGATCCTTTAGATGTCTGACAAAACTAATTACTGCTATCACTCGGTAAACATACTAAAAATGTTGTAACTCAGTAAATCTAGAGTATGTTTTACTTTAGTAGATCTAACATCAATAGTAATAATTTGTAAACATGAGAGAAAAGAAATGAACACAAGAGACAACAGATTTAACATGGAAACCCAATATGGGAAAAACCACCAATGTAACTAGTTACTATTTTTCTCTCTTATAAAGTGAGCTCTATTAGGAGCCAACCTGGTTAAAGGTTAAAAAACACATTGTTAGGTGTGACCTTGTTAGAGGATTTAATCACCCTGTTAGGAGTGGCCTTGTAAGAGGTCTTTAAAACAATTCAATGGAACTATCACCGTATTAGAGGATTTACTACTAGTTGTTAGACCAACTCTATTAAGAGATTTTAAATCACTGCTACAATGGTTGGAGAGTAACAATGAAATGGCCTGCTTGAGATGCAACTAAATTTTTGAATCCAAATCTCTGTTCTATTCACAAAAACTTGATCCTTCTTGACCAAATATTAATTTTCTACTCCACAAGGATAACTGACCATCCTTCAAGTTTGCTCAACATTTTCCTTCTCAATCAATCAATACAATTTCACACTACTGAAAATCATAACTTGACCTTATATTTATATCATTCAAATTGTCAAGTTGTCTCAATACAAATTACAATGACCAATAATCATTACCATAGTCGGTTGGAAACAATACTTGAAATAATTAAACTTCATATCCCAAATCAACAAAATCCTTTGATAGCCAACCTAGCTCGGTAAACACTGGTCCTAAAATAATTTCCTGTATATACCAATAGAAGCTCGATTAACACTACAAACTTTTCATAAATCCTTTAGCAACCAAGTGAACTTTGTTAATACTAACTCTAACCAACTTTCCTTTGTTAACCATGAGAACTTCGTTAACACTACTTTTTGCCATAATTTCCTTCAATGTTCGAGTGAGCTTGATAGACACTACTTGGAAACTGATATGACATTTGTGTGACATCAAAGACAACACACAATTAGTCAATTGTATCCAACAATCTTGTTCTTTGACATTGATGGCAACACAACATGTCATAGCACAATGAAATTTGAGAACAAGACTTTCTCTTATAGAAAGTTTCTCCCTCTTAGATTTTATAACACAAGCTTCCCTTTTATGTAGTAATCTCCCTTTGTGAAGGAATTACACAACTTCTTTCTCAAATTTTTTTATAGAAAGATATGATAGTAAAATCTCCCTCTTTGAAAACACATGCCAAAGACAACACATACCAAATGAGTATCAATGTACCTTGAGTACTGATTCTTATGCAATGTTCTCTTGACTATGAAACATCAACTAATTTATCTTCAACTAAGTTCTTGTTGATGCATCACTAAAGCTTCACTTAGTGAGCTTCAGATAGAGGAATGATCCCTAACTTGCCTCTTAGATACAAGAATGCATCCTTAGATAATGTCTTGGTACATATGTTTGCAATCTGTTCTTTTGTATGGACATATTCCAATCTGATTTCTTTTTCCTACACCGGTTCTTTGACAAAATAATATTTTATAGCAATATGTTTAGTTTTAGAATTCATTACTGGATTCTTTGATATGTTAATTGTGCTTGTATTATCACAAAACATGACAACTTGTTCCTTGATTTCAACCTTCATACCTTACAACAATTGTTTAAACCAAACAATGTTAGAACAATTTACTATTGTTGCAATATATTCTACTTTAGCCATGGATTGGGATGTACAGTTTTGTTTCTTGCTTGTCCAAGATACCAACCTTTTACCAAGAAAGAATGCTTCATTGCTTATGCTTTTTCTGTCATCAATATTTCCTACCCAGTCAGCATCAATAAACACTTTTAGGTCCATATTTCCTCCAAGTTTATACCATAAACCATAGTCTTCAGTTCCTTTCAAATATCTCAAGATTTTTTTTATTGCTGTCATATGATTTTCTTTGGATTTTGCCAAGAATCTTGCCACTATACCAATTGCAAGAGAAATATCAAGTCTTGTATGAACTACATATTGTAATTTTTCAATCATTGATCTATAAAAGGTCTAATCTACCTCTTTTGAGTCATCATATTTGGTAAGCTTTAATCTAGTACACATGGGTGTTCAAACTAGTTTTGAATCTTCCATACCAAACTTCTTTAGTATCTCTTTGATATACTTAGATTGAGTGATGTAGATACCATTCTTTCTTTTTTGTATCTACAATCCAACAAAGAACTTAATCTCACTAAACATAGGCATTTCAAACTCTTTGTTCATTTGCTCTAAAAATTCTTTGCATAGATCATCATTTCCTATAAATAAAGTATCATCCAAAAATATTTCTACCAATACAATCTTATTATCTGGTCCTTCCTTGATGTACAAACTACTGTTATCATTAGTTCTCTAAAAACCAATCTTCATAAGGTAGTTTTGTAATCTTTCATACCATGCTCTAGGAGCTTCTTTTAGACCATACATAGCTTTGTGTAGCTTGTAAACCATGTCCCTTTTATTTGGATCAACAAAACCTTCTAGTTGTTCAATGTAGACTTCCTCATCAAGAATACCATTGAGAAATGCAGATTTAACATCCATTTGATATACCTTAAATCCTTTACGTGCTGGATATACAAGTAATGTCCTGACACCTTCCAATCTTGCAACAGGAGCAAAATTTTCAACATAATCAATGCCTTCTTCTTGAGAGTAGCCTTTACATACCAATCTAGCTTTATTTCTTGATACCTTATCATCTTCATTCAACTTATTCCTAAATACCCATTTTGTGACAATCACATTTTTTTCTTTGGCCTTAGGTACAAGAGTCTAGATTTTGTTCTTCTCTATTTGTTCAATTTCTTCATTCATAGCCTCAATCCAACTTTCATTTTCCAATGCATGTTTAACTCTTCTAGGTTCAAATTCAGCAAGTAAACATGTACCGTTTAGCTTATTTCTTGTCATAATACCTTTTGTTTTATCTCCAGTAATCTGATTAGGTGTATGATGCCTTTTGACATACTTGGCTAATACAGGTTCCTTACCTTTTGAATGAATTGCATTATCTTCCTCTTGAATTTCAACTTGAGACTCGAGTTGTTCTATTTGTGGCTCGGGTCCTTCAAACTTCGTAGGCATTGGCTCGATAGCTTCAAACTGTAACTTGGATTCCTGCAAATCAGTCTAAACTATTTTTGACTCGGTAAGTGTACTAGGTTTGACAGATTTAGTCTCCTTATTATCAAATATACTTGTCAAAGTGTCAAATTCATAGTAGACAAACCTTTTGTAGTCTTTTGGTTCTTTCTTGCTTTCTTCTTTAGCCTTTTCTATAAACTCGTCAATTCTCAAATGTACACTTTCTATGATTTTGTGAGAGAAAAATTTAAACATTTATATGCCTTGCTTTTGTTGGAGTATCCTAGAAATATATCTTCATCACTTTTTACATCAAACTTTCTTTTTCTATAATCTTTCAAGATATAACATTTACTTCCAAATACTTTTAGGTAACTTACATTGGGTTTGTAGCCATACCATAGTTCATAAGGAGTCTTGTCTAAATCCTTCTTTAACTGAACTCAGTTCAAAGGATGGATTGCAGTGATGATAGCTTCCTTTCACTATTTGATTGCAATGTTCTTTTCAATCATCAAAGTCCTTGCACAATCCAAGATGGATCTATTTCTCCTTTCAACTATTCCATTCTACTCGAGAGTTCCAAGGGCTAATACCTATCTTTTGATTCCTCTTTCAATGAAAAAGTTATTGAATTCATTGGAGATGAATTCACCACCTCTGTTTGATCTTAAGCATTTTAGTCTTTTCCCTATTTCTTTCTCTACTCTTGCCAAATACCATTTGAATTTCTCAAATGCTTCTGACTTCTCTCTTAAATACATAACAATCATCATTCTAGGGTAGCCATCAACAAAAAAAAATAAAGAATTTTTCTCCACTATTACTTTCTACTCGAATAGGTTCACACAAATCAGTATGCACAATTTTCAAGATATCTTCAGATTGATAGTTTTTTCTTTTACAACTAGTCTTTCCCATTTTTCCAATTTGATAGTTCTTGCATAGACCAACATCTGGTTTCTTTAAACTAGGAATATTTCTTAATTTCCTAAATTTTCTTATTTTCACCATGTTATCAAAATTTACATGACATAACTTTCTATGCCATAACCAACCTTCTTCAAATTGAGCAATAAAACATTAGCAATCACCAAGATCAAGATAAAGTAAGTTACCTTTTGTTTGTTTGCCTGATCCAATCAGTTTTTCTTTGTCATCTAGCAGTCTTGCCTTGTCATATATGAATTCTACCTTGAATCCAATGTTCATAAGCTATGTCACACTCAGTAGATTATGCTTTAGTCCTTCAACCCAATAAGCATTTTCACATACAAGTTTATTGGTTAATGAAATATGACCCTTTCCTTTTATGCAACAAGGTTCATTGTTTCCAAATCTTACACTTCCTCCATCATAATGTTTAAAAATGTTCAAACTTTATTATATCTCTAGTCATATGATGTGAACATCCACTATCTATGATCCATGTATCATTTTTACTAACATGAGAGATAAGTTCCATCTTATCTCCTTCATCATTAGATTCATCTTTTACAGTAATGTATACTATTTCATCTTCACTATTATTAGAATCCTTAGCCATAAAAAAAGTTTTCTTACCTTTGTCCTTGTATAGTTTATGACCTTTGAAATCCTTTTTGTCTTTGTACTTGTGACTCTTCTTTTCATCCTTATCTTTGTTTGGGCACCTGGCAGCAATATGACCAACTTCTTTACATGAAAAAAAAATTAAGAGAATTTTACCTTTGTATTTTCCTCTGCTTCTAGAATATTTCTTTGCAAGAAAAGCTTCAACAAATTCAAGATCACTATCTGAGCTTTCCTCAGTTTCCTCTTTACTGTCTCACTAATTTTTTAAAATTTTCTTTCTTTTTTCTTTGAGTGAAAGTTTGGCCTCAAAACCAAACTTAACATTTTTGGAAGTTGGAACATAATTGTCAAAGTTGTCTAGCTCAAATGTTGTCAATCTTCCTACTAGGGCATCCAAACCTATCTTGTTACTTGAATCACATCTCACTTCTTGAATAGTAGATACTCTAATTGCATAGATGGGAAGAAAAGTTCTAAGAATTTTACTTACAACAATTTCTTCTTTGATTTCTCCTCCAGATGCTCTAATTGTACTGACACTAGCTTTGATTCTTTCCAAATATTTGGCAATATTTTTATCTTCTCTCATTCTCATCTGATCAAATTGTCCTCTAAGACTTTTATCTTTGGCTCTTCTTTCATTATCATCACCTCCATAGATGTCATTGAGTTTTTTCCACATTGCAAAAGCTATTTTACAATCTTTAACCTCATCAAATTCTTCATATTTAAGAGCAGATGTAATATCAATCATAATGATGTTATGATTCTTTTTCTCAGCAAGATCTTCAACAAATAATGTACCAGTAGGAGTTTTGTGTTTTGCATCAAGGTATTTACATCCTAAATCATTGATGGTAGCCAAATGAAGCCTCATGAGTCCTAGCCATGCTAAAATGTTATCTCTGTTAAGCCTTGGGATCTCTCTATTATAAGACATCTTGATCTTTAGCTTAGGTTCTTGAAACTTTCCTGCAAGCACCAAAAGCTCTAATACCAATTGTTGAAAATATAGATAGAGTAACTGGAGGGGGGGGTGAATTAGTTACTCCAAAATATATTTACAAATCCTTTAGATATTTGACAAAACTAATTATTGTTGTCACTCAGAAAACATATTGAAAATGTTGTAACTCGATAAATACAGAGTATGTTTTACTTTAGAAAATCTAACATCAACTGTAATAATTTGCAAACATGAGAGAAAAGAAATGAACATAAGAGACACCAGATTTAACATGGAAACCCAATATGGGAAAAACCACCAATGTAACTAGTTACTATTTTTCACTCTTCTAAAGTGAGCTCTATTAGGAGCCAACCTAGTTAAAGGTTGCAAAACACACTGTTAGGTGTGACCTTGTTAGAGGATTTAATCACCCTATTGGGAGTGGCCTTGTAAGAGGTCTTTAAAAAAATTCAGTGGAACTATCACCCTATTAGAGGATTTACTACTGGCTGTTAGACCAACTCTGTTAAGAGATTTTAAATCACTGCTACAATGGTTGGAGAGTAACAATGAAATGACCTTCTTGAGATGCAACTGAGTTGCTAAATCTAGATCTCTATTCTGTTCAAAAAAACTTGATCCTTCCTAATCGAATATTACTTTGCTGCTCCACAAGGATATCTGACCATCCTTCAAGTTCACTCACACACTTTCCTTCTCAATCAATCAATACACTTTTACACTAAAATCATAACTTGATCGTATATTTATATCATTTAGATTTTCAAGTCGGCTCAAGACAAATTACAATGACCAATAATCATTACCATAGTTAACTGGAATTAATACTTGAAATAATTAAACTTCATATCCCAAATCAACAAAATCCTTCGATAGCTGACCCAGCTTGATAAAAATTGGTCCTTAAATAATTTTTTGTGTTTACCAATAGAAGCTTGGTTAACACTGCAAACTTTGCACAAATCCTTTGGCATCTGAGTGAACTTAGTTAATACTAACTTTGACCAACTTTCCTTCGTTAACCATGAGAACTCAGTTAACACTGCTTTCTACCATAATTTCCCTCGATGCCTGAGTGAGCTTGATAGGCATTGCTTGACAACTGATATGACATTTGTGTGACATCAAAGACAAAACACAATTAGTCAATTATTTCCAACAACTTGATCAGTTAGTCATTAGAAAGATAATGTTTGTTTAATCATTACATGAAGTAAAGACAACAAATTAAATTGATGTATAAGTGAAATGACCGGTGATGAGTTAAAATCTAAGCATGATCGAGTATTAGTGTCGGTCGGTCAATGAAGGAGGTGGAACAAAAGATTAATAAACTTAAGTAGAAGCTAAATGAAATAGTTCAAACTGAATGATAGTTATTTCCAATCAATTTGATGAAGGAAGATTAGTAGCAACTAGATGTAGTAATGGTTAAGTGAGCTAGTAAATGCCAAGAAAAATAAAATAGTGTATGTCAAGCTACATAGTGATGATCAAGTAGAAGAACATAGTGATTTTTGAGTGACAACAAAAGTTACAGTTTATAAAAGAATTGAATTTGAGGTTGACATAATTGATTTTTTGGATGAGTTAGAGTATTTAATGCATGAAGAGAGCTTAATATATGATCAAAGGCATGAATTTGATCATAAGTTTCCAGAAGTATCAAGAAAGGAGAAGGAGAACATAATGATGGAAGGATATGATGAATCTGACCTTACCCTAAGATCTACGGTGATGTTTAATTGATAAAAGATTGAATATACCTATTTAAGGAGGTACACAAGATATTTTCTAAGGTTGGTTCATTTTTTATTCGAAATCTTAAGGAGAAGTTGTGAAGAGAAGAGTGGTAGAGGAGAAGTGTGAAAGATTAATGAGCTATGATTGCTTGAAGGCATGCCAAGTGGATCAGTGATGGAGATTACAATGGAGGCCAGTCAATGAACCAACAGATGAGTAAATGGAGATCTTAATTTGCAAATTGAGTTATACTTTATAGATCAAACCTATTGTTACATTCTAACCATTGTGGTAGTCAAAATCTGTTAATCAAAGTTAACCTAAAAGTCATATTTTAAATCCTTTAATCAAGGTGACATTATCATGGAATGATACCAAGTCTTCTAACAAGGCCACTCCTGACAAGATAATTAAATCCTTGAACATGGTCACATTTAGTGTATTTTATATGCTTTAACAAGGTTGGCTCTTAACCAAGCTCACTTTAGATGAGTGAAAAATTGGTAGCATGTTACTTGGTTTCTCCCAAATTGGGTTTCCATGTTAAATCTAGGTGTCAAAGTGTTATTTACTTGTGTGGATGTTATATATACACATTATTTTTATAGTTGTTTATTTTACTAGCAGTCAACACATATAGGAAATAGAGATTTAAGAAATTACATGAAAAGTTGATTTGATGATGATATGCGATATGGACAGAGATATTTTGTGAGATTTATTAAGTTGTTCAATTTTTTAAAAAGTTTGAATTGGTACATTTGGACCTAGGGATAACTAATTCATGATGAAGTTAATGAAAGACCAACCCCACAACTCCCAATAATCACTTTCATGCAAACATGTATCACAAAAATAGAGAGAAGAAAAATCTATAGATGAGACATTCTTGATGAGCAAAAAGAAAAATTGCTATATCAAAATTGAATTGGTTAATTATAAAGAGAGATCATCATTATAAAGGATATCAAAACCCTAAAAAGGTCCAACCTAGGTTGTATAATAATAATTAATAAAAGAATTAATTATTATAGTTAATTAGACTAGAGTTAATTAGAAAATATCTAATTACTCTAAGACCCCCTTAAGATAAACTTATGGAGTAGTTAAAAACCTAGAAACTACTACTAAAAGTAGATTTGGGTCCCAACAACAAAGCCTAATGAGGTACCCAAGCATGACCAAATCTCTTAAAAGAGGAAAAATTGAGAAAACAACATGGGAAAAACCCTACTCCAAAAAGAGATGGAAATAATGTTGAAAGAAACTAGTGAAGGACTAAAGAAGCCTCCAAACTAGGGAATGTCCTAGAAGATAGGAACAAAAGATGATCATGAAGAACACCATTGAAGCATGTAGAAGCTACAAAGCTCTATCAAAATTAATTGATGATCTAAAGAACCTACACTAAAATGGAACCTAACTAGGTAGAGAAGACTATAATCTACATCAAATCAGGAGGCACACAAAGGAAAACACCTAAACTCAAAGATACATATATCATGAAACAACAAAGCCTAAAGAACTAATAAATTGAACTGAGGAAACATGAGAAACAAAAGAAGAACTCCACCTAATGCAAATAAGGGTGAGGTGATAGGAAACTAGAAAAGTGGACCAAAATAATTACATGTCAAGGAACCATGATTAAGATGCATAATAGAGTACATATGTGTGTATTGAGGTGATCAATCTCAAACATGTCATGAGGCTAATGTCATGGAAGGGACACTCACTAGACAAAGGAAAATGGAAAAAAAAGGCAAAACATCAACTTCCCATGGCACTACAATCATGAGTAGTGTATGTAAAATAAGGCACAAGATATGGTGAATCCCAAGAATACAATAATTTGCATGAGTGTCCTTAGATGACACTACTCGAATCAAAAGGCAAAACAAGGAAAAAACAACTGAAACAAAAATATAGATGCAGTATGGTACTTTGTCTAAGTGTATTTGCAGGAATGCATACAAATGATGTCTAGATAGACCAAAAGAGGCATATGACTAATACAAGAGATAGTACAAGTCCTAAAAAATCATCTCAAGCAATGAAATTGATCCCTAGACTTGAAACAACCAAGATATCCACTAGAATGCAGAAATTCAAAAAACTAAATAGAATGTTCCTGGAGTAGAATTTGGAAAACTAAATAGTATCACTAGTAAGAGCTTGGAAAGGCCTTTCTAATGATATAAAGAATTCCCAAATTGAAGATGAAATACTCAAGATATGTCTCCTAGAGCGAAAAACTATACCCCTAACTTTGATAGCATAAAAAGCAATCAAAATTTATTAAAAATGAAAATCATCTGTACTATTGTGATAGATCTAGAACCAGCTTTCTAGTGATATCTTGTTGTGGAAAATGGAGTTAGTATGCCCAAGAAATGAGCAAAAACATGAAGGTAGGTCCAAAAAAAGCTTGAAGAAGTGACTGGAACGTTGATGTAGTGCTAATATGGCACTAATGTTAGCAAGTGATGAGCCTAAATTTGATGGTCAAGTGGTCATCAAGGGAAAAAAAAGCCTAAAAATGACTCCTATTGGAAAAATATCTGAGCATTTGAAGAAATATAGAGATGTGAAAATACTATCGTTGGTAAAAGAGCCAATGCTGAAGTCAAAATCCAATGGCCAATGTTTGACATGTGCTGTTAAAAAATATGCCTTAAAATAGGTAGAAATGCCTCACATGTCAAAGAAAAATGATGATAAAAAACTTCCAACAATTTGACTACACCATGGGTAGAAAATACCATCATGTGCTAGAGAAATACCAAATCTACCAAAAAATATTGTTAAAGGCTAACATGGCACAAAAATTGTCAATATCCAAAAAAAAAACCACCAACAAAAAAGGTACAATTTATTGATTTGAATGGACCTATAGTTGAGCTATGCATGGTGTGATCCCAAAACTATTCCTCCAATCAAGAAAAATTCACACATCCAAAAAAGTTGGTCTTCAACCCATTAAAAACACATGCAACCTCTTGGTATATGTCAAAAACACTACATACTAATGCAGACACCACATGGTGTGTGGTAGGAGGTTCTCATGGCCCAAAAATTGTGAGTAAGCACTGAACACATGTGAGTGGCCTACTAAAACACTAAGTCACTGCAACCATACCCAACTGATCAATGCATTGTGCATGGGATGAAAAAGATGGGTTAATGCATAGAGAAAACCACATGACCAAAAAGACCATCATATTTAAACTTGAAAACCATTAATTGGAGGTCAATATTGTTGAGAACATAATAGTAACTAAGAAATAAAAATGGTAAGAGAAAATATCACAATTATGCACCAAAAAAAAGGTGCTCCATCTCTGCACAAGAATTGCATTACCTGAGGTGAAAAGGCACTGCATCCGACAACCATATTTTGAGCTAGCACCCTGACCCACAATTTTTGTTCCAATCCTTCTTTTGATCCATTAAGGAATGAAGAAAAAATTCCAAAAAAGAAGTTTGTGGTGGTGAAAGAAATGGGTTTGAGATTACTATAAATAATGGTGGCTTGGTGATTGGCACAAAATAACTATAGAAGGCCCCAAAGTTGGAGCCTAAAAAAATGCACAATCAATGGAAAAATAAGGGGCATGATTTCCATTCTGAGAGCATGGAGACTATAATGGGCATTAAAAAAATGCACAACACATACAATTCCATTCAAGCTAAGGCCTCTCACACAAAATCTGCAAACCCATGCCAACTTTCTTAAAAATTGGTGTTGATGGTGGCCCAATTATAGGAGGAGGCACGTAAGTCTTGGGACACCCAACTTTCATGGGACCAAATCAGAAAAAATAGATTTTAGCCCTAGCTAAACCATAAAGAAGCAACATAGAAAGGAACAACTCTCTTCCATGACTGCTTGGAGATATTTCTTCTCAACTCCAAAGAATTATTGGAACTTCTGCTACCACTGCCTCTACTAGAAATTCTTCCTATATGTGTTGACCAGGGTAACCATGAGCCTTGGAAAACTATGAAAGGGCCAAAAAATTTTCCAAAGTGGCTCATTCTCCAACAAATGATGCATCTCCACCAAAAATGATAGAGGAGTTTCACTGACCAAAGG
Organism: Cupressus sempervirens; assembly: GCA_028749045.1. Lineage (NCBI taxonomy): Eukaryota > Viridiplantae > Streptophyta > Pinopsida > Cupressales > Cupressaceae > Cupressus > Cupressus sempervirens. The sequence goes on along the minus strand of CM053791.1, from coordinate 197,312,399 downwards.
CCTTCTCTCCCTATTTTTAGGGACAAGTGTATTAGTACTAGACTATCCAGGGGTCACTGCATGGAGATAAAAATGCATAACCATAAACCCCCACAAAGAGAAATTATCTGTCCTCTAATATATGCAGAGTGAAGAACCAAAAAAAACTTTTTCAGGCACCTCTTTGTAAAAAAAAAAAATTTACAAAGAATTTTTTGATAAATAAAATAAAAATTTCACCTTCATCTCAAGAAGCATGCCCAAGTCAAAATGGCCTAGAAGCAAAAACAATTTTCCTCTGATTTCATTAGCACCTAAACTAGACTTTTTTAATATGGAAATGGGGATTTTTGAGCACGTTGAGTTCAATGGTGATGTCTATTTAGGCTCATAGTGCTCCAAAAAATAGGTCCCCTTGCCCCCAAATTGAATACAAAATCCTCTGAAAGTCATAGATCTGAAAATCAATGAAAAATATATCAAGAATAGAATAGGGCATGAAGATCTAGAGCTCTAACACCATCTTGAAGTTGATGAAATATCAACTCCATAGCTCCCAAGAATCATCTGCATGCAAACACCTATCACAAAAAGAGAAACAAAATCTATGGAGGCTAGAATTACCAGATCAATAGATGAGACATTCTTGAGGCACAAAAAGAAAAATTGTTATATCAAAAGTGAATTGGTCAATTACATAGAGAGATCATCCTTATAAAGGAGATAAAAACCCTAAAAAGGTCTAACCTAGGTTGTATAATAATAATTAATAAAAGAATTAATTATTATATGCCTAAAATTTAGCTTAAGTAGACTATAATTAATTAGAAAATATCTAATTAATCTTACAATTCACCCCTCTTAGTTATTCTAAATCATTCTAACAATTGGTATCAGAGCATTGGTTCTTGTAAGGAAAGTTTGAAGGGAGTCAAGTCAAAGATCAACATGTAAAAGAGAGAGATACCTAAGCTGAACTAGGAGAACTTCCTAGCATGACAAAAAATGATGAGATTGCAGTTATCTAGAATTGGAGATTCTATATCATACTACTTGAATAATGAATACATTGAGGTACCTAGACCTATGATAGTTGGAAAAATGAAAGAGAAGTAGGAGTACAGCCAAATTGTTGGTGTAATTAAATATTCACTAATTACACTTACTTAAGCTTACTTAGGATAATGCATTTCATTGTAGTTTGTGATTGAGACACTTAGGAGTTTGCACCTCAATTAAGCACATGGTGTAGGATAATTCCACTCTAGGTGGTCATAGTTTTTATCTCATTCCACCTTTAGTGTACTTATCACATTATCTTCTTCATCATCGCACATACTTCATTGAATAATGGAGGATGATCCACCTTTCATGGACATGTGATTCCACCTTGTTTGGGTGATAGCTTATCTTCTCCTTATCATTGTCTCTTATTGCCTCTCCTATATAAAGAGGCCTATTATGTACATTTCAAATCAATTCATTGCATGTCAATCAAATCCATTATCAATTATAGCATTCTTGCATCTTCATGCAATTATCTTGCCAATCTCTTGTGGAAGTTATCTTGGTCTTTCATTTGATCCTAGGGGTGTTGTAGAGTTGCCTAAAACTCTAACATGGTATCAAATATCTCTTGGTGTGAAGACCTCTTCTCAAGAAGTGCAATCTTGGCTTGACTTATTGTTGGTGTAGCATTGGCAATTTTGACATTAAAATTTGGAGAAAATTTTGGGAGTCATATTTTGTGACCTTCTATTGCAAGTGAAAATTGAAGCTTGCTGGTGTAAATTAGAGGTTGGCATCATATAGAGGAGCTCCAAAAAACTGTAAATCAAATTTTGTTTTATCCAAATTGGACATTTGAGGCCAAATCTATAGCCATTTTATTTTTGAACATGTGATAATGATGATTTAGAAAAAATAATTTTAGAGGCAATTTTCAAATAGCGATATCTCCCTCATATAGACTCCTTTTTCTAAGATTTGTTTTTTGTTTTGGGGTAGAATTTCATAATCTACATAGTGGTGCAAGTGATTTTGGATCTCTATCTCTAAATTTTTCTAAAAATTACAAATCCTATTTATTGCAACTTTCAAGGCTCTATTTGGGCACATTCGGTAACATTTTCATTTGCAATTTTTTTGAAAGTGCATGATTTTTTCTCTACCTTCAAGATCTACAATCAAATTTTCACTTTCAGAAATAGGTTTTTTTTGGCTATATTTGCACTTGGTGAACACTTCAATTTCAATTTTCTTAATTGAATCAGTAATTTGAAGGAGTTATCAATTGATTTCAGTCATCATTTGATTATGGATTTTTCAAAAGTTCCATTGCTCACTTCATATAACTATCATAAATTGAAACAAGAAGTTTCTAATCAGTTAATGAGTATTGGATTGCTTAGAATGATTCTTGGAAATGATATAGAACCATCTATAGGTGTTCTAGAAAGAAGGATATGGTTTGATAGAAGGGCTAAAGCACTTCACTCTCTTAGATCTACCATCTCCAATGATTTTCTATATCATATTGCATCCTGCACACATCCTCATGATGCCTAGACAACATTGGAAGGAATATTTGGTAAACCTAATAGAATAAGAAAATTAAAATTTTAAAATGAGCTTATAGGTCTAAATCTATGTTATTTTGACAATATTCAAGACTTTTTTTCTAAGTTCAATTCCATTAGATTGGAGCTTTCTAATTGTGGTATTACTAAAGATGATGAGCAATTGATATTATTTATTCTTTCCAAGCTAGGTCCAAAATATTCAATCTTTTTTTCCACATTCTATGCTACTATGGATGCTCTTGGTAGTGCATACAAAATGCCTTCTCTTGATGAATTTGTAGCTCAGCTCACAAGGGAACAGGCAAAGTTAACACACATGGGTCAATTGAAGCCTTCAAAGCATCAAGCATAGGTTGTAAATGACTCCTCTCCAAAGGCTCCCAAGGGAAAGGGAAAAAAACAACACAAGGATCTTAAGAAACATGAAAAAGGTGATGACTCTCCTTCACAACATAATATTGAATCCAAGTCATCTTCAAGACAGGAATGATATAGAAGAAAGAGAGATAAATGTGCTTATTGCAAAAAGTTAGGACATGATGAGCATAAATGTTTCTATAAGAAGATTGATGAGATTACTCACATTCTTCAAAAGGATAATATCCAGTTGCCCTCATCAATTTCTTCTCCTTCTTCTCAATATCAAGTAGCTGCTACATCTACATCATCATCCAGAGGCAAAGTACAAGCACTCATTTCTTCCACATGTCCTAAGCAAGGTAAACAACTTCTTGATTCAAGTGCTTCACATCATATGAAATCTTCTATGGATATGTTTTATTCTATTGAGCCTTGTATTTCTCCACATATATTGATTGGTAACAATACATACATGAAGGTTTGTGGGGAAGGCTCTATTTCCATGTGATAGGGTACATTTAATGATGTTCTTTGTGTACCATCCTTGACCACTAATCTCCTTTCCATTTTCCACATTACTCATGAGGCACAAGGTAAAATTGTTGAGTTCACTCTTAATTATGTTTATATTAGGGACATGGAGACTAGAGATTTTATAGTGATGGGATTTGTTGATCATACATCATGCTTGTATTCGTTAGAACATTTTTTTGATAATGATGATGATATTCATGATGTACCTAATCCTTTATCAAGGGTGAATAATTCATGTGAGGAGAAAATTGAACACTTGAATCATTTTTTTCTTGAGACAAGTGTTGAACTTCCTACTTCTTAACCTCCTACTTCTTTAGACATGAGTTCTACTATTCAACAGGATGATCTTAATGCTTTAGATCTTGCAGTGTGGGATGAATTTATGGATGCTCTTTCAAACAAGTCTCATAATATAGATTTGGTTAATACATCTAAGGGGGTTTCTCTTTGAGATACTTCTTCACCTTCTTTGGAGATTGGATTTCCCACTCTTCATGTTCTCTTGATTTTTTTCATCTCATAGGCCAGCTTGATAGTGTGATAGAATCTTTGAGCTTGGAGACACCTATTCAGTATTTAGAGTTGCATACATGGAGAACTTCTTCCTCCTTTCTCACTTTTTGCATGGAGTGGCTAATTCACCATTTGATGTATTTATCTCTTCATAAGGGGAGACATGTTTCTTGTAGGCATTGGATTATATTTTACTTGCAAGTACTCTTCACCTACATTGGAGCTTCTTCATTATGGGGGGGGATATCATTTCTCCTTATTTCCTTCCTATGGGGGGATCATTCTTTGTATATACATTATGTATGGAATTTTTAGGGGCTCTTGAGTACTCCATCAATCCATGCATCTTGTTTTCATCTCTATTTTTGGAGAAGGTTTTTTCCTATGAGGTTTTCTCTCTTTCTCCACTTTATGAGAGATTACATTTCATGTATTGCATTTCAAATTGTACATGGGTACCTAAAATGGCCTTGTAGCTAGGACCCATCTTGCATTGTTATTTTAAGTGTATTCCTCCAAGTTGCACTTAAGAGGGGGTGTTGGTGAAATTAAATATTCACTAATTACACTTACTTAAGCTTACTTAGGATAGTGCATTTCATAGTAGTTTATGATTGAGACACTTATGAGTTTGCACCTCAATTAAATACATGGTGTAGGATAATTCCACTCTAGGTGGTCATAGTTGTTATCTCATTCCACCTTTAGTGTACTTATCATAGTATCATCCTCATCATTGTACATACTTCATTGCATAATGGAGGATGATCCACCTTCCATGGACAAGTGATTCCACCTTGTGTGGGTGATAGCTTATCTTCTCCTTATCATTGTCTCTTATTGCCTCTCCTATATAAGGAGGCCTATTATGTACATTTAAAATAAATCCATTGGATGTCAATCAAGTCCATTATCAATAATAGCATTCTTGCATCTCCATTCAATTATCTTTCCAATCTCTTATGGAAGTTATCTTGGTCTTTCATTTGATCTTGGGGGTGTTGTAGAGTCACCTAAAACTCTAACAAAAATGATTATTGAGCTTTCAATAACCCCAAGTAATGATAGATTTGATGATATGAAGTAATGCATTAAAAAAAAGAGAATGTGGGAAAAGTTGGCACAAATCCATAGAGGAGACAAAAATGTATTGAGAGCTAAGTCATAAAGCTTGAGAGGCAAGTTTGATGATATGTGAACAGAAGAAGGTGAGATCATTGCATAATATTGTGGCCAAATCAAAGAAGTTGTGAATGCTATTAGAGGAGCTAGAGGAATCATATCTAATGAGACTATGATAAGTAAGGTATTAAGGAATTTACTTCCCATCTATTCAATTAGAGTATCTACAATTCAAGAATTGAGATGCACACATCATAATGATTTGACCTTGGATAGTCTACTTAGTAGACTCACTACATTTGGACTATCAAATTTTTATAATTATTCCCCTACTAGTGTTGAATTTTCTTTTATGGATAAACTATCCCTTGATGGATCTAAGAAAAAGAAGAAAAGAAAGTATGAGGAAAGTGATAGTGGATCTAATGATGATTTTGATTAGCTTGAAGCATTATTTCCCAGAAGACTTCCTAGAGGAAAAGGAAAATACAAGGGTAAACTTCATATAATATATTTTACATGTAACAAGTTGGTCATATTGCTATAAGATGTTTTGACAGATACGAGAAGGATGAAATGAAATATTTCAAGTGCATTAAAGGAAGGAGAGACATTAGAGACAATCAAGGTAAAAAAGACTACAAGGATAAATGTAAGAAATCTTGTTACATTGTTGAAGAATCTAGTTTGATAGTAATTCTAATGAGCATGATGAATAAGTTGTTTATGTTGCAATAAAAGATGGTTTTGATGAACATGAGAAAACTACATTGATTTCACATGTGAGTAAGAATGATAAATGGATAATTGATAGTAGTTGCTCACATGATATGACTAGTGATACAAGTAATTTTGAGAAGTTAGAACATTATAATGGAAGCAATGTTCAATATGGAAAAGATTCACCATGTTATGTAAAATGTAAAGGATCAATTATACTAAATGATAAGATCAAATGTGACATTGTATATTGGGTTGATGATTTGAAATATAACTTGTTCAGTCTAGCATATATGATAAGTCCTAGCTACAAATTTGAATTACAAATCAAGTGGGAAAAGATCTATGATGGTGTTGGTGAACTAGTTAGAAGTGGATAACAAACAAGAGGTAACTTGTTCTATCTAGACTTATCTGTAGATACTTGTTCATTTGCACAAATTGAGGATGTTTGTTATGGCATAAGAGGTTGTATCACGTGAAATTTGATAATTTGGTAAGTATTAGTAAGATGAAAAGAGTTAGGGGTTACCAAGATTAAGAAAACCTCATAAGGTGATGTGGAAACAATGTAAAATGGGTAAAATGAAAAAATCTACTTTCAAGAGAAAGACCTATTATTTTGATGATATTTTGGAGTTGGTTCACACATGCTTATGTGGTCCTATTAGAGTGAAAAGCTATTATGGTGACAAATATTTCATTCTATTTGTTGACAAACTTTCAAGAATGATGACTGTGATGTTTCTTAAAGAAAAATGTGATGCCTTTCAAATATTTAAATTGTATTTGACTAGAGTTGAAAAGGAGATGGTAAAGAGTTTGAAGTGCTTGAGATTAGATAGAGGAGGTGAATTCATATCAGATTAGTTCAACATATTCTGCAATGAAAAAGTAATTAAGAGACCAATAGGTGCACCTAGAACTCTACCACATAATGGTATAGCTGAAAGAAGGAATAGATCAATTATGGACTATGCAATAACAGCAATGATGGAGAAGAATTTTTTACATAAATATTAGAGAGAGTTGTAAGTACTACATTCTATACTTTGAACTGAGTTCAACTAAAGAAAGGTACAAACAAATGCCTTTTGAACTTTGGTATGGCTATGCACCTAATGTGAATTATTTTAAAGTTTTTGGAAGCAAGTGTTACATATTGAAGATGTAAGAAAAGGTAAACTTAATGCAAAAACCAATGTAGGCATATATCTAGAATATTCCCCTAATAGTAAAGCTTATAAGTGTTTAAATTCTAATACTAACATGATTGTGGAAAGCGAAAATGTTAGAGTGAATGAATTTGCAAAAAAGAATGAAGAAGAATGCAAGAAAGAACCTGAAGACTACATGAATTGTCTATATTTATGAAGGTGAACATAGCATGTTTATTAAACCAAAAAAGGTGGCTATCAGGCATCAATAACTAGGTACTACCAAGGTTCTGCACAAAAGTTGTGTAGTATCAATCTATAGGAGCCAACTCACAAACAAACATTGCTAACCATTAGACAAAGGAAGCTAAGTTGTGGCCAAAGACAATTGAAGAAGAAGAGAAAACACAATCCAATGACTAAAAGAAAGAAGAAATAAGACTTGAACCTATTTTTGAAAAGTATGTAAGAAGACATCATGTAATAAATCAAATCATTGGAGACAAATATTCGAGAGTCATGAAAAGAAGAAGACTAAATAATGATACATGTTTATCTTGTGAATTTGAGCCTAAATCAGTTAAAGATGCTCTAGAAAATGAAGACTGAAAATGAGCAATGAATGAAGAGATTGAGAAAAGTGAGAAAAATAAGACATGGACACTGGTATTAAGACCAAAGGATAAGAAATTTATTGGAACTATAATGCCCCACTTAGGAACCCAAAAGAAATAAATATAATATATTATTAATTTTATGAAACTTTTTTTTAAAAATTAAAAAAAAATCAAAGTAACAATGTGTAAGAAATATACACATATACAATATTTACACAAATACAATTCTTGAAGGGTTCCTTAATGTTGAGTCATTTATAAGAAAGTTTTATTAAAAAATTTAAGTCTCAATTACAATGTCCATAAGCATAAAATGAATACACATACATAAAACAATTGATATGATAGATTACATCCAGATAACATCATGCACTGCTCATGTAGAAAGGTATGCAATAATAAATACAAGTACATCAATATATAATACAATATCCTATAAGATCTCAAAATATATGATACATAGATATATTGAATGAATATAAACCTCCAAGATAAGAATAAGAATGATAATGGTACAACTATATCAACAATAATCTAACATCTATCGATCTGAGGGAGACCCAAATGGTAAGAAGACACTACCTTCTAATTGTGTGGTCACCTAATTAGGCTCCCACTCCCACCATATATGAGAGATAATATATGAACCACAAGCACATAATCAAATCATTAAACAATCCTAGGTAAGAAATTTTGATAGCCAAATATACCTCAAAGGTAACACAAACTACTAATAAAGAAAAGATAACCAAAGTAAAAAAGACACTCATCCAAACTAACATCACTTACCAAAATCAACAATAGATACTAAGTATAAATCAAATATCAAAACCAAAAAGGTACAACCACCTCCACAATCAATGTCAAGTGTCACAAGAACAATAACCAACAGATAACAATTGTCATCAATAAAAGTAAACTGTCAATCACTAACTCCAATAATAAAAACACCACCAATGAATAAATGACATTCAACAATAAAAGCTATCTATCAATGATAATTGACATTCAATCAATAAATAATAACTCACAATAAATACACCTTCAAAAGTATTATCCAAAAAGTACACCACTAATAAATACACCACTAGAGGAAAATATAAAGAAAACATGAAAGTGACTCAGGCTACATACTATGAAGTGTCATTACATGAGTCAACTCTAAGGTTACCCTAGCAATCTCTCAGGACCCCAACCCCATAGTAACTCTATGTAGAACCAAAATACCATCTCATGAAGGTGAGAAAACTATGTTAGAGTAATTATTTGTTTGCACTTATTAATTAAATCACTTTGATTTAATTAATTAAGTTTCCTATTACTCTAGTTTGCTTAAGTTATCTTGTAGGTACATATAATTAATATTTTATTAATTATAATGTGCAACCTAGCTTTTTTAGGCTTTTAGGTTACCCTTTTTGGTTTTCGATCTCCTTTATCAGGATTGATCTCTTTGTAAATTTATAGAATCCATTGAATAATATTTTTCATCTTTGTCTGAGTTTTTCAGATCAAACCCTTGCCTTTTCTTGTCTTTTTCTTCTCTATGATAGGTTTTCTGCATGTAGGTTTTCTTGGGCTTCGTGGATTTTTTATGCACTTTTGCTCAAATCCTACATGGTATTAGAGCCATATCTATTGTAGATTTTTTGGTGTTTCAAGAAAAAGGGAGAACAAGGGTTTGGCAGATTAGATTTGGTATTTTTAAAGATTTTCTGAGAAAATAGGGGGGTCACTAATTTTTAGAGCAGTTTGAGGCCAAACAGACATCATAGATGGAATTAGAAGGTGTTAAAACCCCCGTTTTCATATAAAATTTGTCCAATTTGGACAACGTTGATCTGGGAAGAAAAAAAATTATTTGACAGGCTCGTATGGCCCTTGGCATGCAAATCGAGGCAGAAAATTAAAAAAATTGCAAAAAAAAAACTATCAAAACTTTTTGCTACAGTGATTTAAAAAATAGCCTATGGTGACCGCGACCACTAGCGGTTAACAGTAACCGCCTACAATAAACTGTCGATGGTCCACTAACCATAGTGGCTCTGGTGACCACCACTACTTAGCAGCCTTGCCATTGATGGCACCTCCCGCCACCACTACGGCCACCAGGAGCTCTACCCCTGCACTGTTCAGCCGCTGCTCATCACGGTGGTGCATTTTTTTGAAGTTCTTTATTTTAATTTTTTTTTTTTATAAAAATAATAATTTTTCATGTATTTCAGAGGCCCTAGAGGTTTTTTTCCATACCTTAAGTATACAAACATATTTTTTCAATCCGAAAAATGTGCTAGAAAGTTGGTTCCGAGACAGAGATGCTGGTATAGGAGTTTTTAAGTTTTGATGCAATTTGGTTGCTTGTTTTGGTAGTCAAAGCTAGATGTTTTGTTCTGCACTCCAGGAGGTGTATCTTGAGCATCCAATCTCTAATTTTGGACTTCTTTATATCACTGGAAAGCTCTTTCTATGCTATTTTTAGTGATGCTAGTTATTGTTCCATATTTTTCTCCAAACACATTTTATTCAACCTTCTACATTTTTGCATGTTGGTGGATATCTTGGTTGTTTTAAGTCCAAAGATCAATTTTGTTGCTTCAGATGCTTTGTTTTGGCTTTTACTTTCTATTGTACCAGTCTTATGTTTTTTTTTATCATTTTTTATAATCATTATAAGCATGTTTATGCAAACACATTAATATAAAGTGCCACTTTTTGTGTTTTCAGATCCTTTTCATCATTGTGATTTGTTGTACTCGCACTATTTTATAAAGTTCCATGGGGGGGATAGTTGATTGCCATTTAGGCCCTCTTCCTTTGTCAAGTGAGTGTCCCTTCTATGACATTAGCCCCATGATGTGTCAATGACACTTGCCTTTATAGATGTATGTACCCCACTCTTGATGTGTTTGGTTCCTATGTTGTAAGAGATTTTTGGTCCATCTTTTTAGTTGCCTGTCACCTCACCCCGTCTACATTAAGGGGGGGTTATATTGTTTGTTCTAATGCTTCCTTGGTTTGATGGTTTGTTAGTGTGAGCTATGTATTTAGTACCTAATCCTACATACCAAGCGATTGCAGTGGCTAGCTACCTATGCATTTCGGTGAGATGGATCATCTACCATATAGACACGCTTGGTTCATGCCTTCTATTTCTATGGAGGTTCTATAGATCAGCACCTTTTGACATAATTTTGCAGCTTTTCATGCTTTAGTGGTTCTCTTCATGATCTCTCTTTGTTCCTTCTTCTAGAACATTCTTTGCTATCTCTTTTTGGAGTTGGGTTTTTCCCACTGGGTTTTCCCCTTTATCTCCAGTTTATAGAGATTTCCTTGTTTTGGGTACCTGATCAGGCCTTGTTGTCAGGACCCATTTTTTTGCTTTCATAGTTGTGCTAGGTTAGCTTACCTCCTTAGCTTCGCTTAAGGGGAGGTGTTAGAGTAATTATTTGTTTGCACTTATTAATTAAATCACTTAGATTTAATTAATTAAGTTGCCTATTACTCTAGTTTTATTAAGCTATCTTGTAGGTATATATAATTAATATTTTATTAATTATAATGTGCAACCTAGCTTTTTTAGGCTTTTAGGTTACCCTTTTTGGGTTTCGATCTCCTTTATAATGATTGATCTCTTTGTAAATTTATAGAATCCGTTGAATAATATTGTTCTTCTTTGTTTAAGTTTTTCAGATCAAACCCTTGCCTCTTCTTGTCTTTTTCTTCTCTGTGACAGGTTTTCTACATGTAGATTTTCTTGGGCTTCGTGGATTTGTTATGCACTTTTTCTCAAATCCTACAAACTATTCATACCTCTCAAAGTATTACCCCATTCTCATCCTTAGCCTATACAAGCACTCCAGGCATGGATGAGGAAAAATGTCTAACTTTTCTTTTTAAATTATTTCAAGGCATGGATAAGGAAAAATCTCTAACTTATCTCTTTAAACTATCTCAAGACATGGGGGAGGAAAGTATTTTAATTACTATGTTATCACTTGTTACACAACTTACAATGAGTTATCCTAGCAGCCATTTTGGGCCCTAACCCCCATTGCAAACCACTCCCACATACATGGACCTAGACTACCTTTCCAAATCTCACAAATCACAATTGTGTCTCGTACCATAAAAGTAATATTGATTGAATTCAGTTCCTTAATAGGCAACACAAAAATAAAAGGTTCTCAAAATCTAAGTTCTCATAAATGCTCATATAAAGAAAACTCAATTTAAATCATAAAATACATCATGACATCCAATCAAATAATCATAAAAGAAATCTCAAAACTACCTCTGGTGCATATCCTAACTTGGCCAACTAAACAACCCACAAAGAAAAACTATCACGAAAATAAACATCACAAGAGTATAAATAGAATATTTAAGAAAATCTCAAAACTACCTCTGGTGCATATCCTAACTTGGCCAACTAAACAACCCACAAAGAAAAACTATCACGAAAATAAACATCACAAGAGTATAAATAGAATATTTAAGAAAACACATAGTTTTCAACCATATGATTTAATTCTATCATTTTCTCTTGTTTAGTTTGAGACATAAAGCTATGTTTAAAAATAAAGTAAGAATATACTTGTCAATATAAATTGTTATACTAATATACTTACTTAAATCGATAAGTATTTGAATGTCAAATCACTTTATGCATATAAAATTTTATGCAATATTATCATGTTATTAATTTTAGTAATCTTAAATCATGAATGATTTAATTAATAACATAAATTAAATATTGAATGAGAACATTGTCAATCTGGGAGACTAACTGACTACCACTGGCCTTGAAAGGGATGTGGAGCAGAACATAGAGCAAGGATTCAACTGGGATGTTCTTTAGAAAGAGGCCAGCGACCAGGCGAATCAGGGGAACCAGACGAACACTCCTATCAAGATTCAGGAGGGCGTGGCCAGTCAGAAGGACAATGATGCTACAGAAATCTTGCAAGCCATGGACATGGACGACCACTAGCCTACTTGCCTATCCTTTCCTCTCTGGCCTTTGGTGACTAGCTTCGGGCCTTATTTTGTCTCTAGCCTTTTGAGGCAGTTTTTTGTTTTTAAGACTATTTTATTTAGCTCTTTTCATTGTAAAACTTTGAGTTTCAGGATCCCTATAAAACCTGTTTTACCTAATCAAAAACATAAATATATATTATTAGATTAAATATTAATATCAATTTCATTTTTAAAATATTAATTTGACCTCTATTTAATTCCAATATTAATATTTACTTTTTCTTTAATTCATGATGCAACTAGAGATAACTCAAAGGCAACATTATAATTTTAATTAAGTTATTGACAATTTCTCTCATAATATTAAATATTTATAACTAGATGATTATATAGTGAACTCCAGTATAGCTTCTCTTAAAAAATAATTAAGTCACAATTATATATTTATTAATTTGTAACTCCACTTGCATTAATAAATATATAATAAGTTATATCCCACTAAGAGTTTTAAAAGTAATTGATATTAAAAACCCGCTTATAAGAAAATAAATAATATTTATTTATTTAATTTTCAAAATAAATAAATAATTTTATTTTTTATTTTTTAATTTCTAAAATTAATAATGAATCATTAAAAAAAGAAGATTTTTTTAATAAATAAATCCAAAAATTAAATTATTTTTTTATAAAATAAAAATAAGCACACAATTAATATTTCTAATGCCTTCGATCTCTCAAATCATGCAACCATTTTATAGTAGTTTTCTATCTTTAGTATATTTGTTTTCACAGGCATGCATAAGTTTACTTACAACATGCTTTCCTGTTAATTAATCTTTTATTTTTTCAATAAATTTTGCAACCATATAACTTTAGATATAAGAAGAATATTTATCGGGAAAATTGATGATAATCACATGGTTCTAATGATAGATTTAAAGTTGAAACAGTAGTTGTTCAATTTGTTATTTTCTTGCAATTTTCTATAATCGAAATTTCCTTATATTAGAAATGATTTTAAAATAATACAATCATAATAATTTTCTAGATTTTTCTACAATTTTCCTGTGTCAATTTTTTTTGATTAATTAGTTTTACTTTTTCAAAATCTACAATATAATTCTTTATCCGATAATCAATATGATAAATTAATAGCATTATGCAAGTACCCAAGAAGACATGAAGTAGACAAATTTTTCAATAAAATTCTATAATAGGTCTTCAAACTCTAACTCAAAACCACATCTAAAATCTGACACAATCTGTGAATGCACAGAAATCCAAACCCTCTAAAACTTTCAACAAATCTTTTGATCCAATTTTCAAATTTTCTCCCCAAACCCTCTGCGTTAAAAAGATGCTCAAATCTCTTAATAAAGAGTTTAACTCTACCTTGGGTTTTTGGTTTTCAAACATACAAATGTCTCTCCTTAAATAAACTTTTATTATTTAATCTTTTCATACACACTTAAAACCTTTTTTAAAATTAAAATATTCTTTTATTTTCTTTTTCTCCACTTTATTAATCAGTACAAGCACTATTCAAACTGTAGTCTATTATTTAAATTAATAATAATAACTAAAGCTCATTATTTAAATGTAACTTTTATTTAATTATTATTAATTAAATATTTATAATAATCCAATATTAAATCTTTAATCTTTTAATCTTCTAATTCTCAATTAATCTTTTATCATCATATTCTAATTTCTATTTAACCAATTTTCTAAATTAGACTTCTAAATTAAGTCTTTTAAATTAAAGCACATATTTAATTAGTTCTTAATTAATTAAATATTCTCATATTTTAATATTTTCTTTTTAATCAAATAATATTTAATAATTCTCAATATTATATGACTAATCCAAATATTATAATTAAATCATTTATCAAATAAATCATAGCCACATCCACATAAAAGAAACATTACCAAAACTAACCAAAACTCAAAAGTAAACAACACAGACAAAGATAAACTCATGGGTTTAAAAAGGGTGAAAATTCATATACATGTCCTCCTTCTCAAGACAAATAATTAGGCTATGGTTAGGATTGGACTTGAACATTATCTCCCTATTCTTAACATTGCATTATTACAATAGGGAACACACCCTAGTGATTTAGGGAAGTCGATGCCTAGTATCTATAAATTTGTATAAAATATGAGCATGTAAATGTACATATATATCTAAGTTAAATAGACAATGATGAGGACTAGTATATTGTGTAGATCTCAACTAGCAGGTGACTACAACTCCCTGCCTCAACCATATAATGCACGTCAAACATAAATGTAAAATAGACATACACACCATACACATACAAGTACGAGGTAAGTATAATAGTAAATCCTAAATATAAATAACATCATATTCTAACATGAATATATCATCATTGGGAGGACATACTAAACATCTTTCTAAGACACACTATATGGCATCATCATGAAACTAATTTCATTAACTCGCTAAGAGAAATTAAAGCATCATCACTACCAGTAGGAAATTTGTTACAACTCAATGTAATCAATTACTCAACATATCAAAGTATTGTAATTTAAATATCAAATAAGGTCTAACACATCTATAGAAGAGTCATATACAACTTTAATAATTAAGTCTACAATGATAGAAAAGGAGAGGTATTACATGAACTAAGTGGATTTGCAAATACAAGTTGAATGAGAAAGGTGAAGTCACAAGGAACAAGGCAAGATCAGTATGAAAGGGATATGCACAAGAAGAATGAGTTGACTATGGTGAGACTTTTTCTCTAGTTTGAAGGCTAGAAGGAGTGAGAAATTTTCTTGCATATTCCTTTTATAAAGGATTCAAAGTATATCAAATGGATGCCAAATTTGTATTTCTAAATGGAATTGTTGAGCTATCATTTTGCACAATGCTTAACAGGAATCCTTTTGAACTCCTCTCTTAAAAAGTTAATCTGGGATCAACTCCATGGTTCTGGGTGATCTTGCAACCTACTAGAATCTTCTTAGTAGAAGATAAATGTGAGTGTTCATGAGGAGGCCTTTGCTAGTTCTAAACAATTTTGGATAAGATGTTGAATTTTCTTATTATCTCAAAAGAATAACCACACAAAAAGAAATATATTTTTATAGTTTTCTATTTATAATGAATGTAGTTTTAACTATGCAACTATATGAATTCCTAAATTAATCAAGTGTTTTTAAAAAAAAATAATGAAGATAGTGTAACAAGAAGCTTAAGCAAATGACTTGAAAAAATAAATCCTAATAGACATAAGCCATAGAAACAACATGTCTGTGAGTTAAGCCTTTGAAAATATCAATAAGTAACCAATGGAATAGGAGCAACACTTCCTTAATTCCACTGATGCAATTGTTGATGGAAATTTAGTAATTGTAAGATGTTTTACTTTTCATAAAATTTCAAGGCCATGGAAAGTGCACTCATATGAGTAAAAAATATATGTAGCAACAATAGGTGATCTCTTCTCCAACTAAGTAGATCAGCAGAATTTGTAAACATGTTATACAATTTCATAATAGATGAGGATAATCACACCATTTTCTTTCTTGAAGATACTATATCTATACTGAAAACTACCTATTCTACCATGAAATACACTTGAATTGTCAATGCAAGGACATAGGACTTGAAATGGGTTAGCATAGTATGTGCACTAAGTTCCTTTAAGAGTCTTAACACCTATGTTGTAGGAAGGTAAAATGCATGAAAAGAATCTATGCTACTATTACAAAATAGTATGCACACTTGGAATAACAATAGATAACTTTAGAAAGCTTTGAAAATGAACCTAAACTAGTTAAAAACTCAAAACATTCACCATGATCATTTTTTGCAAGTGCTACAAGAACTTTCATAGTAACAATGTTGCAGGACTAATACAATAAATCTATCTTGAAAGCAAGAAATTGCAAACAATAAATCTACTCTACCTAAATCTATTCCACCTCCCAAGTGGACCCCCTTGGTTGGTTTCAAATAACTATGAACACAACAAGTATTCTAAAATTACTCTTTCATTAAAATCCTTCTTTGATTACATCAACTGAATAATTCATAAGTCTATATTCTCATTATTGTTCTACTAAGATGATTCAAATCTATTATATAGAGGATTAGATACTTATTAAAAGCATGACATAAAAGTCCTGAACAAACATCACCTAGAAAAGAAGGTGAAAGATCAACCATGACATAGTACATTTATTAAAGCAACATAATAACAACTTGTAGGAAATATAGCAAGTCTTGTCTCCTGGATTTCTTTGAATATTAACTCTTTTGTAGGCATGGCTGATCCATAGGAACTAAACTATGCTTTCCCTTGCCACAATCGGTCTCCATCATCCTCTTTCTTTAATGCAGTAATCACCACCCTTTGCATCGCTCCTTATTTTCCTAAAAGTTAGAAACATCTTGCATACTCCTACTCTTATTCAAATATTATAACATAGCTTAAAATATTTATATGAAATACTACATTCTATGTATAATATTAAGCAAAATATGTCATATACACTACCCATAGGTTTAGTAAGTTCTAGTTGTCTCTTGGCATAAGTTCACAAGATATTTACACAAATGTTTTGGAAATGTTTTTGACAAAGCACAAAGAGTAAGTCCAAACTATAAAAACTATATCAGAATTAAGACATTAATATGTCTCATCATCTACCCCCCACTATTCAAATGCTTTTCCTCAAGCATTATACTTACTTTCCATAGCTTTGAAGTCCCACACTATATTTTTTCCTTCCTTCCCACTTTTGAAAGTGTAGAAGAATCCTCTAGTGCACTTCCAATGTTCACCTATGTGTTCCTCAACCAATGGATTTGGTCTAGTAGCATCATCACCATAAAGAGGCCAAAGAAGGGTAGGAGGCTAAAAAGTCATGAAATCCATAGTTCCTTTCTAATTTGTCTTCCCAGTTGTATATAGTTGCCACCCTATTAACAGTTGCCTCATAGTTGATAATGCTATGTGGCTCTACCTTTTTTAAAGCTTCTGGCAGTCAACTCCATTGGTTCCTAAGCCCTGCAATAGCTCTTTGCTATGTAAAGTTTGGAAGTGTCTATTAATCTCTATAAACCTTTTCTCTTTCTGCAAACACTTTCTTCCTAATCTCTGGTTTTAGTCTCCCAAATGTTAGTTTGAACCAATCTCTTAGAAGGTTATCAAGCTTGTGTGATTCAACCCATAGTGGTAATAGTTCATATTTCTCAAGATCTTTATAGGCATTTAACTGCCTATCATAATTTGTCTCATTGTGCATCCAGGACATTAAAGCTCTAAGGTGAACATCCCTTATGTAAAGCAGAGGGTTCCACTTTGTCTCATGTGGAATTATAAAATTATGTAAATAAACTTCACACAAAAAATTCTTATACCATAAAGGAAAAGTTTGATACACATTTTAAAAATATTTAGCATTTTTAAATTCACAATCAACATCCCTTATTGTCATCATCGATTGAAATAGCACAAACTACTCCTTCAAACAAAGGGAATACACTTTGGGAGGTGGCCTATAGGCCATTACCTAGTTAGCTAACTTTAAAGCCTTATTCATTTGTTGTTTCCGTTTCTCAATTTTCTCTTTCAGTAACTTAATTTCCTCACTTTTGTCAAATACTACTTTCTACATTTGGTCTCTTTCTTGCTTCCACATGGCCTTTTGAAAAGTGAAGTGATTGTACAGACCAAATAATATAGATTGAATTATAGATGAAGGGAATTCTTGAGCCATAGCTTTCTTCTTTTGTTTCTTAGCAACTTCTTTGAAGTAATGGGTATACTAAGAGGATCTATAAGGCATGATAGAAATATTAGAATATACAGGGGCTGGTGGTGAAGTAGGTTGATCATTTTTAGGGGCTTGTTCAGAGACAACACCAAGGTTTGACTCACACATTTGCTGATTTTCCTTTGGCATTTCATTATTAGGCACATTTTCATTTGTTTCTACATTTTGGGGTTCCAACCATATAGGAGAATCACCTAGAACATTCTCAACCATTGATTCTATATGAGATTTTAGGTTTTCACTAGAAACTAGGGTAACTTGACCTCACATATGAGGGATTCAATGCATAGGAACGTCTTTAACTTCTATTGTTTTACGAATCCACTTTGGTTTAGGTTCTACTAGGGTAGATGTTGTAGGAGTGGTTACTACAAGAATAGACTTGTTTCTCTTTGTCACTTTAATATAAGGGTTTTGGGCTTCCTTTTTAAGATTAGAGATTTCTTTACCAACCTTATGCTTGCCTTTGTCTCTGTAAGAGCTAGGTATGTTACCCCCTGAAATAGGCTCAATGGGTTTATTAGGAGAGGGTAATGCTAGTTCTTTTTCTATTTCAACCCAATCTTGACTAGGCTCTACAATTTCTTCTTGATTGCCTAAATTTTGCAAAACAAGGTTGGCTTGAGGTTGCAAGGTTTTTAATTCAACAAATTTTTTCCACAATATAGGGGAAGAGTCCCTAAGAGACCTTTCAACTAAAATTTTGATAAGGGCATGATGAGAAATAGAATTTGCATTTCCTTTTTGATTTTCTTCAGTACTAATACACAACATATTATAAAGGAAATTGGGGACATTAACTTGAATGTTATGTCTTACACAACTAAGAAACTTAAAATGGTGAGCATACAAGTTTGAAAACCTGCCTTTATAGGTCAAATACCTAATGATATGGGTTACCAATTTTGAATACAGAGTTGGGAGAGAGAGTCTTTTACACCCTTGCTTTGTAATTTCTAGTAGAGTGTCACCCAGCCAAGAGAATTGCTCCCGTGATGACTTGGCATCATGTTTATTTGGATAATGTTTGCCATTAGCTAGTAGTCCTATGACTTTCACTATCTGCTTTAGAGTAGAAATTACTATTAGCCCCCATATTATGGCTTTCCCTTCATCAAATGTCCTCATAAACTCCATGTCTACTTCTTCATTGAGCTTAATTAACTGCAGGAAGTAGCCAAGCCATCCACAGGCATTGAATCGTCAGACTGCTTCCATGTCTGCAAGTAGAATACTATGAACAACTAGCTCATATCTCAGCAACTATCCTCCCATCTTCAAAATTCCTAGCCTCAAATTTCTCTATTCTCACTACCCTGATAGGTTTGACCCTTTTTAACAATTTTGCAAATACCCTCTTCTCAGAATTTCAAATTGATCTTTCTGAGAAATGTCAATACCATATTCTCTTAATAAGACTTTTTTAAGTTTTGCATGCAAAATAATGATGCAATTAATTATGAAGGACATCAAGTTTTAACTGGAAGTGTTCTCATAATAAATTATAGTCCTTTTCAATCATATCAAAAACATGAGATCTTTACCAAAATCACAATGAAAAGGTACGATAGATACAAAAAGATTTGAAAATTAAAATTAGATCACTGCCAAAGTACAACCCATAACATCAACATGACTAAAGTGATGTGGAGATGGTATTTGAAAATTAATAGACTTTCCTAGAACCCCCACTAAATTTTGAGAAGTGTCCACACGTAAAAATTTTGGCATAAGAATGAGAAATTGGCTTAAGGCTTATACGATACATTTAATGTAGTATTATATATAAATATCAAAACCTATGCACTAAAAATGAATAAATAGTAAAAATGTTGTACCTAAAATTTTTACTGTACTTCCACATGAAAATTGATGAGGTGGTGGAGTCTAGTGATCATAGAAAAGGTGTTGACAGTATGGTTTATTGAAAGTAGTAAAGAAAAATAGAATTTGTGGGTGATGTGGAATGTGAGTGGATGATAGCTAAAGAAATGAGATAGTTGATATGAAGAAAAAGAAAAATGAAAGAAAGAATGGACCTTAGATTAAATGAGGTTTTTTTATGAGTGTTCATTGAAGGTTTGTCATGTTATGACTGTAGGAAGAAGCTTTGCACCCTCTATTGCAGGAACTATGTCCATACGAGTTGGTAAACTATTTGGTTGAAACTACTACAGGAACTCATCTTTGGTCTATAGTCTATGATAGAGGCACAACCTATGGCCATTTATAAGTAATTTTAAATGACAAGATCAGTGGTTGTTAGCTAGACTGCTCCATTGTCAAATACATATTGAATTTCCTAAGGCCCTACCCACCGAGTCTGCAACTTTTATAGATTCTCTTTGAAATGAGAATCGTATACAAGAGCCCAATCTCCCACTTGGAATTGTTTATTAGTGATATGTATGTCATGCCACTTCTCCCACTATTGTTGAATGATCTTTATTCTTTCCAAAGCTATCTTTCTCATTTCATCTAGTGAGTTCAAGTGAAGTTTCTCTTCTTGTGCTACAAGAAGACTAATGTTTAATTCCAAAGTAGTGCATTGTGTTTTATGTTCAAATTCAATAGGAAAAATTTCTACTTTTCCATACACAAGTGTTGATCTCAGCTTGGTTTTAACAAGTGAGTGTCAACACACTTAAGCCATTTACTTAGTTAATATCAAACTAGTAATACATGTCGAGTGCAACATGTAAATATTAGACTATGACAAGTTCTAACGAGTGTCGAGTCACTCATGTGTTGAGTTACTTAGGTGCCAAATAGATAGACCATGCCGAGTGATTTAGGAGCTGAGTAAATAGTGGATGTCAATTAATCCAAGTACTAAGTCATAATATATAGAATAGTGCATGCCAAGGATCAAAAACTTCATATGCTAAGTGACACAATTTTGACATATTTGTTTGTAATGGCACAAACAACTATATAAACCATTTTTGAGCTAACTTAAGATTATATTTTGATATTATGGAGATAAGGACAAGTCTATATTTGGATTCCCTATGCAATTACATGAAACCAATCAAAAAATGAGAAGGATTAAGTTGCAAAATGAATGAATCTTAGCTATAGATTCATACCTAACCCTAAACCACCTAAGTCTTCTTAAAGAGGATGAAGCCCTAAACTCTTAACAATAATAGAGGAGAGCAAATGTGGAAGGAATTGAAGGACTAAACAAGATAGTTTGCAAAGCATTCAAGGTGACTTAGAAGTTATGATGAAAGACTAAATTGTAGAATTATTTAGAGAAGAACAAAGGATAGAAAAGGATACAACATTGAGACATCTGATTGTGAAGGATCAATTAGACATTTCTTAGAGGTGATTTGTTATTTGGAAAGCAAGTTCCAATTGTAGGATCTATGTTGAGACATTTCAACAAGTTATTATAGTTAAATCTCTTAATAGAGTAGTCCTAACAGGCTATATGAAATCCTTTCACAGGGTTCTTACTTAGTTGTAAGTTGAAGTCCTCTAACTAGGCACACTTCTAACAAGGTGTTGAAATCCTCTAACAAGGTGAGACCTAATAGTCTTTGTAAGCCTTTCATAGGGAAAACTTTTTACAGGATAGATCATGTTTCATGGTTAAATCATTGTAACCTTCATTGGATACACTTTATTACTACAATAGTGAAGATTTTTGGGTGTCATCCCCACCCCTATTTTACCTTCTCACTTGGAGTGTCTTTGGGTAATCATATTTGGTGTTATGTTTGTGAATGCTTACATGATTATATGATTTAGATGCATATTATTTACATGTCATTTCAGCTTTCTTATGCATGTAATGAATGAATGGTTAAAGTTTCATAGGTCCAAATTTAAACTACTAATTCACCCACTCCCCCCCCTCCTAGAAATTCCAACAATTGGTATTAGAGCTTTGTTCTTTGAAAGAAAAGCTTTGCAACTTTGATGAAAGATCTTGAAATGGAAGTCTACAAGTAGGGAAAAACTATTGAGAACTAGGAGATTGAAATACATCTCATACTACATCAACTAAATAAAGTTAGAGAGGAACTAAAGAAATCCTTGAAAAGAAGGAAAGAGACTGCTATTATAGAGACTAACATAGTATATAAAGAGATAGACACTACCAAGCTATTTGAAGATGGTGAATCCAATGAATTTGATGTAGCACTTACAAATCTAATGGAAAAGAACAAAATCCAAGCTGAGGAAATAAAAAATCTCAAGCTAGTGCAAGAATCACAAGTTATACTACTATGTGAGGTGACTAAACAAAAGAAGAAGGCTATGGAAGACAAAGCCATTATTGAAGAAGACAAAAGAATTCTAGCCAATAGATTGGAAGAAAAGTTAATAGAGCTAACCAATATTTTTAACATTCAATTGGATACTCGAAGTCAAATGATGAATGCCAACTAAGAATTAAATGTCAAGGACATTGAGATAACTACATTGAAGTTGCAGAATGAACAATTGTAGAGTGACCTAAAGAGAGAAAAAGATTTTTCCAAAAGTTTCAATAATCCAAATGAAGCCATCAAATACATTGAGCAATTATTGAGATCCCATAGACCTAACAATGATACATCAGGATTGGGCTACACAAGCACTAGAGAAGGAGAATCATCCAAAATTTTAGAAGAAAGGAACATCAAAGGTAAGAACTCCAAACCTACTTTTCATAATTGTGGTAAGAAAGGACATACTGCTAATGTGTGTAGAAGAAAAAGTACAAATTAGAATGTCAAGCCTAAGAACATGACTCATTGTCATAAGTGCAATAAGCAAGGTCATCAAGCACATGAATACAAAACCTGGACCATGCATAAACAAAGATTTGAAGGTTATTGCTACAGTTGTCAAAAGTATGGACATAGAGCTTTTGAATGCAGATCCAAATCCATGTGGTCATCAAACAAGCTAGAAAAGGTAAGAAATAATGGGAACTCCTACAATTAGGATTATAATACAAGATATAGCTGTCATTATTGTCAAGAATATGGACATGTTTCTAAGAATTGTATTAGAACACACTTTAGTGACAATGACAAAAGTTGGTTGAGTCAAACTAAATGTTTTAGCTGTTTGAAGACTGGTCACATTAGTAAATATTGTCCAACTAGGCCAAAGGCACCAAGTTGTGAATTTGATAAAGGTAAAGGCAAGGAAAATTTTGAACACATCAGAGATGAGATGAATAAGGCATGGAAAAAGAAAGATGGAGAAGGGATCACTTCACCCAATGGGTCAGGTGATCAAACCTCATCAAACTAGGAAAATATGAGGTATGTGGGATTGACATTTAAAAGGTTATATCATGCATCAGTTCCAAAAGGATATAGTACTAAAAAGACTAAATTATCATGAATGAAGATATAGGATGTTATTAGAAATCCAAGACAAATCTTTAAATTTTTCATGTTATTGCTGAGTATGAAAAGTTTCCTATATGTGTCGAGTGGAATGTTAGTTGGTGTCAAGCTTGTAGTAGCTCTCAAGTGGTGGAAACATCAATGGATGCCTAGTGAACCCAAAATTAGTTATTGATGAGCTTACAATTGTGTAAGAACT
Organism: Cupressus sempervirens; assembly: GCA_028749045.1. Taxonomy (NCBI): domain Eukaryota; kingdom Viridiplantae; phylum Streptophyta; class Pinopsida; order Cupressales; family Cupressaceae; genus Cupressus; species Cupressus sempervirens. The sequence goes on along the minus strand of CM053791.1, from coordinate 197,288,462 downwards.
CAACATTAAATGAAAGTTTTTCAAAGGGTATATGATCAATTTGAGCTCATTTCTTCATCATTTCAAATTCAAGAAAGAGCAAGCAGAGAAGAAGGTGATTCAAAAATCCGTTCAAAGTATTTGTAAAGATTTTAGCAATGAATTTACAACAATTCATTAGATTTCATTAGGTATTTATTGGAAGCTGAGCTACACAATTTTAATTTTCATAAACCCTAGTTTGATAAGATGGCATCTAGCCCAAAAAAATTTGAATGGAAAGAAGTTTTAAATGTTCAACTTGCTAGTAATGAAGTTAAGTAGTCTATATTTAAGGCCATTCCTAACATCACCAATAAACAAGACCCTTTTGGCACATTGTCAATGATCCTGCCAAATGTGATAATGGTGAAAGATGTGAGGAAATGCTACAATTGTAAGATAGGAAGTATTTGAGACATGGAGATAAGAGGTGCATATAATAGATTGTGTGAAAATAATGTTTTGAAGAAAGAATACAAAACCCTAGAGAAAAAGGGTTTAACATGAGCCCTAGATTTTTTGAATGTGTTTAAAATTGAATCGATACATATTGTGCTAAGTCAAATTCATGATGGTTCCATGTGGTTGGAAGGAGGACCAATCAAAATAGCCAAGAGAATAATTCATAGGGTTACTAGCTACCCAACTCTAGATCAGCCAAAGACACTCAAAAGTGATTCCAAGGAAGTAATTGAGAAGAATACAAGAGCAGTCTTGAATAAGAGAGGTATGACTATAGATGCCATCACTAATCCATTGCTAAACTTTGCAATAAGGGTAATCTCACATAAATTCTATCAATCTAGTAGATTGAATAGTGCACCCTACATAGCTATGGATGTTGGTTATAAAATTGTTAAGAAAGATCATACATATGATCTAGTAGAACTTTAGCTAACAACTTATGAAGAACCTTGGAGCTATAAGGAAAACCAAGAGTGCATAGTTAAAGTTTGTTTTTATGCTAGTATGTATATTCTTTTATGTACATAATACATTCCCCTCATTTGGTACTGTAGGATGGAAGACAAATAGATCAATTGTAGTGTAGATTAATGAGCACATTGAACTGCTAGGTGAAAACTTTGAAACTATAATGAATAGTTACTTTGAAGATTTCAAAAATTCAATGAAGCAGAGACTCAAGATTCCAATTTCCTTAGTGGAGAAACATTATAATGATGTATCTTTTCTTTTTGATGCTAACTACACATTTGTGCAAGCTACCACACCAAGGGTAGGATGGTTGAGACCCCTAGGTTATGAGGTAAATGTAGATGAAGCCTCAGTAGCTATAACAACACTACTTGTAGAGGAAGTAGATATGACTACAAAAGTCTTTAGAAACTATGAGATGGTGAAACTAAAGATTTCCATGGAATTAAAGACAGCCTCCACACTCAAGAAAAAGGATGAATTGGTAAAGAAATTGAAAGCAAAATTTGGAGATGTTGTCAAGGAGGAAGAGAAAGAAGAAGAAGAGGATGAAGAGGAAGAACAAACACAAGCAAAAGAACCTCTAGCTTTGACTTAAGGCATGGGAGAAGATAAGGAAGAAGAGGAGATTGCAAGTGTCGAGGGAGAAGAAGTCAAGGAAGCACCTACTATTGCTGAGTCAAAGAAAAGGAAGGCTAAGGCATAGCCTATGACAAAGGAAAAGAAGATTGTCAAACCTAGCCAAGCCAAGCCCACTACTGCTACCACCTGAGCCAACACATGAGGAAATACTCAAAAGGCCAAGGAAAAGTCAAAGAAAACAGAGCAAGGTGGACAACAACAAAAAAGATGGAGAAGGAAATATGTGGCACAAACATATTCTAATGAAGAGAAGATAAAATTAGATGATAATAGTCAATTCAAGGTGGTAAGTCAAAATCCTCTCTCTTATCTTGAGAACTTATGTGAAAATGTCAAGAGTAATGTTGATTTATCAAGTTTTTGACATATTAATTTTGATAAATTGGGAAAAGAAGAGAAAAACCAAGTGGAAGAGGCATAATATGTCATGATGTCAAAGTTTAAGAACACTCCACTAAATTTTCCAACTCAATACCAAAAGGCCTATATGATATTGTTGAGCAAATATGGCATCATTGTCTAAATGTGAAAAGACATATTGGGAAATAACTTTAGCCCAAGTGATGCCAGAGTTGAAAAAAGGACAAATTGCTAAGGAAGTTAAGAAATATGTAGTTAGGTTCACACCTAAATATAGAACCTTCAGTATTTTTCAAAATAGCATTGAGGATGTGATCAAGAAATCAACTAAAATATAAAAACTTATCTATGGGTTGACCACTATGAAGCAAGGAGAAGCCTACCCTTCAGAGGGTGAACATGATGATAAGGATGATGATAATGATGATGAAAAGGAAGATGATGATAAGGAAGATGATAATCAAGATAATACAGTTGGGGAAGATAAAAATAACCAAAAGGATGACAAGACAATACCTAAGTAGCAGCAAGATGAATAGAGTGTGCAGGACACACATGTGTTGAGTGTCAGTCCTCCCCATGACACAACCAAGACCACTGAAACCATAATTGATAAGGATGTTTCTAATGCATCAGCTCAGAACATTAATCCACTTACTACATAAGATCTAAAGAAGATATTGGATCAGTCTACACTTCAAGCTAAACTTTTTGAAAATCCAGTTTTGGTTAATGTAAAGGAATTGTAGAAGGTAGTGACTGAAATCACTAGGGAGAAGGTGAATCCACAAAAACCACCTTCAATCATCCCTTCAATTACCAATGTATGAACTTTAACTCAAATAATAGTAGACACATTCACCAAGGTTAATACAAGTGTTAAAATTGATACAATTGAGAAGAAGGTAGAAGAGGAAGACACTACTATAGGTCAACAACAGGAAATAAGATAGATAGATAGATTCATCTGTACCTATAGCATAGGAACAAGGTGCTAGCCAAGTAATAGTGATAGATTAGGGTAAGCTTGAAGAGAGTGAGAAAATACCAAAGGTGAAGGAACAAGTGGCCATCCAAGCACTAGTAGCCTTACCAACATTTGCAACTCCTTCTACTCAAACTCTTCAAAGGCCGATCATATAAGCCATTCTATTGTAAATCTCAATGCCAAGCCCCAACTCATCAAAGGTAGAAAAGGTAACTCATTTTGGAGACATAAGACTTGATGAAGAAATTGTTATTCCAAAGTATGACTATGATTCTATGAGATTGGAGAAAATAGGCATTTTGCAATAAGCCTTAGAGAGGTAAAGAACATCAAGAAATGCTTAAGAGAGAACACAGGAAGAAGCAAGCACTTCAAGATATAAAGGAAATCTTTTTAGATGCATTTAACCTATCAACTCCTAAAGAGATCAAGCCATTCATATAACACCTAACTAATATAGAGGAAAAGGTCACTAATGAAGACCTTAATAGAAATGCAATTTTTTTAGAATGGTTTTCAAGGCAAGGTAAATGAGAATATATCCAATGAGATAGCACTACAACAAGTTGCATTGGCAAAAAAGGTTGAGGATGTGAAGAAGGTACTTGAGAATATATTCTTAGCATACAAAACACTATGCAATCCTACACTCTTCACCCAAGAGACTAGAAGTCACATTCTAAGTTTGGAGATAAAAATATCTGCATTAGGTGCAAATCTATCATCAAATCTATCTTAGAGTGAGAATCATTTCAGATCATTGCTTTAGACATAGAGTTAGTTAGCTATCTTAATAGTAGATAAGGTGACTATTAGAGCCAAACTAACAAGTATTCAGGCTACCCTCACCCCACATATGGAGATAATGCATAAGGAGCAAGGCTATGCTCAAACTCTATTGAAGAAAGACCCCAATCTTTCTACTTTAGATGGTCTAGTGCACCTTGCTACCAAGCTTGCAATCCAAATTGTAAGAATTTTTCTTATGAAAAAATTCACCCAAGAACTAAGAACTCAAACACAAATACAACTGTAGATTAGAAAGAGAGAGTATGATCTAAATGATGATATATTCATTAGTTATGCATTCATGAGAGTAAACTAGGAGTGCTTGTATATGAAGGCCTTTGAGATACATCTAGAATACCTTGGAATCAGCAACATGATAAGTCATATAACTAGGCACATGTCTACTAGATATGGGTTATCCTCCATTAAGCACAGAAGTAAGTGTGATGATGAGAGGATAAGGCTACAAGGGTGTAACATGCAAATCAGTGTTGTAGACACCATGTGCTAAAACTAAGATGAAATGAAAGATGGGTCCCAACTACTAGGCCATATTGGGTACCCATGTACATAATGAAATGCAAATCTCTCATAAAGTAGAAAAAGAGGGAAAACCTTGTGGGCAAAACCCTCCCCCAAAAAGAGAGATGAAAAGGGATGCATGGATGGATGGAGTAATCAAGACCCCCAACCATTACAACATACATCAAGTATATATAGGAGAAGTGGAAGGAAAAAACCCCTTAAGAGGAAAAAGTCCCCCCCATAAAGGAGAAGAAGAAGACGAGGTAGTCCCCCCACTAAAGGTAGTGTGCCGATCAGTGAGAAATGCTCTAATGTAGAAGCTGATCCATGACCTCTGAATGATGTTCCTCCCCATTGGAAGAAACAAATGCAAGGGTAAAAATGAGATGTATCCCCTATATGGAGAAGGAATCTCTAGGATGAATGATATCACTGAAACCTGCTCAAGTGTCCCTGTGTAGATACTAATGGTGGCTTCCTCCAATAGAGCTAAGAAGAAGTGCAGATCAAACAAGGAGTCTTGTAGAACCTATTTCAAAAAACTAACAATCTTCTCAAATGTCAAATAGACCTCCTACAGATGTTGTACATAAGTATCCACAATCACATCAGCCAGTAAAGACTAATCATTTAGAGAATGGACATGAGGGTTAGAGTAAGCCCTCACAACAACTGTAGAAGGATCATCCTCAGCAAAGTGAAGCGATAGATCATCAAAGAAGTCTTCCAAATCTACTGTGTGTGACTCTAAGATCAGAGCTGAAATTTTAGACAAGAAGTCATCACCTAGAAGAAAAAGTGTACCCTGTTGTGCTGAAGTACATGAATTTGTCACTATAGAAAATTATGAAGAATTTTCCTAAAAAAGAAGATGAATATCCTTAATAGTGTCTCCCACATCTTCAATGTGAGACACCATGAATAGGCTTGCAAAGGAAAAAAGGAAGTCATTGCATGAAGGTAGAGTATGAAGACATAAAGGGTCCTACTACACTGAATTTGAAGTATCTATGGCTAGAATAGGATCAGTAGGACCAACAGGAGCTAGAGGTGTGATCTCATCAAAAGAGGAGTCAGCTACAACTGGAGATATGAGATCTTTTTAGTAATGGAGGAATGTTTAGATTTCTTAAGGTCAGTAAGTGACTCCAAAACATCATAATCTGTATATAGAAAGAGAACAGTACCAATGAGGGAAGAAGTTTCACGATCATATTCAAGTCCTCATGCATATGGTAGTGCATTGTGTTGACTAAGAAATTTGATAGTAATTTGACTCCATTCCTAATAGTTTTTTGGGGCCAAATAAATCAAATCTATCTCTTCAATGATGGACTAAGCAATGTAACCTCCAAAGAATCAAAGAACCACCCCTTAAAAAGATGCTTTGGTACTTTATAAGTAGTATGTGTACAATGGGCCACTTGTCAAAATAAATAAAGTGGACTTTCTAATTTTTCTTTTACAAATGCCTTTTGAGTCCAAATCTATCACTAAGCACTGTAACTTAGATGTACAACAATTCTGAAAAGTAATCAAAGCTTTACAATGTAGAAAAAACCCTAGTTCTAAAAGTGAGAATTATGTCCACACAACCTAAGAATCTGACTACAAATTTGGAAAGTAAATGAAAAATAATGCACTTTCAAAAAAAAAACCTAAAAAGGTGACCAAATGTGCTCGTAAAAAGCATTTGAGGTTGCAAAATGTAGGATTATGTAGGTACAGTTGCCAAAAAATGCAATTTCTAAAAAATACTTGCACCAAAACTAGAAAAGAACACCACCACTAGAGAGTTTAGGAGACTCTACGCAATTTTTAAAAAAAAATTGCACCTAAATCAGAGTCTAGATGACCAAGTTATGGGCTCACAAATTCAAGCTGCCAAATTGAAAAGCAATTTGGAGAGGGGTGTGCCAGGAACTATGTGATTAAATTTGATGATTAAGTGGTCGTCATAGCAGTTCAAAATTTATTGGTTTTGATGGTTAGATGGTGATCAATTTTAAAATCATGCATAGGTGATGTCAGCAAAAAATGGGCCCCTTGGCTGATGTGACAAGATGACTGGGCATTCGTGTGGTACAGATGTGACAAGATGACTGGGCATTCGTGTGGTACAGATGTGACATGTGTCCTATACAAAATTTTCCATGTGGTAGTCTACATGGCTTGCTAACATGTTGTACAGATTGTACAAAAAATTTGAGGTGGAAAATGATGTGGCATTGAGTCAGGTTGTTGATGTTTCATGCACTATCAAATCCAAGCTAGTGTGTGGAAGCTGACTATATGCTAAGTTGGTAGGGTCTGCTATCTGGACAAATAAAGTTTAGTCATGTTGCACTTAACAGACAAGGCCATAGTTTTCATGTCAAATGTTAGTTTATTCACGTGTGCGTTGAATTGGATGTGTTGAAGTTTAAAGTGTCCATGTGTCATAGGTAAGGGGGGCCATAGATATAACAGTGTTGCATGTCTCAATTTGGAGAAGGCGTGTGGTGCCTAAGTTTTTGTTGCATTGTCCACGAGTGAAAAAATGAAATTGCTATTGACAGTCATCGGAGACACCTTTTCCATTTTCCAGAGATCTAGGATCACACTACAAGGATCATTTCATGATGCCAAAAATCTTTGACAGTAGGCTAGAAAGATAGTGCACCATTTTTACTTTGTGATGGCTAGAAAGGAATTTAGTAATGCTGGATTATATGTGGCAATCGTCAAATTTGTGGGGATTATTCCCACATTGTCATGGGAAGTGCATATAATATTGTTTAAAACCAAATGGCCAATGGGTGCTTAAATAAAGGCAAGCCGACCGAATATTGGAGGTGTTGTGGGTCATGCTTGGTCCACTGGGGGAATGTTTTAGTTCAACTAGTCCAATGCTAGATTTGAATAGTCCAATCTCTGTACATTAATCAGAGGAATAATGCCCATGATAAGAATATAATTAGTCTATGTAGGGTCAGGATCTGATAGCCTAGTTTTGCAAAAAAAATTGTATGTTGGTTGCCTGAAGGGCAATTTTTTTTTTTCAAGAATACTAACAAAAATAAAATTGCAAAGAAATAAAAAATGCAAACCTAAAAATAATCAAATAGATCTGCAAATGACCATACCCAAATTGCAAATCAGGGCCTCTGGGTACTGATTTGCAAAAAAAATTTTCCTCACGATCGACTTTGGGTTAGGGTAGCTAAATTTATAGTTGATCTTCACTAAATCAACATTCTAGATGCAATGGCAAGGTTAGATCTGGTTCTAGACGCTCCTAATTTCTATAGTACTCTAGATTCAAGCTGAGGTTCTGAAGCAACAATGGTCTCGAATAGATACATGATGAGAAAATCTCTAAGCTCTGATACCATGTAAGAATTTTCTTAGGGAAAAATTCACCCAAGAACTAAGAACTCAAACACAAGCACAACTATACACTAGAAAGAGAAAGTATGATCAGAATCCCAATATATTCATTCAATATACATTCATGAGAGTACACTAGGAGTGCCTGTATATAAAGGCCTCTAAGATGCATCTAGAATACCTCAGAATTAGCTACATGATAAGTCATACAACCAAGCACATGTCCACTAGATATGGGTTATCCTCCATTAAGCACGAAAGTAAGTGTGATGATGAGAGGATAAGCCTACAAGGGTGTAACATGCAAATCAGTATTGTAGACACCATGTGCTAAAATAGAGTTGTGTACTTCTATGTCATCAACATGACAACTCAAAAAGGTGTGCAAACTCCTAAGTGTCTAACAAAATAAAATAATAAAATAATGTAAAATAATAAAACAATGCATTAACTTAAGTAAACTTAAGTAAGTCTAAATAATGAATAATTATTTACACCAACACAAATTAAATCATTGGATGTTGCATGTGATAATTGGGATGTATCTCTAAGGATAATAATGGATGTCCATAAATAATTTTTGGACAAACACAAAATAGGTGTATAACCGATTTGACATAAGTGTCAAAAAAGGGGAAAATATAATATAGGGGGAGATATAATAAAGGGGAAAATAAAGACACAGGGGATATAGAGAATATGAAGATAGAAAATATAAGGGAGATAAAGAAAAGAGGTGGTGATCTACAAAGGGGGAGCATAGTAGTAGAGTTATATCATTGGGGTGATATGTGTTTTTGGAGAAAAAGTAGAAACTAGATATATATATTAGCTAAGAGAGAGCATATCAGATGAAAGATTATTAGATGCAGTGCATTAAGGTTAAAGGGAGCATAGATTTTAGAGACAAATGAAACACATTAACTCAAGGGAAGTTATAAAATTTTGAGGTATACACATTAGTGCAAAATTTTGAAATTTTGAAGTTTTGTAGATATGTCGAGTCATGGATATGTTATGCTTGAGGGATTAAGGTTGATCATGAATATTCAAATTTTTTTGACACTCATGTCGAAGGGAGATATTGTTCATCTCAGATTGGTTTTGGCAAGTGTGTGTCAACACACTTAAGCCATTTACTTATTTCATGTCAAACTAGTAATACATGTCTAGCACAACATGTAAATATTAGACTATGTTGAGTTACAATGAGTGTCTAGTCACTTAGGTGTGGAGCAAATAGACCATGATGAGTGATTTAGGGGTTGAGTAAATAGTGGATGCTGAGTAATGTAGGTGTTGAGTCACAATATATAGAATAGTGCATGTCAAGCATCAGAAACTTCATATGTCAAGTGACACAGTTTTGGGATATTTTTTTGTAATGGCACAAACAACTATGTAAACCATTTTTGAACTGACTTAAGATTATATTTTGATATTATGGAGATAAGGAAAAATATATATTTGGATTCCCTATGCAATTACATGCAACCAATCAAAAAATGAGAAGGATTAAGTGGCAAAATGGATGAATCTTAGTTGTAGATTCATACTGAAGCCTAAGCCACCTAAGTTTTCTTAAAGAGGAAGAAGCCCTAAACTCTTTGCAAAGATAGAAGAGATCGAATGTGGAAGGAATTGAAGGGGAAAAAAAGAAAGTTTGCAGAGCATTCAAGGTGACTTAGAAGTTATGACGAAAGAGTGAATTGAAAAATAAGTTAGAGAAGAACAAAAGATAGAAAAGGATACAACAATGAGATATCTAATCATGAAGGATCAATTAGACATTTCTTAGAGGTGATCTATTATCAAGAAATCAAGTGCCAATCATAGGATCTATGCTAAGACATTTTAATAGGTGATTTTAGTTAAATATCTTAATAGATTAGTCCTAATAGGCTACATGAAATCTTTTTAACAGGGTGCTTACTTAATTGTAAGTAAAAGTCCTCTAACCAGGCACACTTCTAACAAGGTGTTGAGATCCTCTAACAAGGTGAGACCTAACAATCTTCGTAAGCCTTTAATAGGGAAGACCTTTCACAAGGTAGATCATGTTTCATGGTGAAATCATTGTAACATTCATTGGATAAACTTTATTACTATAGTAGTGAATATTTGTGGGTGTCATCCACACCCCAGTTTTACCTTCTCACTTTGAGGGTTTTTGGGTAATCATATCTAGTGTTATGTGTGTGAATTCTTACATGGTTATATGATTTAGATGCATATGCTTTACATGTCATTTTAGCTTTCTTATGCATGTAATGAATGAATGGTGAAATTTTTATGGGTCCATGTTTAAACTACTAGTTCACCCCACCCCCCCCCAACCCCCACCCCCCCAAAAGTTTTCTTTTTTCCACTTGTAATTCCAACAACAAGTTAAAATGGAGTGAATCTAGTTGTTTTCCTCCATGTAGTTTGGTATGCCCAAAAAGTTTTACTTAACCTATTGCTCCAATCCTTTTTGTGTATTTGTACTGTCTTGGTCAAAATGGCTTCAATTTCTCTATTCGTGATCTATGGTTTCTCATTTTGCTGAGAGTGATAAGGACTAGATTTTTGGTGCCTTATGTCGTATTCTTTCATAACTTTAATGATCAAATTTGATGTGAATTGAGCTCCTTGATCTATGACAAGTTCTTTGGGAACTCTATAGCATGTGAATATTTCCTCATATAAGAATTTATCTACTTTCTCATCTCTTGCATTTTTCATTGCCCTGACTTCCACCCGCTTAGTTAAATAATCTATACATACTAAGATGTAAGATTTTCCATTTGATGGTGGGTCAATTAGACCTATTAAGTCCATACCCCACTTGTCAAAGGGTGTCACAACAATCTATGGATTGAGTGGCATGTCATTTGACTTGGTTGGTCAACCCATTCTTAGGCATAAGTCACACTTGGTTGTATAATTTGATGCATCCTTATGTAATGTTGGCCAATAATATGTAGTTCTAGGTACCTTCAATGCTCTCTTTTTTTCCTGCAAAATGGCCTCCACATGGTTTGTCATGACAGGCATGTAGTATGTCATATATCTCATCCTCCTTGACACACATCCTCATGATTTGATTTGGTTCAGTATAGAAGAGATTGTTATCTATCCATGAATAATGAAAACTTTTCTCTACTAGCTTCCTCCTATCTTTGTGAGAGAAGTATGGGGGCATTCTATTTGTAGCAAGATAGTTTGATATGTCTACATACTATGGTGCATGAGTTTCTATGTGGAAGAAACACTCATTTGGAAAGGTATCTTCAATTGGAGTCCAATCTTCATTAGGAATGTATAGTCTAGAAAAATAATCAAAAACTATGTTAGACTTTCCTAGCTTATCAAAAATGGTAATATCAAACTCCTACAAAAAAAAGAGCCATCTTGCCAAACTACTAGTTACAGCAGGTTTGTTCATTAGGTACTTTATAGTTGAATGGTTACTATGAACAAAAATAGGTTATCCAGTTACATAATGTCTGAATTTTTTCAATTCATAAACTACAGCTAATTTTTTTTTTCTCAATTACTATGTAGTTTAGTTCAAGACCATGGAGGCTTTTACTCATATAGTAGATTGCATTTTCAAGGTTAGAAAGCTTTTGTCCTAATACAACACCTATAGCATAGTCTAATGCATCAATATGGATATTATATGGAAGTAACCAATCTGGTCCCTTCTGAACTAGTGTTGAGGTGAGGAGTTTCTTAAGCTATAGGAAGGCTTCATTACATGTAGGTGTCCAAATGAATTCAGCTTCTTTAATTGACAATGTATACAAAGGACTAGCTATTTTATTGAAATCTTTTATGAAATGCCTATAATAGCTAGCATGACCTCCAAAAGGCCTTACATCCTTTGGTACTGTAGGTATGGGAAATGTTAGAATTATCTCTATCTTAGGCAGGTCCACTTGTATCCTTGCAGTTGATATAAAATGACCAAGCACCACTCCTTGCATGAGCATGAAACATTTTTCAATATTGAGTGATGGATTATATTCTTTGCATCAGACAATAACCTTTTCAAGATTCATCAAGGCTTCCTTAAAGGTGACTCCAAATGTTATGAAATCATCCATGTATATTTCCATGTAGTCATGTGATATATTAACAAAAATATTAATTACAACTATTTAAAATGTTGCAAGAGCATTACACAAGCCAAATGGAAAGACATAATATGCAAAAGTACCCCATGGGAATGTAAATATGGTTTTATCTTGATCATCTAGAACTACACTTATCTAATTATAACCATTGTACCCCTCAAGAAAAGAAAAATATTTCTTACTAGCCAAAGTGTCCAGAACTTGATCAATAAAGAGTAAAGGAAACTGATCCTTCTTGCTTGCCTTATTCAATTCTCTATAATCTACACAAATCCACCATTTCCCTCCCTTTTTAGGTAGTATAACTAGAGGTGAGACCCATCTACTATCAGATATAGGGTATATAAAACCAACATCAAGAAACTTTTGCAATTTAATTTTAACTTTTTCTCTAAGTGTTGGATTAATCCTCCTCTGGGGTTGACAGAGTGGCAGGCACCCTTCATTGATATATATTATATGAGTGCATAATGTAGGACTTAACCATTTCATATCCCCATAGTCCCATACAAAAGCCATTTCATATTTTTGAACAAGCTTTGTTAATTGTTTTATCTATTTTGGAGTTAGTTTGTTATTGACATGGAGATTATGACCTTTTGACAACTCAACAGTAGTTGTGAGATCAACCATAGAAGATTCAGAGATTAAAATTGTATCTAGTTCATATGGTAAAAGTTGATGGATAATGTTTTGCTCCTTGGGCAAAAAACAATTCTCATTTAATTCCTCATATGTAGTTAGTTTCAACATAGAACTATTAGATACATCCTTTTCTACCACAAAGTATTATCAAGAATACTTTGAATTATTGAATCCTCCTAAAACTCTAGAAATGACTATCTATGTAACATCATAAGCTGAGCTATAGAGTTTAACTCTTCCTCTCCATTCCCTAAGTTTGGCCATATAGGTCTGCTTAAATTTAGTTGGGCTTGTGCTAGAGGATACATGATAAAATTCTTTGGTTCCTATCCATTTGATATGGTCTTACTTCTTGACCTGCAACTTATATTTTCATCAATTATAGCTAACTATGGTTATCCTAAAATGATAAGGTAACTAGCTAAGTTAATTTTTGGGGACATAATCATGAAATTGACAGGGTACTCTAGAGAGTCTAGGGTTACTACTACATCTTCTATCATCCCATTAGGAATGATAGTAGGATTATCTGCAAATTGCAAAATTATTGGGGTAGCCCTTAATCCTTCTATATTCATTTTTTTCATAGTATCCTTGGTCATAATATTTATAGCAGCAACAAGATCAATCAAATAGTTTTTAATAGACTAACCATTTATAATCACATTCACAACTAGACTACTTGGATCAGAATATTTAGGAATAACCAATTTTCCTAACATAATATCAACCAATTGTCCTATAACATGGATTGTGGTTGGGTACTTTTTCTATCTCCTAGACTTTTTCAAATAGGCTTCTCTGATGGCTTTGCCATAAATAGGAATATCTTTAATAGCTCGGAACAAAGGAATCTAGACATGCATATTCTTTAGCTAATCAATGATGTCAAAGGATTGTTCCTCTATTTGTGTAGGTTTACTTTATATGATCTTTTGTGGAAAAGGGGGTTCAACTATTGTTTGAGTTTGACCTAAGCTAGTTTCATTGGTTGGGTCAACCATTTGTGGTAAAGAAGTTGCTAGTTCTAATGCTACAGGAGTATCTAGTATTTTAGTTATGAGAGGTGGTTTAGCTACTGGTAGAGTTGTACCAGATCTCAAATGTATATTTGCAACATTTAGAGCATAATTAGGATATTGCTAAGCATTAGCTAAATATATGGGTTGTTTTGGTTATTGGTTATTTGGATTTGGCTAAGGTTGTGCAAGAAACTGAGTCTACTTTTGAGATCCAAAACTTGTCGGTGGTGGCATTAGTGCAGATTGTTGGACTAGAGGTGGTAGTTATGGGTTACTAGGATCTAGTTAGGCCATTTTTGAGGTCCTCTCTATTGGTTTGTAGACTACCAATTCCCTTTGGGTGGTTACCATTGGTTCTCCTAATTTTGCTAGCTAGGTCACTAGTTATTTTTTAGGTTTGGGTAGGAAGGTTGGGAGTACTGAGGCCATTAAGGCTATTATGGATTTTTTTCCAAGCACTATTCCAATTAGGTTGACTATATTGTGGAGGACCTTGGACACTATGGTTTTACCATTGATTACCATATGGATTTGAATTTTGTACAGGGTCTTTAGGCATACCTTGAGGTGGGGCCCATGGCCAATGTTGAGAAATAAAGAATACATGCTCATCCTCTCCTTCTATCTTGAGGTACTCAGTTGGAAGATGTTGGTTCTCCACATTAGTGATCAATTTGCATTAACAATCTTTCTTCTGCTTTCGGTAGTATGGACAATACTCAGCTAACTGCTCCTCAACCTCTACACACTTCTTCTTTGTAGTAATTATGTTGTGATTTGTAGTGACATCACTTATGATGTCTTGCTTGAAATGTAAGAGGAGATTAGATATCTTGAGTTTTGAAATACCCTGATTGATTCCTTTAGCAGTTGTGGACCAGTTTCCTCTTCCTTTCTTCATAGTTGACCTTGAGTAGTTAAGATATATTTTCTTGAGGTCATCCCAAGAAGATTGATATACATCACTACTAGCCATCAAGTCTACTGCTTCCAAACAATTATTGTTTACCCTTCTCAAGAAGACTAGTTTTTGTGAATCCTCCACTATTACATGTTGCAGCTTCTTCTGTAGTGTATAAAAGAAATGTGAAACATAGTCTTCCAATGTTTCATCCTCCTTTTTTGATATTCTAAAGATATCATCTCCTATTGGATCATTCCCCTTGCAATACTCTTTGTATTTATCCAGAAACAAGGTTTGCACTTCATCCCAAATACCTGTTTCATTAGCTCATAAGCCCATGAACTATTGTAAGGCTAATTCTTTCAGTATTGCTAGAAATAATTTGAGTTTATGGGCATTAGTGTTACAGTCAAAGATACAATAGATTATGTCAAACTCAAACAAGAAATTATCAAGATCATTAGGTACAAGGCCATAAAACTTTGGAAGAGTAGATGTGGGTATATTATTGAGATTAGCATTGGTTATGAGGCTTGGGAGAGGAAATGGAAAAGTAGGTTGTACCATTACTAGAGGTATTTGATTATGGGGTTTCTGCTAGAAAGGAGCATTGACTATGATATTTTTAATAACACATGGATTTGGACCAGAACTATCAAGTAAGCTGGCCAAAATTTCAGCGAAAGGCTAAAGACTACTTGTGTCCAAGGGTTCTACTCTAAAGGAAGATCCTATAGGAAAATTAGGGCTTACATTCTCAAAAGAAAACTCAACTTCTTCTTCAATTTCTTCATTCAAATTAACAGATTCTCATTGAAGAAATCTACCATATTCATCTTGTTGTCTTCCTCTTCGATGCATGCAATTGAATTGGTGATTTGTTAATCAAGCCCAAAACTTTGTGATTTTTACTAACAAACTAATCTAAAAATAAAGGACTCATTAAGGTTCCTAGTTTGACACCATCCCTGGCAAAGGTGCCAAAAATATGTAGTTTCATAATAGATGAAGTTAATCAAACCATTCTCTTTCTCGAGGATACTATATCTATTTTGAAGACTACCTAGTCCACCATGAAATACACTTGAATTGTCAACCCAAGGACATAGGACTTGAAATGGGTCAACATAGTATATGCACAAAGTTCCTTTAAGAATTTTAACACCTATGCTATAGGAAAGTAAAGTGCATGAAAAGAATCTATACTACTATTAAAAAATAGTAAACACACTTAGCCTAACAATAGATAACTATAGAAAGCTTGGAAAATGAACCTAAACTAGTTAACAACTCAAAACATTCACCATGATCATTTTTTGCAAGTGCCATAGAAATTTCACAATAACAATGTTGCAAGACTAATATAGTAAATATATCTTGAAAATAGGAAATTGCTAGGAATGACTCTACTCTACCTAAATCTATTCCACCTCCAAAGTGGGCCCCCTTGGTTGGTTTCAAATAACTATGAACACAACAAGTATTCCAAAATTACTCTTTCATCAAAATCCTTCTTTGATTACATCAACTGAATAATTCATGAAGAATAGAAAAGAGTAACTTCTGAATCTTAAACCAACATTGTCTATATTCTCATTATTATTCTACTATGATGATCTGAATCTATTATATAGAGGATTGGACACTTATTAAAAACATGACATAAAAGTCTTGAACAAACAGGAAAGAAGGAAGATCAACCATGAAATAGTATATTTATTACTAAGCAATAGAATAACAACTTGTAGAAAATATAGCAAGTTGTGTCTCCTAGTTTTCCTAGTATAGTAACTCTTCTATAGGTGCAGCTAATCCATAGGAACTAAACTACACTTTCCATTCCCTTTACATTGCTCCTCATTTTCCTAGAAGTTAGAAACATTCGAAACATATATGCAAGATAACACTCCTACTCTTATTCAAATATTAGAACATAGCTTAAGATATTTATATTAAATACTACATTCTATGTATAATGTTAAGAAAAGTATTTCATACACACTACTCATAGGTTTAGTAAGTTCCAGCTATCTCTTGGTATAAGTTCACAAGATATTTACTCAAATGTTTTGGAAATGTTTTTGACAAAGCACAAAGAGTAAGTCCAAACTATAAAAACTATATCAAAATTAAGACATTAATATGCCTAATCACACATGGAAAACACCAAAATTAAAGGATCACTCAATCAAAATAGCACAACAAAACTATTGGCCCCATTACACTCCATGAACATACATTCACAAAATATAACACACTCAAGCAAGAATAACTGCACTCTAAATGAAAGCACTAATAGCATATATTCTTGCATTAAAATAATGGTCTGAGATACATGTTACGTTCCTGAATTTATAAGAAATCTTTTCCTCAATTTTTGTTGAGAGTGAGAGATTCCTTCATGTACATATATGCTTAAAACTAATAAAAAAAATCTATTTATGTACAAACTAACTCTCAAATTAGTGCTAAGTAGGATTCCACCCTTGTTTATATCATTTAATGGGTGCATGGGCCTTTACATATCTTAAAACAAAGGAAGCATGAGAAAATAAGAAGAAGAAAGCCATTAGATGATGTAGGAGTCTCTGGAGATGCCAAAATAGAAGCTCAACCTTCTTTGGATGTTTTTAGGAGTTAAACTACCATCAGAATGTGTTTTCAATGCATGGAAAGCTCTAATTTTGGAACTAGCAATTAACTATCAATGCACCTTTCAATTCTTTGAAAAATTATAGCGCACCTTTGGAGAAGCACAACTTGGGAGACAAGTCCAAAAAATGCAAAATACTACAAAGTGTCAAAACTAAAATTCTAACTTTTGGGTTTTATTCCCCTTCATAATAGAGCTATGTCTAGGTATTTGCTCTTCAATTTTCCTATAATCTCCATCACTTGGGTTGCATCCAAAAAATCTAAAGCATCAATTTTATCCTTTACTTTTTGTCAATAGTTGCCCACCTTTATGTGAGTCTCTGCAAAATCTCCCAATTTCACATCCAATTCTAGCAATGCATCTTTGGTCTTCAATGCTTGTTTGATATCCTCATCAGTGGAAGCTTATTCAAAATTCTTCTAAAATTGTTCAACAATTTCTTTCATAGTCATGAGTTTATCCCTTGAATCATCTTCAAAAATCTCCAAGCAAGCATCACTATAATGTCTCTTTGCCTCTAAAATCTACTCCTAGGCTTGATCCTTGAGCTTATGAATATCCACATGTAATATGTCCATTACTTTATTACCATCTGCAATCTTCTTTATCAAATTATCTATCTTATCTAACTCATTTGTAGTATATACATCCATGAACATTTGATACCTCCAACCCTTTATTGATTTTAATGCTTGTAGATCCTTACCCTAGGTATGTATCTCATCCATCAACCCAAAATCTTGGTTCAATATAGTAACCAACTTATCTACATTATCCTACATATTATGCAATAACTTAACATTTCCTTGTATGATCAGCACACCTTTTTCTATAAAAGTTTCTCACCATTTCTGATAAGCCTTCAAAAATGGATTTAATTGTACATTTTTTGTATCCCTCCTATCGAGTGTCACACCTAAAGTATCCTCTAGATTTTTAGGATCTAACAAAACAACTACTTCATGAAAATAACCTCTTAGGAGTTCATTCTACTTCCAAAGGTTTAACAATTAAGACTCATCCTATTCCAAGTGCCTAAACACTTCTTTGATTCTCATAGTGACCATCAATTTGGTAATATCCAAAGTTGGTTTTCCAAGTAAGAACTCTTTGATTTGATAATCTTTTGGGGTCAAATACTCAATATATACATGTAGAGGAGGGATAGAAACATGGGCAAACAAGTCTTGATTTTGATCACTCATAAAAAAGGCCAATGTTCATGTATCACCCTTAAGTGGCTCAGGTTTTTTGAGAGCTTCAATTAATCCTCTCATTCCCTCTTCCTCAGTACAATACAACTTCCTTTTGTGTCTAATTATCACCCCTTTTCTCAACCATCTTGGGGTATCTTTCATTAAAGACTTATACTTGGATGAAGAGGGAGCTTGTACTACTAGGCCATTTCCTTTGTCACTCCTCTCTAGAGTCTTCTCTTTTTGTGAGAGACCTATATCAGGCATCTCTATGTGTATTGAGGCCATAGTTCTCACCTCTATATCTTGGGAATCCTATTGAGATTACTCATCTATTTTCCCCTCCTCTGATACTTCATCAACGGGTCTTTGTTGTGGCTCTTCTACCTATTCAACTTGTGTGTGTTCTTCATTACCTAGAGGGAGAGGAGTAAGTAAACCTTTATCCAAGCAAGATAAATCTTGACTTGGTGATGATAGAGAAATTAAAGGTCCTTGTAGCTAAAGCAACAATTGACTCCAATCCTCTTGTGGAGGTTGATTTGTCAGTGTATCCCTTATCTAATCTTCTACAAGTTGAGTGCTTACAGGCATGAAATCAAAATTTGACATCTTAAAGACATCAACCCCTTCATCCTCTTGCTCATAAATCCATTGTTGTAACTCATCCTCCAAATTTGTAACTTGAAAAGGTTGTGTAGGAATAGGTGGTGGTGTTATAGTAGAGCTCCTTCTCCATTCTACTTTTGTAGCCTTAGCAAGATGAGTCCTTTGACTCAAGGGAAGGTCATCCTCTTTGTCTTCATCATCATATTATTCTTCCTCCGGAATAACTTCTAGGACTAATGGAAAAGGAATAACATTTCTTATCAAATTTTGTTCCCTTGTCCTTTTAATTGGTGTTTTCATCTTTCTTTTCTTAGGATTTGATGGAGAGGCTTCTTCCTCTTGTGTAGGCAGAGATATTTCCTGTACTTCTACTTTAGCTCCTTGCCCTTGTTCTGGTGGTGGCATTGATAGATTACCCTAAGTGTGGATAACTTCTACATTTTTTGTCCCTTGGCTCTTAGATGCTTGATTTGCCTCTTCTTTAGGCTCAGCTTGTTGAGGGGAGACTCTTTTTCTTTTATTCTTACACTTTTTTGCCCTAAAGTATCGAACTTCTTTAGCAATTTGATGCACCGTTTTGAGCCTTATTGGAGACTAAGCTATAAATGTTCGTACTATTACTTTTTCTCCTCTGCCTTTCATTGGGTGGGCCACAACTTGGAAAACTATTGTTCAAGGAATCATATCCATCTTGAATGGTCTCATTATCTATTCCTTGATTGACTAGATGATATGCCTCACCCTATGATTGATATCTGTGTTTTCTTCTCTATCAATCTCTACATTCATGATAGGCCAATCATATATCTTATAATAGTTATACAAGAGATCTAAGACCTCTTCAGTATCTTGTTGCATAATCTTTAATGGGAACTTTATTTTCAAGGCACTTCCTACCAAATAGAGAGTCATCCTATAATAATCCCTTATTTGAATCTCATAGTCATCTATTACATTCATCCAATGATCCTCTATGTCATCTTCATGTTTGAACTATTTTTCTGCCAAGTGTTGAACTCTACTAATGTTATCAAAACATGGACGAGGGGAGTTATAATCCTCCAAGGGATACTAATTCCATTGTGATTCAAAAGTCACAATATCTTGCTTCTATTTGACACCAAATAGACCTATAGTGATGGGCCATACCTAGGTCTTCCTATGTTACTTTCTTAGTCTATCATATGTAGACGAGAGTTGTGATGCAATCTCTAGCAATATGAGTCTATCACATGGATACATGGGGAGCTTCTTTTGATTTATGTTTGTGCCCACTACCCTTAAATACGTGAAAGCCTTGAATTGAATATAGTAGGCACCTATCTCTGTAATCTTTGTTGCTGCCTCTTTTGACATCCTTTTTGCATAGTCTCCCTCAATGAATCGAATGACTACAAAAATGAAAGCACCATTCACTATTCTTTATTCCTTGCTGTGATTTGAAATTTTTTTCCTCACCAACTGGGGGTATACCAGATAAGGCCATGCATTAGCATCTTGCAAGTTGCCCCTTTTAAACAATCCTAGGAAATTTGTAGCTCTTGGTGCTAATAGATACACCAAATAAGATATCATATAGAACCTTAGGTCATTTTTGACCACCACTTGTTGTTCATCTACACTCTCACTGAGAATTGAGGCCCAAACAATTGGCATCTTTGTCGTTCTAATGGTTTTAATGAAGTGCACCATTCATATGTTTAAGTGTCCCACTACTAGTAATCCAATGATTTTTCTCAGGAGAACTATGGAATATTTGATATCTTGTTTCATATAACCTCTTTTCATATCTGCTTTCCCTTCTTTTTACCCAAGAGGAGTCCTATCAATGAGATACAAGGATTGAATGATTTTTGTAGCTTTTGATTCATGCTCTCAATACCACCTTTCTGCTTGATTTTACATCAACCTAATGTACTAATCTACCCTTGGAAGATGGAAAAATTTCTTGATGTTCTTGGGCCTCAAATCTAGAATAATCTCTCTAGTTATGCTTTTCACCACTCTTTCCTCTAAAACTTAATTTTTTGCTAATGACATAACTAGTTCAAAGGATTGTAATAAAATGGGGTGTGAAGTTGCATTTACTAAACTTGATGTTATGAGTGTAGAGACCATAGGGGACCTCTCATATGGTTTGTTTCACAGGACCAAGAATGTCTTCTAGTCAATATGGCCTAGCTCAGTGTCTTGCATCTCTGCATGATAATCTTAGAAGCACAACTTCAATGGAACACCTTGAAATTTAAAGACTACAAGTTTTGGAGCCATCTTTGCAATGAGTGAGGATGACAAGGAATCTATTTTATTTTCTCAAAATAAACATCCATTAGTCTGCAAGGTTGAAAATATTAATTTAAGAAAACTGTAGATACTAAAAAAAAAGACCCAAACCCCTAAATATTATTAAAATACCTTAAAACCTATTTCTAGCTCTCATGGGAAAAATTTGGTGAACCTTGCACACCTTATGGGTGTGCTAAGTACATCATTGCTAAGAAAAAACCCTCAAAACAAGGGTGTACACCATGTGGAGTGTGCCAGGTACTCACCCTACAATGTAAAATTCAATCATGTTTGAAATAAAAAGGGTGTGCACATAGAGCACCTTGTCAGGTGTGCTATATGTGTACCCTTACTTTGTAAGTTGGGTATGCTTTTCCTTTGAAAGGTGTGCATGTGTACACCTTGGATAGGTGCATACATGTGCACCTTTCACTTTGTGAAGTTAAATTATTTTTTCAATTTTATTAAGTGTTTTAGGGAAAAAGGTGTGTACCTTTCGCACCTTAGATAGGTGTGCAAGGTGCACAATTTCTAACATAGTGTTTGTGTGTGAACCTTAGATTATCACACCTCACAAAGTGTGGACGTGCACTAGCCTGAATGAAGGAGAAGAAAGTGAATGGAGAGGAGGCATCCTAGATTTCTATAGCCCTGGGGTGGAGTGCACCCTTTGGGGGTGTGCGCCTGCACCTATGTGCATGTGTGCACTTCAAAAGGGAAGCACTTTACACTAGGGGAATTAGCACACTAGGTGCAATAGTGCACCCCTTCAACACACAAAGTACATTTTTTCATCTTAAAACTCCAACTTTTGGCAAATGAGTTTTTCTAGCAGAGAGCTAGATTAGGCATAAACACAACATAGACCCTTAAAAAAGACTCTAACCTTGGAATAGGGGTTTGGAAAAAAAAAATACTAGGGGGTCCCCATTTCTAGGATAAATGGGATGTGCATTGTGAAACCACAACAAATAGCCCAAACAAAAGGGAAGAAATGACAAAGGCATTTCTTCATCAGCAAACATTCCTCTAATATGTGTTAAACACCAACTAAATCCTAAAAACTCCAAGTGTATTTTGAGTCACTTCATAGTCAAAACCTCATAATCTTGAATCTCCAAGTTTAGTGTTTGTTTAGTGTATCCATCTTCTTCAACATCTCAAAATGCAATATATCAAAAGCTTCCAAGAAATAATCTTCCACCTCATCAGTTAATTCATTGGGAATCCTCATGAAAGCTATTTATCAATCACTTATGTGAGAAGATGAGAGAATTAGTCCTGAGGGCTCTTAATGGGTTATCATTTTTCATTTGAAGTCCCAGGTAATCATTTGAATATTTGCTTCATGTAGCTCATATGTTGCCATTCGATTCTTCAATGAAGCAATTGTTTTGATAATGGATAGCTTATTTGGAGTGTGTATCCCTATAGTCAGATTACCTTTCTTAGACTTTGTAGAATCTTTCATTCTTAACACCATTTTTCCTTTTTTTTTCCTTTCTATATCCTAACCACACTTAGACTATGTGGCCAAGAAATTGGTGTCATTTCTCTATTTCAATCTTTAGTTAACATCCCTTACGTTCCTCTTTTTAAGAACTTTATGGAAACTCTCGCATCAAACATCGATCTTGGCAATTCCTTCAAGAAGACCCTTTTTTTAGAATTGGTAGGATATAGACTATCCCTTGCTACCATCAACATTGGTTTGAAAAAACCTAAGATAATCAATCTCTAATATTTCAAGTAACATCCATTCTTCAGTTGGTATTAGAAACAAGAATCATTAAAATGTTTGGACAAAGAAATACCTCTTCCCAAAAGTTTAAACCAAAAAATGGTTTAAATAAAATATGACAAGATAAAATCTTGAGTGCACCTAATGCTAGACTTATGCAACTTTGAAAGTAAATACACAATTGAAAGAAAACACATAACTAAATGTAAACACACTTGGAGAAAATAATTTTTTTAAATTTTTTTTTGGTTTTAGGCCTCAAAGTACTGTTTCAAGAACTACCCATTGACTAGAAATAGACCCAATTCCCCTTGTAAAGAACTCAACCTAAAAGTATTTTCGTCCAAAATTTCCATGATTTGATAAGGACCAATCAATGCATTGAAACTTAGTGTGGCTACCTAGATTTTATTTTGTCTTTTCCCATAATAAAACAAGGTCAAATATTTTGAAAGATTTTATCATGGCCCTCTTGTCAAACAACCTCTTAATGATAGCCTAATGTTTCTACATATGCTCCAAAGCAGCTATCTATTTCTCATCCATCTCCAAGAGATTCACCAATCTAATCTAAACACTATCAGCATCTTTAGTGTACCCACTCATGAATTTCAAAACAAGAATCTTGAGGTTAAGTGGAAATACTAGCTCTTGTCAGTAGATGAGTAGATATGGAGATATTCCCAAAACATTCTTCACCATGACTTGATTTTTCCATAGCACATATTTGAGTTGAATATGACAATCTTTAGGATTTTCCTTGTGGCTATGAAGAAAGCTCTATTATAACCAAATTTTCTAGTGCCCATTGACTAAGGAATATTGATGTAAAATCTGATCCTTTATCGCACACCAGAAAGAATGGCATCCCAAAACTGGTAACAATGTGTTCCCCCAAGAAGTCTATAACTACCTTTGTTGTGTAATTTTTGAAAGTCTCTACTTCTGTCCAATGTGTGTAGTAATCAATAGCTATGAGAACAAAGGTATATCTAGTTGATGATGGTGGGTTCACTAGACCAATGAAATCTAGTCCCCACTTTGCAAAAGGGCGTACACTAGTTGTAATGGCATTGCAAGATGCCTTTCTTTGTTACCACTAGTCTAATAAATGTGGCAAGCATGTATATGTTCAAAAGTATCTTTGAAGGTCGTAGGCCAAAAATAACCTAATCTTAAAATCATATGGGTCATAGCCTCTGCTAAACCATGTCCTGTACCATATTTATCATGAAATTGTTCCAAAACTTCTTTTACTTCTTCACATCCCAAGCATTTTAGGTAAATCCCTTCATAGTTCCTTTTGTATAATTTTCTATCATGTTCCATCACTAGTACATTTGAGACCATTTTTCGACCATTATTGGTCGAAATTTTGACCCAAACTTTGACCAAATTCGACCAACCCATTGGTCAGAATTTTTTTGGTTGAAATTTTGACCAACCTTCTAGTTGGTCAAAATTTTGACCAATACGTTGGTCGAAAAACCTCCACAACCATGGTGCAAGTTCTACCAGGAATTGGTCAAAATTTTGACCAATGAAGGTAGAAAATTTTGACCAATAAAGGTAGAAATTTCAACCAATGAAGGAAAAAAAATTTGACCAATAAAGGTAGAAATTTTGACCAATAAAGGTAGAAATTTTGACCAATGAAGGTCAAAAATTTTGACCAATAAAGGTAGAAATTTTGACCAATGAAGGTAGAAATTGACCAATGGAGGTCAAAAATTTTGACCAATGAAGGTAGAAATTTTGACCAAGGAAGGTAGAAATTTTTACCAACAGGTAGGTGTAAATTTTGTTCAGGCATTTTATAAAATAGTCAGATGCCTTGCGTATGATATGACATTTTGCATGCATTCTACACTCTCATCTAGCTGATGATGGATTATGAAGAGTGATCTAAAACCATGACGCTAAAGAACAACACAATCAAATCCAAAATGAACTTTCATTATGAATGGATTGTGGAAATGTGATATTGTTAATTTTGCATGCATGTCTACCAGGACAAATATATGTTTAAGTTGTGATTGTCCTAGTAGACATGCATGCAATTTTACCAATATCAGATTTCCAAAATCCATTTGTAGTGCAAGTTCATTTTGGATTTGACTGTGTGTTTTTTAGCATAATGGTTTCAGATTACTCTACGTAATCCATCATTAGCCGGATGAGAGAGAGTGCAGGATGCATGCAAAATGTCATATCATATGCAAGGCATGTGCATTGTTTTATAGAATGCCTGAAAAACATTGACACTAACTAATATGAAAAATATATAATTAGTTATATGATTGAGACAAATCATGTACCAGTGAGTTGGTCAAATTTGGTCAAAAATTTGATCAATGAAGGTCGAAAAATGAACCCAAATGCACTAGTGCAAGTATGCTTGCCAAGTTGACTCTTTGAGTTCGGTCATCAAGTCACCCCACCAAAGTGCCTCATCAAGGTTAGTCTTTAGGTCCGCTCATCGAGCTTTCTCACCAAGTTAGCTCGCCATGTCACATCTCTAAGTGGCCTCGCTAAGTCGACTCTCCAACTTGCCCCACCAAGTTTCCACTTTAAGCCCTCTCACCATGTTAGATCTTCAGGCTGACTCCCCAAGTCAACTCACCAAGCTAACAATTGAAGTATGCTCACCAAGTTGACTCTCTAAGTTCACTCACCAAGTCCACCCCCTAGGCCAACTCTCTAGGTCAGCTCACCAAGTCACCCCCACCCAGTCACCTCAACGAGTTGACTCATTAAGTCAACTCATGAAGTTGACTCACCCAGTGGTTTTACCACCTTGCCCTAGCAAGTGGGCTCACTCAATGTGCTTACAAATTTTCCCCATAGAGTTTCTTCTCTAAGCTCGCTCACCATGTAAACTCACTTGGTTGCAATGCCAAGTTGACACTTTAAGTTTTCTCATCAAGTCACCCAACCAAAGTGCCTCATCAAGGTCAGTCTTTAAGTACACTTAGTAGGTCAGCTCACCAAGTCACTTCACAAAGTTGCCTCACCAAGTGGCCTCGATAAGCTAGCTCACCAACTTGCACCACCAAGTCACCACTTTAAATTGACTCACCATATCAGCTTGCTAGGCCAACTCCCATAGTCAGTTCGCCAAGCTGACAATTCAAGTATGCTCCCCAAGTCAACTCTTTAAGTTGCTTCACCAAGTCTACCCCTTAGGTCAACTCTCTGGGTCAGCCCACCAAGTCACCCCCACTAAGTCACCTCAATGAGTTGACTCTTTAAGTTAGCTCACCAAGTCTACTATTTAGGTACACACACTAGGTTGGCTCGCCAAGCCTACCAAGTCATGTCACCAAGTCGATTGTTCGAGTACACTCACAAAGTTGACTCTTTAAGGTTGGCTCACCAAGCTAGCCCACAAATTCATGTCACCAAGTTGCCTCGCCCACATGTCCCACCAAGTCCCCAAGTATGCTCGCCAAGCCAACAATTCAAGTGCGCTCACCAAGTCGACTCTAAGTTTTCTCACCAAGCCCATCACCTAGGTCAACTCTCCAAGTTAGCTCACCAAGTCACTCCCACCCAGTCACCTCAATGAGTTGACTCTTTCAGTTAGCTCACCAAGTCTACTATTCAAATACGCATACCAGGTTGGCTCGCCAAGCCAGCCCACCAAGTTATGTCACCAAGTCGATTGTTCGAGTACACTCACAAAGTTGACTCTTTAAGTTCACTCATCAAGTCACCCCACCAAAGCATCTCATCAAGGTTAGTCTTTAAGTCGCTCACCAAGTCAGCTCACCAAGTCGCTGCACCAAGTTGACTCACCTCTCACCTCACCAAGTGGACTCGCTAAGTCGACTCACCAACTTGCCCCACCAAGTCAACTATTCAAGTATGCTCGCCAAGTTGACTCTTTCAATTCGTTCATCAAGTCACCCCACCAAAGTGCCTCATCAAGGTTAGTCTTTAGGTCCACTCATTGAGCTTGCTCACCAAGTTAGCTCACCATGTCGCATCTCTAAGTGGCCTTGCTAAGTTGGCTTGCCAACTTGCCCCACCAAGTTGCCACTTTAAGCCCACTTGCCATGTTAGATTGCCAGGCCGACTCCCCAAGTCAGCTCACCAAGTTGACTCTCTAAGTTCCCTCACCAAGTCTACCCCCTAGGCCAACTCTCCAGGTCAGCTCACAAAGTCTACCCCCTAGGCCAACTCTCCAGGTCAGCTCACCAAGTCACCCCCACTTGCCCCACCAACTCACCACTTTAAGTCGACTTGGCATGTCAGCTTGCCATGCCAACTCCCCTAGTCATCTCGCCAAGCTGACAATTCAAGTATGCTCACCAAGTGGACTCTTTATGTTCACTCACCAAGTCCACCCTCTAGGTCAGTTCACCAAGTCACCCCCACCCAGTGCTTATTGTGAACAAACCAATCTGGATCATAAGAGAAGTGATTAGAGATTATTATGAAAGGGTGTGACTAAAAAGAGAGATAACTCATGTCATTTACAACATGAGTAATCATTTCTAATGAAAGTTCTAAAAAGGTAGTTCTATCATTCAACTCAGGATGTTTGGAAGAACTTATTATATTTTGTATCTCACAATGATCGCTCTATAAGAGAGCATATTGCCTTTGGCACCCATTTAGTTTAGGCATATAAAGTCTAGCATGAGAAACAACATCATCTTTGAGTATATTTATATTGTCATATCAGACAACTTATCACAATATTTAGAGCATAAATATAAAGTTATATTAGAGATGGCCTACATATTTGCAAATTCTTACTTGTATATCAGACACAACGAATAGTACAAGGTACTGAGAATTTCCTTAGTCATTGCATGTAATTTCTTGTATATCAAAAATAGAAAATATATATCATCTTGATTGTTATGCAATCACAATTATTTTGATCTGAACCATACTGTATATGAATTTGGAATTAAGAATCATTCAAATATTACTTTAATACAAGAAACTGTTTCTATATTCATTGAATTGTGAAGAATTCAAGTAGTATCTCATAATCAGAAACATAAGGAAATTACAACCACCAAATTATGTGACTGAGAAGTGAGTCTGCAGAGTCTACAGTTGCTCATTTTACTATAGACAACATTTTCCTAAGAAGCTTTACCCCAATTAGGAATTGATACTCCAATGACACATACTCATAACCACTAGTTTTCTGTCCACTAGGGTCCCTACCAATATTTGAAGGTTGCATATGATGCATGACTACTACTAGGATTTTCTCCACAAAAAGAAATTCATGTTTTCATAAAAGCTATTGTCTAGTAACATCCTGGCAAATCTCATGCCTCTAAATTTCTAATGATGTCTGTATATGTCAGATCCCAATTGTGACAGTCGCAAATAACACATTACATATCTTCCTAGAATGTTCTTGACAGGAAGAGATCCCCTATTTTAAAATAAGACAAATTAGAGCCAATCCATTTAAAAGTCAGATATACAAATATAGGTGGCACACAGTCTATTAGAAACTTAAGCTTCTACTCTACTTACCAAACATGAGAGTCACAGTTGTTGTTCCGGTTATCACCCATCACAAAAACATAGCCATGAGGCACATGCTGCAAATGGATATAACATGAAATGTAGAGAATTTAGTTAACTTTATTGATCGTGTAATAAATGAATAACAAAAGTATATGTGATGTATGAAACCTCTATCTTTATGGATATTGTAACTTTAATTCCCAAATGAGTATTGTTTCCAATGTATCAAATTATGTTAATTTATCAGGATTCAATTGCGTGGAGGGTTTGAGTCAAAACTTATACATTTAGCATATTTTGCAGCAGGACCATTGTCTTCTACCCTTAATATGTTCGCAACATTCAATGGCACAATTTCCTAAAATCTGTAAAGAACGGAAAGAAAACCAAATGTTTAATATTTACAACTATGAACATGTCAATGCCCCTTATTTGTGAGAATTCATCTGGTAGATTAATTACCACTCTAAGCGTGGATGAAAATGCTGATATGAATGTTTATGTACACTTATTAAGTTTTAATGTAAAGACCTTATTCATGCCAAAATTTAAATGAAAATTGATTAGGATAGAAGGATTTTAATGAGTTCCAGACTAAGGAAAAAGGCACTGGTACAGGGAGAGCCATCTTGCACCTTCTGAGACATGTTTTGAAGATAGACACATCTCTGGTATGAGATATGTCTCCATTAATTTTTAGAAATTGAAGAATTTTGCAATACAAGTTAAAAGCAAAAAAGAGAAAATAAATAAAACAAGAATATATAATGTTTCAAGCTGATAATTTGAATGATACAGAAATCCATGTAAAGTTATAGTGATCAGGTATACACCTTTTAAGCGGGACATAAACAATTGTATGACTGATCCTTTGTTAGAGAGAACCTTCACTATTAGCATTCTTGTATGACTAATATACTATTCTTATTTTCAAAGTTCTATACCATGGAATTTTCAAAAATTGTTAATTTTTTTTTTTTAAATACCTCCAAGTCTATGGAAAAGAAATTTAAAAACAAATAAACCCTCCAAACAATATTTTTCTTTAAATTGCTTCCATCTCTGAGATTTGAATATTGATTATTAGATAGGTTCAATAGATAATAACCAGTGTTAGATGCCAAATAGATGATCACCATAGCAACATCCCATTTTTCTCCTTCTTTATAAAGAGGTTGGTTTTTCCGAAGATTGCCTAGGAATTCCTTGGGTGAAAGTATGACCATTCTAGGAATACCTTCAATTGGACTAGATGCAATACCATTTACACGTATTCCATAATCTGTCCCCCACTCTAAAGCCATAGATCTTGTAAGACTATCAGCAGTTGCATGTAAACAAAACAAAACTTTGCTAGATAACTTGTTTAAATTATTATGTAAGTAAAATGACTCTCATGTTTATGCTGAAACATTTAAATTTATTAAATAGTTAATTCAAATCTTAATCCAAGAATAATATAATGATTAAAAATGAACCTTTGCAGCAGAGACATGAATTTGATACCAGAAAGCTGAGGTACTATATTGTAGCACTTAAGTTCAAAATAACACCTGCCTCTGAAGGAGGCCTTCCAATTCCACCTTCCCTCAAATACTTCAATGCTGCTTGACTCATTGTAAATATGCCAACAACATCAATATCCAGTCTTGCAACCACATGTAATTTATCTGACTTCATGCCATAGTTAGGGAGAAAAGCTAAAACATCTGAAAAGAGTTTACAAAAACTTAGCACTTTGTCCATTGACATACATCATAATGAACTAAAAAGTATGAGTCATCTACACCCTTCAAAAACAAGTCCTTAAGAAATTATGCTTCAACAGAGAGATCAATTCAAACATCCAAGTCACTTGGCACTATTTCGTAGAACATCAATGTCAAAGCTTAACTATGGAGTTTCCTCCATGGTTTAAACCACTATACTTGGAATCCCATTTGCAAAACCTACAACAAGTGTTGTGCCTTATGAACCATTCATTAGAAAGCCCCTTGAGCTCATCAATAGATAAGCCTAAGAAATAGATTTGGACAGCCAACTCAGTTTCATATATGATCTTGGAGACTGCATGTTGATGACAAATCATACAAAAAAGCATTATAGTATAGACTATTGTACTATGCAGCCAACTAGAGGGCCCTATACTATGCCCCATATCCTTCAAAATGTACAAAAAAATAGGGTTTCATGATCATGTCAAACATACAATATTGAAGGAATGTTCTATAAATAATCTATAAATAGTATCCTTCCAAAACAAAAGGGAGGAACATGCCTTGGAAACTGTTTGCACTTTAATTGCATATGCAAACTTGCAATTTTGCATCCAACAGCTTCCAAAAATAACTGACATGCTTCAGAACTTTGGAGATTCCAATAAACTCTATCCTTAAACAAAACCTTTGAGTAATAAATGGCATATTTCTATTTGAATTTATTAAATAGGACTCTATTAATATGATCAAGGAGAAGATACACACACTAATACATTATAGTTTATGCTCTCAACATTTTCCTAATCAGAAGGCCCAAAGCTAGGACCCAAACACTTGTAATCCATTAAAAATATTGGATTTAGTTATTGTTCCAAGAAAGTAACTTTCAAGGGATATTCCAAATATATATATAGAATGACAACACTCCAAAATTGTAGAACCATATCCTTTATAAATCCATTATACTTCTGTTGTATAAGAAAAGTTATAGCTTGACGTGTAAAACCTACTCATAATGACCTATACTGCCATTGGAGGGTCCCATATTTCTATCCCTTTACAATACCTTAGGCTAGTAAATAGGATTTCTTCTCAAGTGTGCAACCAATAGAGCCCAATAGCTTTAGCACGTATTTAGTTTAGAGTTCATCACAAGACTTGTTGTACCTATAGATTTATCTATATAACATACATATATCTAGTGATAAGTAGATTAAATCTTAGATTTCTATATCACTAAATCAAAATGGTATCATAGAAGATGATGTCCAACAAGGATAACTCCAGCATTCCAAGGTGATCTACAGAGGTCTGGTCATCAGACAGTAATAAGCCATCACAGTTGTAGACTGCACTAGCTTAACCAACTTCTTGCACTAATATCAGCACAAATGAAGAAAACCCAATCTAAGGAAGAAATGTTTGCTTCTAAGAAATCCAAGATTAACTAGCTGATTGTTATGTAGATAATAAAAAAAAAAACATATCGATGCTCTGAACATGATAAGGGCAACAATGCCCAGGAAAAAGGACTAGAATGATGACAAATTTGAAATTTGCCTATTCCAAAGAAAAATTGCATCTCCTCTTTCAATCTTAAAGTTTAGTTAGATAGCTCAAAAGTTAGAAATAATTAGCAGTGCAAGTGTAGCAAGCTGCCCCATGTGGGAGTACATGTTCAAACTTCAATGAACCCTTTTTAGTTTTAAGAGCCTATTGTTTTCTGAGAAATGCATGCCAAGCATTAGCAATAATCCAGTATTTGTGCAAATACCTGCTTCCTTTCTTCGAACTAGAAGCCCCATCCTTGGATGACACACCTATTATTATGAAATAAATAGAAAAACCCCTTTGCTAACAAGGTGGAAATAGACCAATTGGGCAACAAAAGACCTGAGTACATATTCACACAAACCTTCAGTTCCAGCCTTTGATTGATCATCAAGATTGATAGTTCCTCCCCATACAAATGCTTTTCCGCTAGGTACATCATCTACCTTGAAAGATTCCACAAACTCTTCACACAAGTGAGCTACTTCTTCATCTACTCTTTGCACCACAAGAACAAATCATACAAGATAGCTTAACAAGGAGATTATATAATCAAGAAAAAAAAATCGTTCATGACTAAATCTCAAAGTCGATGATATGTACCTTTTTCTTAGCCTCCTCTTCTTCTCTATGCTTTTGAAATGGGGTCTTCTTCTGAATCACAGAGAATGAAGTCATCTTCTCATCAAATGGTATCTATTGAAAACATTGCTATTTAAGAACAAGTAGATTTCCACAATCCATGAGATATTTGCAACTTGTTAGTTGTGTAAATATTTTTGCATCAACATTTCAAATAGCAATGATTGAAGTCTCTTCACCTCATTTTTGAGCTCCAAATCTGGCAACAAAAACATAATGGAAGGTTTTATCACATAAGTAAATATCTACCTTACATACATCAATTAGATGCATCTACAATATATCATAATACCAAGACTAAGCTTAACAGTTACAAAAAAAAATTGAAAGACCAAAAACTTACTCTCTGTATGCTATGCAAGCAGATTATTTTTCCACTCTATCTTTTCAAGTTCTAATGACCTTAACCTACACAAACATGAAAATCACAAGTACACGATATTCATTTTCCAGCATCATGAAAAAATGCAGCATTAAAAATCTTTTTAAAATTAGTGTATACCAAGCCAACCCTAATTAAAATTATTCAAATGAACAAACCAGTCATTAGTAAGGAATATACCTGTTAAAAAAAATTGTGATTTGTTCATCATCAGCATTTAACTTCAACCAATTGTTTTCCCTTTTTGTTTGTTCAAGCAACTCCTGCTAAGTTGTAGAACAATAGTGAATAAATTTGATTAACAACAAATTCAAGAACAGGCATCACAAAATTGAATAAATTTGGTAGCAACATGATTCAAGTTTTCCATAAGGGGAGGACCCTTGACAATTTAGTCTCTAGGAACTAGCAGTCCCATCTAAAGCACCATCAGCATTGGTACTTATGAATACCACAATCTTTGATAAAATAATTCTTCAATCATCCCAACTTTTCATTTTGCATTTTTGTTTCTTGATTCATTTTTATCTAGTTTAGAATCTCCAATGAGATTTGACAAGAGATCATGGTTGTTAATGAGGGTCACTCAACCCTCGTATTTTCCCCTTTTGCAACCATTTGAAATAAAAGTTGAAGTGAATCATCTTCAATTAGACTTTGTGCTGATCTGGGGCAACTAGCCAATGCCTTCATTATATGCACTATATTTCCTTCTCCCTAAAAATGTTTAACCAATAACCGCTATCATGCAAATCCACTTACAATTTTACATTAAAAAAGCATCTACATATAGTGGATGCATGCATTTTCATAAGCAAAGGACTTCCCATATACATTGTGGTGTCTATATATTTGTCCAAAAATAAATGTGGATTCGACAAGTCTAGTGGTTGTATCAAGCATTGAACGGATGATCTTTTGCTGCAATGGCAACCCTAGCTTGTAAGAAAGCCTTAATTCACACGAGCCCACATGATTTCACATTCTGTAACTCACTGGTAATGATAAGTTATATTCAATGATAACAAACTAGTATTAACATAGTCCTCCCATGGATTTGAATTACAAAATTTGATAATCTTGAGTCATAGCTAGTCAAAACCTAAACAATGTGTATAAAAATTTGGCATCTTCACACATTTGCAAAACTTAAGCCAACATGCCACCTCACACATAACTTCCTAGGAGTAGTAGAAAAATCACTTTTTCCACATGTACATATCAAAGAAAATTCATGTGGAATATAGCAATCACAGAAATTATAATAAGATGTTCAAATATTTGAGTTTTTATAGCCATAATTTAAATTGATATTAACGATGCTACATTAAAAAAACTCTTGCATCAACAAAAAAGATAATTCAAGAGCTACATTGAAAGGTAAAATGACATATAAATACATTTGAGAAATATAAATATGTTAGATGAGGCCACCTAAGTTATAGTGGTTTCTTGGTGATCAATTTTATTGACTAGATTCCATCAAGCAATATAATGTAATTGTTGGTTGCTTGTGTAATCTCACTACTCGAGTTTGAGTGTGGTTTGGCAACCTCAATTTGTGATGGCTTGAGGTGATGTCTAAAAATTTTCATTCAACAAACAAAGCTAGGTGTGATTTTTTGTATTCAGTACATGTTGCTGCTTCAAATAGACTAAAAAAATCAATTGATGCCAACCAAAAAAGTTTGGGTGTCTTGGCATTTTCAAACCTAGTTCTAGTCTCAGAGGGAGACTTGAATGGTGAACCCACACTCAAGGGTCAAGCTAAAAGTTGGTTTGAGGCCATATTTAGAATTTTTTGCTTCAGCGAGGCTTTTCAAAAATCATCACATGCTTGATTGTTCCTTGGAGTTCTTAAAACTTGTTATGGTTCACGGTAGATTGTTAAAAGTTTGGCTGCTATTCACTATTTATGCCTACTTATGGCTTCTTGTTCTCAAGCTCTATGGCTTGAAGATATTACAAGGTTGACTTTCAATCAAACCTAGGGTGCACTTAAGCTTTGTGGCTTGAGGTTACAATCACCTCTTTTGATATGACTTACTAAAGCTAGAGAAAATAGTTTTGCAGAAATCAATAATAACCACAATCACAATTGGGAGAAGTAAGAACCTGTACTTCCACATTACTGACAATATCTAGAGATAATAGGACTTCTACAGAAATAGGTAAAGGTTTATCAAGAATACAAGCAGTATCAAGAAGGATATCAAAATACACAAAGTCCAGAAAACAACAACCCCAACAAGAGTTACTATATTAAAAAATAATCTGCTTGATACATTAATTTAGGAGCAGAACCACTACTAGGAAACTCATTCCGTGACCTTGAGAGCCTGCTTATGCCACAAGCTAGTAAGGATATTGATGTAAGGTCCAGATGTCTACTTTGCCCACACGTATGTGGGTAGAAATTTTTCTTAGTAGTCCTATTGTTGATCCTATTTTGCAAAGTCAAATTGTGATATTGCTATCAGACTTCAATTGTGTAGCTTTTTGGGTCAAACTCATTGACCCATGTTTCAATGAACATTTATTTACATCTTTAAGTAACTGTTCAAGAAAACAACCACCTGTGGACACTCACTTTTGAGTTACAGGAGGTTCAACAATCCAAACAGCACTAAAATAAAGTCATTAGATTATGAATTACATTTTAAGAATGTTTGTCTACAACACTTACTAATTTCCTTCTTGCTATAAGAAAAATAACTGCTGGAAGAAAAATTATAGTAGGGAAAAAAGAAAAGTTACATTGCCTGAACAAATTGGAGTAGCTGGAGTGAACTGTTGAGGGAAAGATGAGCAGCCGCAAATGTGTCAGCCAATTACCATTACAAATCTAATGTAATCCTTGTAATGTTGGAAACAATAACAGCTTTGGGAGAGATTCATGGAAGAAACACTGCCAATAGCTAGACTTGATCAGTTGTAAACAAGAAGCTGAACCAACATTAATTTTAAGCACAACTGCAAAAGATTTAAGACAACAGTGTAGCTCTAGAACATTGGCTTTCCACATTAACTCCAACATTGCACCCATGCCTATCTTGGGAAAAAGTGAATCATTTAATTACATGAGAAGATTCTATAAATAAAAACTGTTGAGTAAACAATCATAACCAAGACATCTTACCAAAACAAAAAAATCACTGAAAATTCAATCTAAAACATTCAAATTTTCCATGTTAAAGTAAGTCTCAGTCTAATGACTTGAAGTTGACAGCCTTTTAACAATTCAAAATAATGTCACAAGAAGAACACCCATCCCTTTGTAGCAAAGCAATTATCACATCCTTTCAAAAGCAAACTGATACAATTTTCACCATTTCTTAAGTCTCCATGAAATTCGTAGTCACAACTGATCTTCTCAATGTACTAATGTTTCCTTTCTAAATATTAATCTACATCTTACCTTTCCATTTCAAATGTTGCACCATTAATTCTTCACACATCTAAATTATTTTATACCCATCAATGACTATTAATCGCATTTGAGCTTCAGATCACTATCATCTAGTAAACATTTTTCTAAGATCACAGAAGTGTAAAGATAATTTAAAGCTGTTACTTCTTGATCCTTGACTCTTTTCATTCAGTCAATGTTGTTAGTAGTTGAATTGTACTTACATTATGTTTTATCCAATCTACAGCAGAAAATAGACATCAATCTATTTTCTCCCTTTAGTGAATCCTCGATCCTGATGCTTGAGATAGCATACCAAACTTTCATTGTCAAACCAAGTCCAAAATAAGCATGTTTTACCCCAGGGAAGAAAGGACAAAAGATATATTGAAACCCTTAATTCATTGAAAAAAGCAGAGGAACATGAAACTTACAATATCATTAATCCAAAAACTTGTAATATCCCATTTCAAAATAGGAGAATATTTCGATGTTGACAGTAGCAAAAATTTGATCAAAGTTGTGATATCCATGGAAGTTGCTTCAAACTGTTTGCATGCTCTTTCCAATTGTATGAAAAGGTAATGGCCTACATTATTCAATCAACTAAATGGAATTTTTACTTCGAAGGTTCAGAGGGTGCGTTTGGATATCACTCTCTATTCAAATTCCCCAACAATTGGCCTTCATACTGAATCACTTCTATTTTGCACCTGCATAAGAACAATGTTGACAATTAATTATATATTTTCTGAGACAAGATCGCAAACGTGTGTTTTTAAAGTACTAAAATTTTAGACTTTCAAATGAATGAATGAATGAATTTGTGAGACTAAAGCAACTTATGGGACTCACAAGTTAGCACACACTACAGAAGGGAGGAAGAGAACCTAAGCTTGTTGTGACCTCTGTAACCTCTTGATTGATGTCTCTTCACTAGTGGACTTTAATAATCAAAAATTACAAATCACAAACTATCTATAAATTTGGATGTCTTTCCAGATAAAATATCATGTCAACTAATATTCGCATATTAAGTGGCCTCATCACCCAAATGAAAAGTAGAATCTGAAACCTCATTCAAACTACAATAGATCACTAAAACAATATGATTGAAAAATGTCTTACAGAATCTTTGAAGAACTTACATCAATGCAATGGAGAGCTGAACCTATAGTTGCACTATTTCTTACATGGTGGTCATCATCAGACTTCTATTCATGGTGGTCATCATTAGACTTCTATATTGTCAAGCCCACAAAGAGTTGCAAATGGTTATAGAATCGTTGATGCTTGCATTGTCATCATCATTAGAACTCTATTATAGTCAAAATTCACAAAGGGTTAGCAAATGACGAGATTAAGTTATTTTAAAGAAAATTATAATCTTTGAAGAACTTACATCAAGAATTCTAGTAGTATTGTTGCTTACACCACCATTACCATGAGACTTTTGTTAAGTCAAGTCCACAAAGGGTTAGCAAATGTCAGATTAAGTTACTCTTAAGAAAATTAGAATATTTGAACAACTTACATGAAGACCTCTATTAACATCATGGTTGACATGGTCATCATCATTAAGCTCATGTTTTAATCAAATCCACAAAGGATTAGAAAATGGTCAGATTAAGTTATTCGTAAGAAAATTAGAATCTTTGAAGAACTTACATCAAGACAATGGAAAGATGAACTTCCAGTAGTATTGTTTCTTATATGGTCATTGTCATGAGGTTCCTATTAAAAGTCCTCAAAGGTTAGCAGATAATCAAAAAGGAGAAACACAAACATATTAGTTGTAACAATAGCATAACCTTTAAATCTTACTTTCTATTTGAACAAGAAATTATAGACCTTTCAAGATTCTTGCTTTTCTAATAAATAATATTAGCATAGTCCATTATCAACCCAACATATCTCTGATAAACTCTTTCAAAAAAGGAAATTAGCAAATGTCTAGATTAAGTTATTCTTAATAAAATTAGAATCTTTGAACTTACAACAAGACGATAAAGAGTTGAACTTCTAGTAGCATTTTTCTTACATGGGCATCGTCATCATGCTCCTATTATAGTTAAGTCTACAAAGGGTTAGTAAATGCTTGGAATAAAATATTCCTATGAAAATTAGAATCTTCACAGAACTTAAATCAAGACAATGGAGAGCTAAACCTTTACTAACATAGTTGCTTACATGGTCTTCATCATCAGACTCCTGTTATAGTCAAGTTGACAAATGAATAGAAAATGGTTAGATTAATTTATTCCTAAGAAACTAAAATGTTTGAAGGACTTAGATCAAGAAAGTAGAGGGTTCATCCTCTAGTGGCATTATTGCTTACTTGGTCCTCATCATCAGAATCCTATTTAAAGTCCACAAAGGTTAACAAAGAGACAAACAAAGTTAGTCTAAATTGTAACAAAACATGTTAGTTGTAATATTAGCATAAATTATTTCAGAATTCTTTCAAAATTCTTGCTTATCTAATAAAAAATATTAACATAGTCCAATATCAATCTAACATACCTTTATAACTTTTATATGTTTCTTCTTTAGTTGATTTACTTGGCTCTTAGATTGCTTCCTGATCATATGGCTAGCATGTTTTGATGCCCACACATTGCAAATCTCGAGCTCTACTTGTGAAATGTGCAAATCTATGTGCACACTCCCTATTTTCTTCGACTTTCTTAAGTCTACGTTCATAATCATTGCCCTTATGCTTTCTTGAAACCCTTTCAGCTTGTGGCAATTTTATAGAATGTTGATCATCATATAAGGAAAACATCTAATGATATAACTATCCTATCTAGCCAACATTTCTCCCTTTCCCACCATTAGTAGCCATGACATCATTTTGAGAAGAAGCCCCTGCATCAGACTCATTTTTCTACATATCAGCATCTTTATCCTCATTGGACATGGAATTGAAGATATCCCTTGAATCATCATATACATAAAATTCCATATCCTTATATACTTTTCTAATCACCATGTCCAGACAGTTAATATACCTGCAAAGAAGGGCATGCCTTATATGAACTTATGATAAATTTAAGTGTTATCAGATATTAAATTTATTAGACACAATCTATTAATAAGTTAGACAGTTACCTAGATGCAATAACTCTATTTGCAAACTCATTTAGGTTTTCCCCACCAAATATTCCTCCTACCAAATTAAATTGGATGTTTTCCAGAAGTTTACAAATTTCTTTTATTAATTTATTCTTTGTTTTCTCTTCAATGCTTCTAGCAATCTTTAAGGCAAGTATTTCCATGTGAAATAATACTTATAATTCATGTCTATTCTAGAGTGAAGAATTTCAATAATTTTTTTAATGAGCTTTCAAAGAAATTTCTATGTAAAAGTCTAAATGA
The DNA here is from genome assembly GCA_028749045.1 of Cupressus sempervirens. Classification (NCBI taxonomy): domain Eukaryota; kingdom Viridiplantae; phylum Streptophyta; class Pinopsida; order Cupressales; family Cupressaceae; genus Cupressus; species Cupressus sempervirens. Next base: position 197,249,070 of record CM053791.1, on the reverse strand, counting down.
AAAAGACAAAAAAAAAAGTATACTCTCTAACCTTGTCCTCAGAAGTGTATAGAGAAGCAAAATTACAATTGCCAAGGTGGGTAGATAATGGAAGGGGGCAATCTTTGTACTTGACTACCAATTCCTTAGGTTTTTTCAAAATCAACTTCATCACTTCATGGCAAGTGGATCTTTTAGTTGAATTTCTTGTTTTTGCAATGTTTGTGGATGAGCAATGCTCAGCTTCCAGCTAGACCTCTACATGTTGGAATGACAACACCTGTCAAGCATTGCACTAGATCTCTCAAATCAACGTCTTTGCTAGAACGGCCATGCTACATTTTTTCATCCAGTGATTCAGTGAATTCTTTTTCATTATCTAACTCAATAGTTTTTGAATCATAATCTCCAACCTCAGTAGATGAAGAAGCATTTGAAATAGATGGTAAAATAGTGGATATAGGGCAAAATTGTTCACAATTTTCCAGAGGTTGTCATGCTTTCTTGAAAACCAGATCTATAGTTGCATTATTTTTCTCCATGGGAAAGGAATTCAAAGCCTCTATTTTAGTCTCCTCACATTATTTACTTGAATAATGTTACTAAAGTATGTCCACGTTAAGCAAGTTACACCTAATATTAATACTAAGGTTTATAATTTATTTACCTTGTAAACTAAAAACCTTGAAGATTAATTGTATCTGTTGATCCAACAAAGTCAACTATACTCATTACAGCCTTCCTCTAACTATAGCTCATGTTATTAGAAAAAACACTTTCTAGATTTTTATAAAACTCCTTCTTAATTTTTAAGATCAACCATAAAGTCTCATTCTCAATGACTGTCAAAGTAAACCCATAGTCTCAGATTGTAATAGATTTATCATGGATACTAAAATCGGGGCATAGATATAGATTAAAATAGTGAAATGAGATGTTTTAACTGTAAAGATAATAGAAGAAGAAAATAAATGAAAATGTCTAATAGTAAAGATCAGTACACTGTAAATGCTGTTCAATTTTGAATACAAGATGGATAAAGCTGAATATGAACAAATTGCTTTGAGCTTTGATATGCTCTCTATATTTTAGAGACACACCCAATCAAGCATAAAATACCTTCTCAGGAGATTGGTTAGTGGTAATTTCAATGCTACTTCCTACCCTTAATGCATTGTTTTCCCAACCACTATGAAACTAGAATAAAATTAACTAATGATATTAATGAGAACCTTAGCAACCTAAATTGCTTGAACATAGCGAGAAGGAAAGAAACTAAATAGATCCATCTAGGCCAAGGAAACCCAATTATCTCTGGTATACAAGGGTTGGTAAGGAGTAAAATAGGAGATAAGATCCAAGGTTTTTATGAAGATATAGGTATCTATTCTAATAGTTATGTGGAAGGGATGGCTATGTGACATGGTATCAGATCTTTTTGGGAAGTAACAGTTGAAAAAATCATTTTGGAAGAGGAATCCAAACTCATCATAGATATCCCTTTGAATTAAGATAATAGTAACTAGAGAAATATCATCCTTATGAATGATTGTAAATGAAGGATAGCCATGTTTAGATAAGTCAAGATTATACATACTCTAAGAGAAGGAAATGGGGTAGCAAACATCCTAACTGGATTTTGGGCTGCCGGGAAGTGAAAGTGATTTTTTATGTATTCAACTAAAATGAATTTAATTAATGATAAAATATTAAATATTTCAAAAAAGGCGGGAGGTTTTTTCAAATTATTTTATTATAAATGACATTAATGCGGTCTTGATTTTACGATGGCACCTCATACCATTTTGCACATTGACTTTCTTGTGGAGATTGAGAATGCCATCCCTTCTTTCCCTAATGATGCCACTGAAGAAATTACATAGGATTGCATAGTTTCTTCGAGGCATACCAAACCTCCTAGGCACAACATCTCCAAAGTGGAGTTCATTTTTTCAAAAGTTTGTTGCGTCACAATGACTTTGTAATCACCAAAGTGGACAAGGGTAATTCTACTATCATCATGAACAAGCAAGATTATGTTGCAAAGATGCTTGACCTTCTGGTTGATTCTTGTAGCTACAAAACCTTGTCTTGTATCCCTTGTGCCAAAATTTTTAAAAAAGTCAAAGCCAGTGCCTTGGACTCCTCCTTTGGTGTTAACATCAAAAAGAGGTTAGTCCCTTCTAGGGAAGTTACTCCCCCCATCTTTCGTCTCCAAAAAATTCACAAGGAGGGTATTCCCCTAAGACCAATTGTTGACACCATAGGCTCCCTCATGTACCTTCTAGCTGCCCATCTTGCCAAACTAATCTTGCCCTTGGTTGGTAAATCTAATTCCTTTGTCAAAGACTCGACCCACTTTATCAAATTCATCAAGGATGCTCATCTTGATAGTAATGATGTCTTGGTGAGTTTCAATGTTGTATCTCTTCATAAAGGTCCCAATTCCTGATTCAATTGAAATTGTGAAGCATAAGACCAATATAGAGATCACAAGTTTGGTTGAGTTGTGCCTTAAATCCACTTTCTTCTCCTTCCAAGGGGTCATATACAAGCAAGTTGACAGTGTGGCCATGGGTTCCCCTCTCTCCCCGATCATTGTCAACCTTTATATGGAACATTTTGAAGAGTTGGACCTTTGATCACGAATTGATTATGAAGCAAAGATAAAAGAGCAGAGTTCTTGTAGCAGAAAGAAACCATGCACAAGATCTACAAGAATACTGGATAGTGCTCAATGATCATGACTATAATGATAGCAAAATGAAAGGGCAATTAGACAAAATAGTGAGGTCAGATATCCTGAAAAGATGAAAGTGTGAAGATGAGAGAAAGACCAAACACAATTCATGAAAGGAATGATAATATGTCAGTCAAGAATGTGAGAATAAGGGAGAAGGAATCCCTTTTTTTTCCTCAAAGGATAGATACCCCTGTATGACTGTCTTGGTTCATAGTGGTGAAACTGCTTATTGCATTTTCTTGATCTCACAATGATGTATGAACATGATAGTATCAAGAGATAAGTGGCAAGATCCAAAAGTAGAAGGAACTTATAAATGGTCTCAATGCATGAAATTTGATCGAAATGTTCAAAGAATTTGTGAGGACATTGTGATTTGCAAGTGTATCAGTAAGGCAAAGAACCCATCAAAAGACTGTTTAATAGAACACAGTCAAGAAAAGACTGTCATTAATAGAGAAAACCACAGTCATAAATGGAAGCATAGGACAACTCACAAGTTTTAGAAGTCTTATAATTGTTGATTATTGGGAGTCCATAGAGAAAAGGGCAAGTTCACCAAGGGACAACTAAATATTAATAAGGAAGAGAAATAAGAAAGTGAAGTCTATTATGGAAGCCATGATAGCACCTTGTCTATGAAAAGCAAAAGGAAGCATCAAATATGGCATGGTTGTCTACAGTGTTATTATTCGTTAATATGTCTAAATATAATGACTTTCAACATCATGTCAGAATGAAAATAGATCTAAGGAGATAGTAGAATGCATGATGGCAGTCCTCTAAAGCCACTATTCACTAAGAGGTGACAAAAACAATGGGAAAATTTGATGTCCTAGACACAATACCAGCACACAAGTTAAATAGGTTTTGAAGATTATTAACATGCATGATAGAACATGTAATGATAGAGAAAGAGGATGAAATGCTAAATCATTTGTCATCAAGATACAGGCATGAATAACCAACAGTTATTATATCAAATTTCCTAAAGATTTCAACTTCAGACTCAAATAAACTAGTGCACTACAACTTGTGCAAAAGATTTAGGTGACCATTACAGCACTGTAATCTTATGGCCATGTCTATGGAAGCCATTCAAGAGGTTGTTACAGCATATGAATAATAATTTGTTGCTATCAATGTACAAATGAATACAAAGAAAATATGATATATGGAGATATAGTTGTTGTGAATCAGTATATTCATGGATAATTATTGGACCATGCTTGCATGCTAGCAACTTCGAACTGGGCATTAGGACCAGGGGTTCAGGAGTTGGCAGGATCTAAGCCAATGTTAATAGGTGGGTAACCAGTTGCCATAGAATTTTAGGCCAATCAAAGGGAGCAGGCTCTATGTTGGCAATCCCACTGTATGAAACATATTCTCAGAGTAAAGCATAATCATGTTGTACCATGGAAAAAATTAAGGTCAATGATTTACTTATTAGTGCAATCTACTTCAGAAAAAATAATTCATCTCTTTCAGAAAAAAATTGTAAGGAAAACCTAAATAAGATATGTTTCTTCACCTAAAAAGAAAAGACCTTTAAAATTGGCATAACATGTAGGTTTCTCTATAAAAAGTAGTGTAACATGGGGATGCATCCCCCCCAAAACTGGGCCATCTCGAAGATGGGGACATCCCTAGGACAGGGGGACAACATCTCAACCTTTCAGGAAGCACCACTTAGAGCACCACTTCTGCTAGAGATGGCGAGACATCTTCGAGACAGGAAAATGTCTCCTTTATTGCAAGGGGATGCAATGAAGTCTCCTTTATTGTGGGTGCAGGGAGACTTGTAGTTTTTGTTTGCATTATAATATTATCTACTTATTTTGATATCATGATTCATGGCACATTATACTTATTGCAATCAAAACACACACTTTCTAGGCATGACATGATGCCAATAGCACAAAAAATAAAATGCTAACCATCAATTTCTAGGTGTAAAAATAAAAAATAGGACAAATCTAAATCACAAATTCGTGAAAATAGTCTGATGGACATTTTAAGGACAAAACTAAAGGCTTACTAGGCATGGCTTGATGCTCATAGCACTCCCTAAAAAACAATAAGGAGGTCATCAACTTGTGGGACTTAAGCCACAAAAAAAATCCTACAGCACAAAAAAATGGCTATAAACCGTCAATTCCTAAGCCCAAAATGAGAACAGATAATGTAATGATTTCTGGTGGCTTGATTGGATGCTCATACTATATAGTACACATGACATAATATTCAAAATCTCTACTTTGGAGATATTTTATAGAAAAAAAAAATTCAATTGTTTTATGAAAAGAAAAATAAACATCTAGCTGAAGTTCAAAAAATAAAAAAATTCACCCATTTTATTAAAGGAAAAACAAACATTTAGGTGACATTCAAAATTAACATATGGGTCTTTAAGTTTCAAGAGAATCAAAAGATGTGCCTTTACTCATCAGGAAACCCATACTGCAAGTGTTTTCCTTTGAAGCACTTTACAAATCCAATTTGACCCTTTAGGACATATTTTGCAAAGGCTCAATTGGTAGCTCTCGATGTGTATTCTTGCAGCTCAACTAGTACTAACAATAATGATCCCACTTTTAGTTGGCATGGATAATCTCACAATTTCAATGTCTATTCTATATTTGGATGGGGTTGAGGATTTGTATTATTGAATGCTTGCTAAGAAGTTACAACACTTTAGTAACTTAGTGTTTCTTACCCTTCTTTGAAGTTTCAACGCACACAGGACAACTGTGAAATACCATTTGAGCCCCACCAAGGTTTTGCAAATATCTTCTAGCATGCTTTCATGGATATTTGGGCCCTGTCCATGTTTTGCATACATGTTTATTAGGCCACTAGGAACAATAACATCTGGCAAAAAATCCAAGCCACTCTTTGGCAGGAACATCACTGCACTGCAACCCCTACTGTGCAAGCATATGTTATAGTTGAATTCACTTTAAGTCAACAATAATCTACACAGGAACATTTTCCATGCTTGAAATGTGGAAATGGTTTGTGCACATACCAATAATTTCTTTCTCAACAACTTTTGAAATATACTTGGTTGCAGTGTGGCAATCACCACATACTCGAAGGTTTTTGATAATTCTAACCATTGTTCCATTATCCATGTAACAACCCATTGCCAACTCTTCTGTATGAAGGGAAAGAAGAAATTTCTTCTCCCGCTTCACATCCATTCATTACAAATTCTCACCAAGGAGTGTTGCCATAAATTCTCCCAGCTATATGTTCACATTTGATTTATAAGAGCCAAGCAAACTCATCCACACAATTGAATAGGGCTTCACTTGCATTTCATGAAGTTTAATATACCTGATATACCTATAGTTTGGGGTAGGTAGGGCAGGCAACTCGTAAGTAGCTATAGGTAGAAAGAATGCCTCTGACGACCATGGCAGAGGAATGATTTGCTACAACCATTCTTAGTAGTCCTGCACTCCATTTCTTGTTGCATGTCTTGTTGCGTGTCCGGTCCCGATATCACAAATTAAAACTTAAACCCATAACCATTCTCCCACTCCTTCACGTGCTTGGGTAAATGATTTTTCATTTTAAGTGAAAGTCTATTTTGGTCAAAATTTTGACCAACACGAGTTACATTTTTAAAAAGGAGAAAATTTTCCTTCTACAATCTGACCAAACTAAACCTTTTTAATTGATGGTCAAAAATTTTGGTCAAAAATTAGCGTCAAATGTAGTAGTGCATGTAAGATTCACACTTCATTTTGAGTCCCCTACGGTGTGAACTATTCATCCAATTGGGGTACTAATTTTGTAAAAGATAGTAAACAATATCTTGGTATCAAACATCCATTATTATACCTTAGTCAATATCAACTTGAGATACTATAATATTCTTCTAATCTTCGATCTTTGTTTCACCATCAAATCTAAATTTATTCTCATCCTTGATCTGGTTATTAGCTATCATTTTTTATAATCATTTCCCTCTTACCAACTTCATGGGTGGAATCTCTAAATCTAATTCTTGAAGGATTTCCATCCATTTTCCTCACCTTTCACCTAGTTAATTTTGCATGAATAATGTTTTAAATGTAGGATTAGGCACAATTGCATATACCTTAATCCTTAATATATAATGGAGAAACTTCTTTACCATTTTAATTAAAGAAAAAGACTATTTATCAAGGTTGGAATAGTTTAACTCAACATTTTTTAAAGGGAAACTCATAAAAGCAATGGGTCTTTCATCTTCTTTATCCATTTTTTGTGAATAATCCCAACACATGAATGTTCTGAAGCAAAAGAGTATATTTTGAAAGGTAGTCCATAATCCAAACTCTCTAGTACTAGGGCCATAGAAATGGCCACTTTGATATCCTCAAATGATTTATTAATCTCTAGAATCCATTTTATTTTTGCTCCCTTTTTGAGTAAATCATTAAGGGGGTGAACTATCTCTACAAATCCACTTATGAACTTTCACACAAAATTTATCTTCCCAAAGAAAGACTTAAGTTCCTTTTGACTTTGAGGAGGTGAAAACTTGAGAATAGCTTCAATTTTATTAGGATCAATGAACATTTTGGCTTCAGAGATGATATGGCCAAGGAGCTTTCCTTTAGTAACACCAAACAAACAATTCTTGGGATTGAGTGATATGCCATATATGTTGAATACATGTATTAAATAAAAAATGTGAGTGCTTTTATCCTTTGAAAAGATAGTTAAGTCATCCATTTAGATGACTATACACTTGTTTATTAATCCCTTGAAAGCTTCGTCCATGGCTTGTTGAAATGTATCCCCTGCATTAATCATCCCAAAAGGCATTCTTTTGTAAGAAAAATTTCTCCATTTGGTCATGAAAGTAGTCTTTAACCTATCTTCTTCCTCAACCATTACCTGGTTATATCTTGAATATCCATTCAAGAAAGACATCATCTTGGAACCATTGAAAATTTGAAGAACTTCATCTAGTGAAGGAAAAGGGTAGTTATCCTTCTGAGATGCAAGGTTCAAATTATGAAAATCTACACAAATTCAAATCTCTCCAGTCTTTTTCTGCACAGGAAACAAGTTAGCCACCCACATAGAATGGTGAATGGGGAAGATGATCTTGGCATCAAGCAACTTCTTAAATTCCTTCATTATCAATGGTCCAATAATAGGATTAATAGATCTTTTCCTTTGATGGAAGACTTTGGCATGTAGTTTCAAAAGAATTTTATGTGTGATGACTATAGGATCATATGTTTTGAGCTCTTCATAATTTCAAACAATGACATCTTTGTATTATGTAAGCAATTTGAGCACATCTTCCCTTTCCTAAGAATTGCATGCCTTTTTGACCCTTACCATTTTAGGATCTTCATTAGTACCCAAATTTATATGAGTCACATTCCTCAATCCCCTTTTCTTTGACCATTCTCTTGTTAATTGTTGACTCATCGTGATAAAAAATGTGTTCCAACTCAACCATCCCCTTAGGGATAGTGTTGGTCTTCAAGTTTAGGATCCCATCTTCATCTTCAAGTTCATCATCCGCAGGTTTTTCATTTGGAGTGTCATCAATATCTTTCCCTTTAAAGTGGCCATTACACATGATAAATTCCAATATATGTTGATCATCCTAAAAGACTTGGAAGTTTGTAATATTGTCCAAGATGGATAGGCCAGCCACCAATTCTATTGAAAATATTTTCAATTTTGTTCTCTTGACTAGGTATAATGAAGTATTTGAAATGGTGAGGGCATCTTCTACCATTTTTTTCCTCCATGGAATGGACTTTATTTTGAAAGCTTTGAATTTATCAATTAGATCCCATGGTAAGCAAGCAACCTCTTATCATTACAAGAGTATATTGACTTCACTTGTCTTATCACCAACTGAGAGTCTCCTTCAATTATGAGAGTTGTGATCCCCTTCTTTAATGTGAAGAGAGGTCCTTGAATCAAAGCTTCATACACTATAATATTATTAGTACATCTAAACTGTAATTGATATGCTACATAGAAAGACCTACCTTTTGGGTTGATTAACTCAATACCTATACTAGCTCCTAATTTGCACTTGGAGCCATCAAAGCATAATATCTAGATCAAATCTTCTTTGGGCTTCCTAACCTTGTGTGTATAAATCCATAGCTTTTCTTTTACTTGGGCCTGAAAGGATTGTTTTGCTTGGGCCTGAAAGGATTGTTTCTTGGGGATCCATTGTAGTCTCTCACGGGGTGCACTTGATGATTTTTCATTGTTACCCCTCGATATGGGAAGCTTATATTTTTCTTGAATTTCCCCTATCAATTGTGTAATTTTTTCCACTTTAGGCTTGGGATGAATGACTACTAAACTCCATCCTTGACCCTTTATGTATCATCTCCTTCTTTGGACTTTGATCATTCTTATTGGAGGAGAAGACAAATCTCCACCAACTAAAGAGGTCTCACTGTATGATGCATTTAGGTCTTCAGTTTCCTCTTCAACCTTTTTTACAAATTCAGGTATGTTTGTAGAATTTTGACTTTCTTTGGGTTCATCTTTTGGAACATTACCACTCTTTATTTCCATTATCTTCATTAGTACTTTAGCAACTACTTCCTAGAAATGTGAACATTCAAACTCAAAATAACTAACTTTATGCAATCTGCAAAATTGTAGAAGTAGAATACTAGGGTCAGCTTCTTCTCCTAAACATTTTTAGTCAGCCACCATGTTGTCCATGAACTATGTAATGGTCTCTTGCTATGGGATTGGAATCATGGATCTTCCATCTTCATCATCTAATATTCTAGTTGAATTTGTATCAAAAGTCATTACTTTATAAGATCCCAAATTTGATTGTAAGAATGCAAACTCATTTGGTGCATTGTATTCTATAATCATTATTTTTAACTTTGGCTCTGCATTGATCTTGATCTAATTTTTCAACCCTTTCCATGGTAATCACAATTGAGTAAAATCCATTGAAAACCATCCTCTTAGGTGTTTTGTCCATTCTCTACTTAGTAGCAATATGTATGTTTTAGGAATCTCAACCACATGCATGTCAATGATGTCTTGAATTTGAGGGTCAATTGTCAACTATATCCGAACATCTTTCAACACACCAATAAACTTTACTTCTATTTTATCCAAAAATATCATGATTTGATTAGAGGGATGAGGGGTGACTCCCAACCTTTGTGCTATTGAACATGGTATAAAATTACAAGAAGCTCCTAAATTGATTAGGAAATTGTGAAGAATTTTCACATATGTTCGAATGCTAAGAAAAAATGGGGGCACCTCAACCTTGTCTTTAAACATAATTAGTATTACCTCTGAAGCATTGACCTGTTGAGATACTGTCTTTTGAGGATTCTTTGTATGACTAAGAGTTTTCATGAGTACTTCTTGTTGATGAGGATAGTTTTGTAGCATGTTGAACATGGACATGTTGGCCTTTGTTCATTTCAAATCTTTCATCGTACTATACTTTTCAGTAGACCACATAGGATTCTTCAAGATTGTAGGCACATTTCCTTGATTCTGATTTTGTTGTCCTCCATATGGTGGTTTTATTGTTATTGGATTATTACTTGCTCTCAAATTGAGAGGAGTTTGTTGGAATGCTAGAGGAATCCCATCTATCATACGTTCTTTTTTACTTCTCTAATTGTAAGTATTCTAATTGAAGTTTTGAAAAGAAAGCATCTCTTCTGGTTGCATATTTGATTCTTGACTAAATGGGAAAGAAAATTCTTCATTGACTTGTGATTCCACTTCTGTGTTCTATATAGAATCGTAGGATTCTAGTAGCATTATGTTAAATTGCATGGGAGGCACATTATCATTTTCTTGTGAATTTTGATTCACTTCTTAATTTTCATTGTAATATGAACCATCATTGTTATGTGTATTTTTACCATTTTCATACTAATTGATGTCCACATACTAAGCATTATTGTTATTGTTATCTACAAGAATGCTTACATTGTTTGGGAAATTTTTCTATTGTCAATTCTATCTTTGGAAACTATTGTTGCAATTAGGAGGATGAAATTGTTTCCTGCATTTTTGTTTCTAGCATTGTTGTTTCCCACTAAAATTCCTATTGTAGTTCTAACCATAATTGTTGTTGTTGTAAGGACCAACATTACTTCTCTAAAATTTGTTATTCTTTCCTTTTGAAAACCTCAAGTGGGTTATCTCATTATTCATTTGGCACATGGTCTTCTTCATTTGACTAAATTTAGAAGCAAAGTTGTTGTCTGCTTAGCAAAAGTTGTTGCTTTTTGCTCAAATAAAGTAGCTTTTGGAGGTTCAAATCTTGGATATGTTATAGCTGGGGTTTGTGGTGTGGGTACCTACTATAATGGAACTTGATTTATTGGTATGAATTGGCTAGGTATCATGGGTGCTCCAATAGGATATGTTGGGATCATTGTAATAGCTTCAATTGGAAGCATCGATCCTCCTCCATTAGAATTGGCCTACTTTGTAAAGGTAATTTCTTTCAAGAAGACTTTGTCCAATGCATTGATATCTATTGTAGGAAGTCTTCTTAGGAAAATAATAGTGATATGCTCCATAGTATTTAGATAAATCTAAATTGTAGCTTTAACTTGTATAGTGTATGGCATTTCTAGCTTGCAGTATGCCATATGAAAGCAATGATTGAAGCTTGAAACCATCTCATCTAGACCCCTTTTGATTAATATGAATTGGTGATGTATCACATCTAGGCTGATGAAAGTTTTGAATTGTTCCAAGAATAATTCTTCAAAAGTGTCCTAGTCTCTAACACATCCTAAAAGTGAATTAACAAACCAACTAATGACAACTTCTCCCAAATAGTAGGGTAATAAGAAAATAACCACATTCTTGTTAGCAATCTTCTTTTAGTTGCAAATTTCCTTGAATACCTTGATGTGATCTTCAACAATTCTTGTCTCTCCATAGATGAAACTTGGGAAAAACTTCTCAAGATTCTTAGGAAGGTTCTTGAGTACACCTATTAAGTTGATTGGTGAGTCTAAAGTATTTGTAAAAAACACCATTAGAGGATTTTATGGAATAATGGGTGGTTGTTGTGGAGGTGGAACTGACAAAGATGATGAAATATTGAATGGAAGTAGTAGAATTAGATGGAATGCTTTGTCGTTGTGAGGCTTGTAAAAGTGGCTAAGTTTGAGGAACTCATGTGTACCAAGTGGAGATCTTAAAACTCATTAAAATGGAGATGATGGATCAAGATCTTCCAGTTTGCATCAATTCTGGAAAAAGCACACCTTTGCAAAAGCACACTTTCTCAAAATATATGGTGCACCTTGGAACAGTGATAGTTCAAAAAAATTTCTAAACTTGTAAGAAATGCAAAATTTTGAAATTGGAAGTTGTTTTCTTCTATTATGAATGGTTAGGGCCCTCCTTCTATTTTGCATGATGCTTAACAATAGGAATCCTTTCAAATTCCTCTCTTGAAAAGCTAATCTGGGATCAACTCCAAGGTTCTGGGTGATCTTGTGATCTACTAGAATCTGCCCAGTAGAAGATAAGTGTGAGTGTTCACAAGGAGGCTTTTGTTGGTTCTAAAAAATTTCAAATAAGATGCTGAATTTTCTTACTATCTAAAAAGAATAACCACATGAAAAGAAATATAATATTGTATTTTTTTTTGTTTATCATGAATGTAGTTTTAACTATGCAACTATATGAATTCCTAAATTAATCAAGTGTTTGTAAAAGAAAATAACTAAGATAGGGTTACAAGAATTATAATAAAATCACTTGAAAAAAAAATCCCTAATGGACATAAGTCATAGAAACAACACATTTCCGAGTTAAGCCTTTGAAAATATTGGTAGGTAACCAATGAAAATAGGAGCAATGATTCCTTAATTCTATTGATGCAATCGTCAATAGGAATTAAGTAACCATAAGATATTCCACTTTTCATTAGATTGCAAGGCCATGGAAAGTGCACTCATGCAAGATAAAAAGCTATGCAGGAACAATAGGTGATATCTTCTCCAACTAAGTACATTAGTGGAATTTGTAAACATGTGACAAACACTAGAATTAAAAGATTGCTCAATCAAAATAACACAACAAAACTATTGGCTCCATTACACTCCATGAACATACATTAACAAAATATAACACACTCATGAAAGAATAACTACACTCCAAATGAGAGCACCAATAACATATATTATTGCATCAAAATAATGGCCTAGAAGACATATTACATTCCTAAATATATAAGAAATCCTCTCCTTAATTTGTGTTGAGAGTGAGAGATTCCTTCATGTACATATATGCTTAAAACTAATAAAAAAAAATCTATTTATGTACAAACTGACTCTCTAACTAGTGCTAGTAGGAATCTACCCTTTTATATAATTTAATAAGTGCATGAGGCTTTATATGTCTTAAAACAAAGAAAGCATGAGAAAATAAGAAGAAAGCAATCAAATGTTGTAGGAGTCTCTAGAGATGCCAAAAATAGAAGCTCAACCTTCTCTAGATGTTGCTCTTGGGCTTGATCCTCGAGCTTATGAATATTTGTATGTAGTTTCTCCATTACTTTATTACCATCCACAATCTTCTCTATCCAATCATCTATCTTATCTAACTCATCTACAATACATACATCCATCAACATCTGATACCTCTGACCATTTATTGATTATAGGTCCTTACCCCATGTATGTATCTCATCCATCAACCTAAAATCCTTGTTTAATTTAGTAACTAGCTTATCTACATTATCCTACATGTGATGCAATAACTTAAGATTTCCTTGTATGATCTACACACCTTTTTCTTCAAAACTTTCCTGTCATTGCTGACAAGCCTTCAAAAATGGATCTAATTGTACATTCTGCTTATCCCTTCTATTGAGTGTTGCACCAAAAGTATCCTCAAGATTTTTAGGATCTAGTGGACCAAATACCCTGTTAGGAGTTCATTCTACTTCAAGAGGTTTAACAATTAAGACTCATCCTATTCTAAGTGCCTAAACACTTCTTTGATTTCCATAGTGACCATCAATTTGGAAATATCCACAATGGCTTTTCCAAGAAATCCCTCTTTGATTTGATAATCTTTTGGGGTCAAATCCTCAATATTTGCATGTAGAGGAGGGATAGCAAAATGGACAAACAAGTCTTGATTTTGATCACTCATAAGAAAAGCCAATGTTTGTGCATCATTTATGAGTGGCTTAGGTTTTTTGAGAGCTTCAATTAATTCTCTCATTCCATCTTCCTCAATACAATATAGCTACCTTTTGGGTCTAATCATCACCTCTTTTCTCAACCATCTTGGAGTATCTTCCATTAGAGACTAATCCTTAGATGAAGAGAGAGCTTGTATCGCTAGACCATTTCCTTTATCACTCCTCTCTAGAGTCTTTTCCTTTTGTGAGAAATATGCATGAGGAATCTCTATGCCTATTGAGTCTAAAATTCTTGCCTTTGTATCTTGGGAAGTCTATTGAGGTTCCTCATCTATTTTCCCCTCCTTTTGATCCTTCATCGGTGGGTCTTTATTATGGCTATTCTATCTGTTCATCTTATACCTATTCTTCATTACCTAGAGGGAGAGGAGTAATTGAACCTTTATCAAAGTAAGATAAATCTTGACTTGGTGATGATGGAGAAATTAAAGTTCCTTGCGGCTAAAGTGGAAATTGACTCTAATCCTCTTGTGGAGGTTGATTTGTCAGTGTATCCCTTATCTAATCTCCTACAAGTTGAGTGCCTATAGGCATGAAATAAAAATCTGACATCTTAAAGAAATTAACCCCTTGATCCTCTTACTCATTGATCCATTGTTTTAACTTATCCTCCAAAGTTGTAACCTAAATAGGTTGTGTAGGAATAGATGGTGGTGTTATAGTGGAGCTCCTTCTCCATTCTACTTTTGTATCCATAGCAAGGTGAGTCATTTGACTTAAGGGAAGGTTATCCTCATCATCCTCATCACCCCATTATTCTTCCTCTAGAATAACTTATGAGACTAATGGAAAAGGAATAACCTTTCTTATCAAATTTTATCTCCTTGTCCTTTTAACTAGAGTTTTCATCTTTCTTTTCTTAGTAGTTGATGGAGAGGGTTCTTCCTCTTGTGTACGCAAAGACATTTCTTGTGCATCTGGTTTAGCTCCTGATTGTGGCATTGGTAGATTATTCTATGTCTAGATGACTTCTACATTTTCTATCCCTTGGCTCTTAGGTGCTTGAGTTGCCTCTTCTTTAGGCTCAGCTTGCTGAGGAGAAGCTCTTTTCCTTTTGTTCTTACCTTTTTGTGCATTCAAGTATCCAACTTTTCTATCAAGTTGATGCACCATTTCTAGCCTTATTGGAGACTAAGTTGTGAATGTTGGCACTTTTACTTTCACTCCTCTACCTTTCACTGGGTAGGCCATAGATTGGAAAACTATTATTTGTGGAATCAGATCCATCTTGAATGATTTCTTAATACATTCCTTGGTTAACTAGATGATATGTCTCATCCTATGATTGATATTTGTGTTTTCTTCTCTATCAATCTTTGCATTCAGTATAGGTCGATCATATATCTTATCATTCTTACATAAGGGATCTCAGACCTCTTTAGTATCTTGTTGTAAAATCTTTAATGGGACCTTCATTTTCAAGGCACTACCTACCAAAGTCATCCTACAATAATCGCTTATTTGAATCTCATAGTCATCTGCTACATTCATCCAATGATCCTCTATGGAATCTTCATGTTTGAACTATTTTCTTGCCAAGTGTTGAACTCTTCCAATGTTATCAAAACATGGTCAAGGGGAGTTATAATCCTCCAAGGAATATTGATCCCTTTTTGAATCAAAAGTCATGATATACTATTTTTTTTTGACACCAAATAGACCTATAGAGATGGGCCATACCTAGGTCTTCTTATGTTGCTTCCTTACTCTATCATATGCATGCAAGAGTTATCATGGAATCTATAGCAATGTGAGTCTATCATAGAGATACCTAGAGAGATTCTTTGGATTTATAGTTGTCCCTATTACCCTAAAATAGATGAATGTCTTGAATTGGATGTAGCAAGCACCTATTTCTGTAATCTTTGTTGCTACCTCTTCTAATATCCTTTTTTCATAGTCTCCCTCAATGAACAAGATGACTACAAAACCAAAAGAATCATTCACTATTCCTTTTTGTGATCTAAGATTTTTTTCTTCATGAACTAGGGGTGTACTACACAAGGCCATGCATTAGCATCTTGAAAGTTTCCCCTTTTAAACAACCCTAGCTAATTTGTAGCTCTTGCTACTAATAGATACACCAAATAAGATGTCATATAGAACCTTGGGTCATTTTTTACTACCACCATCTATTCATCTAGACTCTCATTGAGAATTGATGCACAATCTATTGGCATCTTTATCATTTTGATGGTTTCAATTAAGTGTGCCATCCATATGTTTAAGTGTCCTACTATTGGTAATCCCATGATTCTTCTTAGGAGCACTATGGAATACCCGATATCATCTTTTATATAACCTCTTATCATATTTACTATCCCTAATTTTCTCCCAAGAGGAGTCCTATCAATGAGATACAAGGATTGAATGATTTATGTAGCTTCTAAGTCATACTCTCTATACAACCTTTCTACTTGATGGTACATCAAACTAATGTACTAATATACCCTTGGAAGATGAAAAAATTTCTCAATGTTCTTGGGCCTTAGATCTAGGAAAATATCTTTAGTTATGCTTTTCACCACTCTTTCATCTGAAACATAATTCTCTACCAATGCCATAACCATCTCAAAAGAGTGTACTGAGATTGGGTGTGAAACTACATTTACTAATCCTAACCTTATGAGCATAGACACCATAGGGTACCTCTCATTTGGTTTGTTGTAGATGACCAAGAATGTCTTCTAGTCAATATGGCCTAGCTCAATGTCTAGGATCTCTAAATGAGCATCCTAGAAGTGTGGCTTTTGTGGAACATCTTGAAATTTAAAAACCACTAGTTTTAGAGTCATCTTTGCAATGAGGGAGGATGAGCAGGAAGCCATTTTATTTGCCCAAAATAAACATCCATTATTCCAAAAGGTTGAAAAAATTAATTTAAACAAACCCTAGATACTAAAAAAAAGACCCATAAACCCTAAATCCTATTAAAATACCTAAAAACCCTATTTCTAGCTTTGATGGGAAAAATTTGACACAACTTGCACACCTTATGAGTGCTAGGTGTGCCATTCCTAAGAAAAAACCCTCAAAACAAGGGTGTGCACATAGCGCACCTTGTGGGGTGCGCATAATGCAAAATTCAGTCATGTTTGAAATAAAAAGAGTGCACACATAGCACTCCTTGTGGGGTATGCTATGTGCACAATCTTACTTTGCAAGCTAGGTATGTTTTTCCTTTGAAAGGTACACATGTGTGCACCTTGGACAGGTGTGCACATGTGCACCTTTCACTTAGTGAAGTTATTTTAGTCTTTTAGTTCTATTAAGTGTTTTGGGGAAAAAGGTGCACACCTTGCACACCTTCTAACATAGGATTTTTGTGTGTGCAAGTTCAAAGAAGATTAGTGTACTTCACAAAGTGTAGAGGTGTGCTTGCCTAGATGAAGGAGGCATCTTGGGCATTTATAGGCTAGGGATGGAGTGCACCCTTTGGGGGTGCATACTTGCACCTATGCAGATGTGTGCACTTCAAAAGGGAAGTCATTTGCCCTAGGGGAATTAGTGCACTAGTGCACTTTGAGAGGTGCACCATGTACACTAGGTGCACTAATGTGCCCCTTCCACATACAAAGTTCATTTTTTCATCTTAAAACTTCAACTTCCAATAAATGGGTTTTTCTAGCAGAGAGCCAAACTAGGCATAAACAGTAGGTAGACCCCTAAAAAAGACTTAGATCCTGGACTAGGGGCCTAGAAAACAAAAAATTATAGTAGGGGGTCCTAATTTCTAGGTGAAATGGGATGTGTATTATGAAACAACAGGAATCTTGGAGGAAAAAGTCTATATTAAACAACTTGAAGGATTTTATGATCCAAGAGAGAGGAATATTGTATGTAGGTCACACAATATTTTATATGTTTTGAAGTAAGCCCCTAGAGTATGGTATGAAAGGTTACATAATTATTTGGTAAAAAGTTAATTTGAAAGATCTAATGACAATAACAAATTGTATTTGTCTTTTTTCTTGGTCTTTTCTCTGAACTCTACTTTTTGGCTAGGCTTTATGCTTATTATTAGCCTCTGAACTTATACTTTTTGGGCTGGGCTTTCATGCTTATTATCAACCTTATATGTTTTAACTATTGGGTTTTAGGATCCTTGTAAAACCTGTTTATCTAATCAAAAACAATTTGTATTTGAAAAGTGTATCAAAAAGTAAGATATTTCTAAATGAAACTTTTGTTGATGATATCATATTTGGAGAAAAAAATTCAATGTGTCATTTGCTGATCAAATAAAGAAGGAATTTGAGATGTCAATGTTTGGAGAGATAAAATTCTTTATGGGATTATAAGTTTGTCAAATGAAAGGTGGCATATATATTATACAATCTAAGTATACCAAGGAGATATTAAATAATTTTAGAGTGGAAGACTCAAGACTAGTTTCAACACCTATGGTTATTGGTCATAAGTTGTCAAAGAATGATGTGATTTTAGTGAGGTGAATCAAATGCTATGCATGCCAATGATTGGAAAACTACAATGTGTTTTACATAGAAGACTTGACATTGCATTAGTAGTTGGTATTATTTCTATATTCTCTCCTAATCCAAAAGAAAATCATATGAAAGAAATAGAAGACTATGTATTATGGTACAAGAAAAATGATAAGTTTGAGTTGATGGTTTTTATAGATGTAGATTGGGCTAGAAATGTTGATGATAGAAAGAGTACAAGTAAAGGAAATTTATTTATAGGTAAGAGATTGATTTAATGGACAAGTAAGAATAAGAACTATATTTTACAATCCACAACAAAGGTTGACTATGTTGTTGTTGTAGTAAATTGTTCAAACATTGTGTGTACCAATAAATTTTTGAAAGGTGTGAAGGAAGAGATCATTGAACCTATTGTGATATATTGTGATAACAGAAGTTCTATAAACATATCAAAGAATCCTATGATGAACACAAAGACTATACATATTGAGATTATTTATCATTACTTGAGAGAGACAGTACAAGAAAAAGAAGTGAGATTAGAATATATAAACACAAAGGAGCATATAACTAACATATTTACGAAGGCACTACCTAAGGATGCTTTTGAGTATCTAAGAGGTAAGTTAGGGGTCATTCCCCTACCTAAAGAAAATTGAGAAGAAATCTTGCATTGCATCAGTAGTTATGATGAGAATATCTCACAAGATTGATGTAGGAGGTCAGACTTTAGGAGTTGCCTAGGGGTGTGGAAAGCAAGAGATGGAAGTATGAGCAGATGAAGTTGCAAAGAGTTGATGTTGAAGTGACATATCTATATCAACCAAAATAGTGACATGAAGATTTTTTAGAGGCTAATGAAAATAGATGAGATGTAGGTGAATGATTGATGTATTTGGAATTGTTGGCAAAGAGGGAAAGAGTGATCAAGTTACCATACAAGTATACATACAAAAGGGACATATTTGTATCTAGAAGTGTTGAAGTTATTAGAAAAAGAGGGAGATATGACAGAGATAGATTATGTACTGAATTGATGGAGGGAGAATATTGAGATTACATTGAATGAGAATCAGAATGAAACTAATAAAGAGAGAATAAGCACAGAGGGAGCTGGCATAATGAAGATTTTGGATTGCATGGTAACTAGAGGTGTTATCATCAATGCCAAAGAGGGAGATTATTGGAAACTAAAATTGGAATAATTGTTATGTCATCATTGATGTCAAACCTATTGCTAAGACATTATCTATCCTACATGAGAGACATTTCTTGATAGTGTAGAGTGCCATATTTAATGATTGATGAAGAGGATTTGAAAAGAAGAGATAACAAGATGAGCTAGTGATGTTGTTGAATGATGTGAAGTTAAGTATTATGGAATTACAATGGGAACTTGATAAGTTAGTCATTGGCAAGATAATGTGTTTTTTAATCATTACATGAAGTAACGAAGACAAATAAAATTGATGTATAAGTGAAATGACAAGATTTGAGTTAAATTCTAAGCATGGCCAAGTATCAATGTTGGTCAGTTGATGAAGGAGATGGAATAGAAGATTAAGGATCCTAAGTAGAAGTCAAACAAAATAGTTTAAGCCAAATGATAGTTATTGTCAAGAAACTTGATGAAGGAAGGTTAGTAGTAATCGAGCATAGTAATGGTTAAGAAACCTAGCAAATACTGAGTGAAAAAAAATGGTGTGTGTTGAGCTACATAGTGATGATTGAGTAGAACATAGTGATGGTTGAGTGACAAAAAGAGTTACAATTTGTAGAAGAATTGAATTTGAGGCTGATATAGTTGATTTCTTGGATGAGTCAAAGCACGTGGATGATAAGGATTATTGAGATAGAGGATTTAATGCATGAAGAGAGCTTTTAATATCAACAAATAAAAGGATTTGATCAAAAATTTCTAGAAGTGTCAAGAAAGGAGTAGGAGAACAAAATGATGGAAGGATTTATGAATCTAACGTAATCCTAAGATCTATAGTTATTTTTAAGCAGAAAAATATTGAAATTATCTATTTAAGGAGGCATAAGAGATGTTTTCTAAGGTTGGTTCATGATTGATTGAAAATTTTAAGAAGTTGTGAAGAGCAGGGCAATAGAGGATAAGTGTGAGAGATTAGTGAGTTATTATTTCTTGAAGGGACACCAAGAAGATCAGTGATGGAGATGACAATAGAGGCCTAGTCAATTAACCAAAAAATGAGTAAATGGAGATCTAAATTTTTGAAGTGAGTTGTACTTTACATATCAAACCTATTATTATATTCTACCCATTGTGGTAGTCAAAATCCCTTAATAAAGGTTGAACTAACAATCATTTTGTAAATCCTTTAATCAAGGTGACATTCTAATGGAATGATCCAAAGTCCTCTAACAAGGTCACACCTAACAAGGTGATTAAATCCTTTAATAGGGTCACATTTAATAGGGTTGGCTCTTAACTGAGCTCACTTTAGAAGAGTGGAAATTTGGTAGCATGTTACTTGATTTTTTTTTCCCAAATTGGGTTTCCACGTTAAATCTTGGTGTCAAAGTGTTATTTACATGTCTGGATGTTACTTTATGCATGTTATTTTTATAGTTGTTTATTTTACTAGTAGTGGACACATATAAGAAATCTAGAGTTAAGTAATTGCATGAAAAGTTGATTTGTTGATGATATGCTATATGGGTAGAGATGTTTCGTGAGATTGATTAAGTATCTCAAAGCCATTAAAATTTTGAATTGGTACATATAGACCTGAGGATAACTAATTAACCCCCCTTCTCAATTATTCTAAATAATTTTAATAGCCTACTCCTAATATTGCTTTCTTGCATTATCTTAAAGATTTTAATAGTGATATTGCTACCATATTGCAAACCATGGGAGGAGATACTCTACCTACTTCATATGACATTTCTATAAGGTCAAAGAAGACTTTGATTCAAGGAGGAAAATTGACTCCAAGACCTCAAATGCCACTTTTTCTTAGTATGCCTACACAACAACCTACAATAGATCCTATTCCTATTGCAAATACAAGACAACCTCATGCTACCACTCCTTAATCTTCTACATATTATAATGAGATTGATAAAATTGAGGCCATGATGCAAGTTATGATGCAAAATATAGATAAAAATGTTTTAGGAAAAGATATTGAAAGATCATACCACAATGGTATAGATAATTAACAACAAATTGGTTACTATAGAGAGACAACAAGCTCAAGGTACCAAGCTTCATGAGTCCCATTATTAAAAACCTCCATTCAATAGGCATCCAAGTCAGAATCAAGCTCCTTGGAACCAAAATAGACTCATGGGCAAAACTTCCCCTACATACAAATGTAAATCCAATAAGGACACTTGTTACTCAAAAAAGTTGGCTCAAGAAAAAAAATATTATGCTTCTTGTAATTTTTAATGTACATTCTATAGAGTATATCCTTCACAAGCATTTTCCATACAAGAGAAAACAATAGGAAAGCAAAATGATACTAATCAATATGCTATTAGATTCCATTTCTAGTAGCAAGGAGACTTCTCTTTTATGAATAATCATCCAAAGGAGTTTTCCATGTCAATCATGATAGTAATGATGGCATATCTCATAACACTAGAAGCAAAAGAAGTGTTGTGGAAGGTGCTTTACCTTCCACCAAGATAACTAAGAGGAGGGGGGGGGGGGGGGGGGGGGTGAATCAGTTATGCAATTAAAACAACTCTTAATATCCTTGTTAATTCAAAAACATGTAAACACATGATGTAACAACCATGAAAATATAATCATACCCAATAACACTAGATCTATTAACTAGGAAATCCCTTGATCAAAGATAAGACCCTGGTGGGGGTGGTACCCATAAGATGATGTACTAATATGCAAGTTCCTTGTGAAAGGATTGACCTTGTTAGGAGTCAATGAAATACATTCAGTACATATCAATCCCTATTTGGAGACTTTGAATCTCTATTAGGAGATTCCAACCCTATTAGGAGTTGTGCCAACCCTATTAAGAGTTGATAAGAAGACCACTAAACCCACTATCCAAATAGCCTTTATACTATCCTCACTAAATAATACAATTGTACATCAACATTGTCCAATCAAAAACTTCTTTTCCAAGTATACTTCTTTCTAAGCTCACCGTGCCTCAACTACACCAAACACTTCTCTAATCCAAAAGATATTTGCATGTAAGTTTGCACAATACAATGTCTCAATAATTATACAATATCTACACTAGATTAAAAAAATAAGATATTTCTTCCTTTATACCAAGTCCTAGAATAAGTTATTGAGTTGGCCTTGAGTCTTTCTCAATTTACAATAATAATATAGGGTCAACTTAAGATATTGCATTCACATGTTACATTACATCATTACATATTTTGACAAGATTATACACAACTTTCAGCTCACAGTCTTCATAACTCTTTACTCACTAATCATATGTATGTGCATGATTAATTTTAGCATCCTAATCATTTCTTCTACTTGTATCCAAGTCTTCTTAATCATATTTTATCTATTTTAGGAGATACAATCCAACAAAAAATAGCTCCTTCTCAAAAAAATTGTTAGAATGCTACCATCACCAAAACCATCATAACTATATCCAGTCTTTATATTTCTATATTCTCTTTTAACTATAGTGTCAAGAAAACCTCTAGATCATTCTCCCAAGTGCGCATAAGTTGATCTTCAATCCTCAAACTACACAAAGCCAATCTAAATTTTTACTTAGGCCAACCTTCATAGAATAACAAGTATGTTGATAGCAATGATAAACTCTCTCATGAATGCAACACACAACATCAAAATTATGTCTCCAATAATGCTAGGATACCCACCCCCCCCCCCCGCCCACCCCCACCCATAGGAAAACCATCAAAATTCATCCTAAAAATCTTCCCCTTTGGTATTAATAGCAACATAGATGAAAAACATCTAAGCTCCATCACTAGTACATTTTGGAAAATATGTGACTATGTGACTAAAACTTTTAGTCACACAACTAAAACTTTTAGTCACATTTGACTATTTCTTTTCAATTTATAAGCATATCTAACTAAATAAGTGACTAATTTGGTAACCAAGTATAAGAACAAGATCAACCAAATGTACTCCTTTTAACAACAAATATTCTTAAATAAAATAATCAGCCTACTTATTTTGATAACCTATAATTGGTATTTAATAATCTTTCCAATGTTCTACAAAGTCAAGAATAGTTTTCTACAAAGTCTTCAAATCATCAAAGTCAAGTACCTCAACCTTAATCTTAGTTAATAAATTTCTTCTTCTACTCAATACATCTACAACTCTGTTTGACTAACCACTCCTATGTTTTAACACAAATTTTGGTAAGTATTTTTCTTGACTTATATTTGATGCATAAGTTATTATGTCTTTGATTCAACTTATTCTAACTACCCAAGTACTATAATGATTTATGATCATAATACAACACAAATTCCTTAGGCATCAAATAATGTTTTCATTTCTTCAAATATTAAACAATAGCGTAGAACTCCTTGTCATAAACTAAATATTTCTTTTTGGCATCATTTGATTTCTCATTGTAGAAAGGAATAGATTTTCCTTTCTCACTTAAAACATCTATAATTGCATTCTAACTTGCATCATAATTAACTTGTGATGAAGAAACAAACCACAACCAGATTGAATGAAACAGGGAAAAAGGGGAATATTATTATCAGTAAATTATGCTACCACATCTAGAACATGTAAATAGACCCAAAGACATGCCCTATGGGCTTATAATGGTCAGATCTTGGAGAAAAAAATCTTCCTCACAGTACCTTCTCTCAAACTCCACCAAGAATAGCATTTACAATGCTAGAAATGTTCGTAAATAAACCCCAATTAGGTTCAAGGTTAGGAATAAATTCTAGAATATGCCATTTTGAATCCACCACCAAAACAGAAGTTTCTACAAATCATGTTAGAAGCCGGTGTAAAATTAGAAGAATCCATAAATGGTAGTCCAACTTCTGGGAGGCATAACTTTTGATTGATTAACCGTTTACATTTCTAGAAAGCTCTTGAAGTGCTCTATAGCCTTATGAACTAGCTTTTGTTGTCCCCAAATTTTTAGGCCCATACAAGGTCATTTAATGCCTCAAATCTGACTTGGTAGCACTCTTAGGAGGTATCCAGGCAATTTTAAACTACAATAACTTTCAAAGCATAAAGCCTTTTGACATAATTCTTTTTTTGGAGTGTTTTAAACTACAAATATAATCATCCCTCCAACTTACACCCTCTAACTCATCATAATTATGGCTCAATTACAAAATAACCCATTTTCTACATTGACATGTATCCCAAGGTGCTCAAAAACTCTAACCTAGAAAGCCAATAATGGAACTATGAGAGTTGGGATTTTTATTTGACCCAAATGGGTATCTAGAAATGAAAACATTTTAAATAGAAACTAACACTAAGCATATTTTTGGGTGATACAGGATTTCCCTTACACCACTAGATGCTCCTGCATCAACTTGAAATTACTTAGTAAAATTAGGAAAATATAACACTGGTAATTTTGCAACCTTTCTATTTTCGAGTATCAAAGCTTTTTCTACTCCATGTATCTACTTAAATTTATTTTTATCACCTCTCATTGTCTTTGTCATTGCATTACAAATAGAACTAATTTTTTTGATGAACTTCCTATAAGAACTAAGTAATCTATGAAAAAATATAACTTCACCAACACTCTCATGTGTATGCCAATCCAAAAAAACCTTTACCTTCTTAGCATCCCTTTTCAAGATATCAATTGTATTGAGCAATCATTTTACACAATGACAATGACAGATGTCCTTATAAATTTCTCTCTTGAAAATATGATCAAATTAACCAACTTTTAGGTTCAAGATGGCTTTTTCAACCTACTTGGTGGCTTGGTTGAATATAAATGTGAATGCTTACAAGGAGGCCTTTGTTGGTATCTATAAATCCTACAAACCTTGAAAGAAACATGACCACAAACTAATGTATTTTTTGTATTTTCTCAATTTTATGATGAATGAAAAATCTAATACTGTAATTATATGAATTCCTATTCTAACCATGCATTTAAAAGAAAATCAATGAGATATGGTAATAAGAGATTTTAAAAAATTGCTGAGAAGTTAAATTCCTAATGGACATAAGTCATAGAAACAATGTGTTTGTGAGATAAATATTCAAAAGGATCAAGCACAAAACTAATGAAATTAGGAGCAACATGTTCTCAACTCCACCAATGAAATTATCAAAAGGAACTAGGGGAAACTGAAGAATGTTTCAAAATTCATCAAATTATGTAGCCACAAAATGTGCATACATACCAGACAAATCGCTATGTGAGAACTAGAAGGTGATCCTTTCTCCAATTCATCACAATAGAGGAATTTATTACAAAATAAATCAAACACCAAAACTAATTGATCACATGAGCACTAACATACAATAAAACCATTGGCTCCATCACTATTCATTAACATAAAGTTCATAAAGGAAATGCACATTCTAGCAAGAAACACTACACATAGAATGAGAGCACCAATAGCATATTTTATTGCATCAAAATATCAGCCTTGAATACATATTACATCTTTGTATTTATAGGAAACCACATCCTTAATTCAATTTTTGAATCTAGGGATATTTCCTTACAAAAATCATGCTGAAAACACTAATTTTAAGAAAATTATGTACAAACAGACTCCTAACTAGGTGCTAGGTAGGCCTGCACTCTTTATTTTATTAATTACATGGTGAATGGACTTTTTCATGACTTCAAAACTCATAAAGATAGAGGATTTTGGATAATCTAGGAGTCTCTAGCTCTCCTTTAGATGTGAAATAGAGCTTCACTATGTGTCTATATTAGTTAAATTTTCACTAAAATGCACTTTTAGTGCATGAAATACTCAAAAAATGGAACTTGTAGTTAACTGTCAGTGTAATTGTGAGTGTTCTATAATTAGCGTGTTGTAATGTATAAAATAATTTTTTTGGGGGGGGGGGGGGGTTGGGTTAAGTCAGTTATCCAAGGTCCAAATGTACAAACAAAACTTTTCAGTACTTAACATATTCATATCCATAAAACCATATTATGCATGAATCCATGAGAACATCCAATAGCTTAACTTAGTGGGTCATTGTCCTGGGTCAAAAAAACTTTGCACAAATGTAAGCATGAAATACCACAAACTCAATCACACAATTTGACACCAGGATTTTGAGTGGAAACCCAATTTGGGAAAAGCTACCAATTTTCACTCTTCTGAAGTGATGCCGTATTACAGGCCAACCCTATTAAAAGTTACAATGCACACTATTAAATGTGACCTTCTTAAATGATTTCAATCGCTTTATTAGGAGTGAACCTTATTAAAGAACTTTAGGACATTCCATTAGAGTTTCACTCTATTGAAGGACTGACGAATGAATTTTAGGTCAACCTTAATCCAAAGAATTTATCCAGACTAATACAAATGTTAGAAAGTAACCATTGGACTTGATCTAATAATAAAGCACAACTCACTTGAAGATTATAGATCTCTAGTTCAATCCTCAATTCTTCTTGGCATTCATACTCTTCATCTTTGATAGCTTGTTCACCCTTCAAGAATTCATCCTGTTAAGCCTTTTTTCTTTGTATGCCAATGGTAGACTCTTCTATTTGGCTTCCATATAAAGAAACACCCTAGACTTCTTTTCTTCCTTAGGTTCTCATACATGAAAACTCTTTCTTCTAGCCTGCTATCTCTATTAATAGAGAATTTAGGTCTTTTTTTACTTAACCAAAATCTTCCATTCTAGGGTTAGGTAAGATTCAATGAATCTACCCACTTTTCCATTTTAGTCCAATCTAGAAACTTCCTCTACAATCCTCTTTGAATTCACTTGAAATGGTTTATCTTGAATTTTGTGCCACTAGCTCATCATAGAAATCTTCCACATGCTTCACACAAATCAAGAAATCGACTTTGTTTGCTCATATTCCTTAAATATTTGATTAAACTCTTTTTACTATCACTTGGCATCCACATTGTTTACTTGGCAATACCAATCTTCTAATGCTCAGCCAACACTAAGTTGTCAACATCAACTAAGTCTTTCTTTCTCATTCACTACTATCATTACCCTAATGCTCGACACATATTGAATTTTTATTGGCCTAAACTAAGTTTGCTTGGCTTATACTATTTTCTCGGCTAGGCATACACTTTTATGAAAACTCATCTTGTAGGATTAGCTTAAGTAACCATTTACTTTATCCATAAGTAGATCAACAATACATAATATCATCAATGTCTTACTTGGTCTAAGTACTCCTTTTATACACCAAATAACTAAACCTTTCTCTAGGTACTCTTGTTATCTTATCTTTTCAAATCCTCTTCATCAATCAAACAAATGATAGCATTTACACCAAAAAAAAAGTTCTCTTACTAGCAAGAAGTATGTTGACATTAATGACAAAATAATGATTGTTCCATGATAGGTTCCACTCTTCAAACAATCTCTTTTCAACAATCTCCCTCTTTGGCATTGTTGGAAACCCAATACCATCAACAACACCAAAAAGAAAATTTAAATGTCTCCCTCTATCAATATGTGTACCTTCATCTAATCTCTAATATCTTCCTTTGATTTTTTTGTCAACATATTCTTAATAAGCTCTTCCTCTTTCTATCATATCTTTCTTAGATTTATATCTTATATCTCCCTCTTCGACAACAATGCCAAAGACTTGTCATTTTTACATGTAGATATAATTAATCTAGATTCTCCCTCTATCACCTTGCATGTGATTGAAAATCTATTGTTTCAACTCCTTCCTTACTTTAGGAAAGTCCTAAAGTAAGATCGACTGCATCAAGTTGTAAAATATGGCATTCAACTTAGTTGATGTAGGGTACTACTCTTTCTTCTTAAGTAGCTTTGGATAGGGTTATCACCCCTATTTTACCTCTAAGATATTCATTATATCCTTAGGTAAATATTTTGTGAATATATCAACTATCTATTGTTTTGTATTCACATATTGCATTCTCACTTCTTTGTCTTCAACCAACTCTCTCGAGTAATGATACTTGATTGCAATGTGCTTTTCCTTTGTGTGCATCATAGGGTTCTTTGATATGTTTATAGCAATTGTATTATTACAGTAAAGTATCATATGTTCAATAATTTCCTCTTTCATTTGTTTGAGTAAATGCTTGATTTGTAGCACATTTATGCAATTTACTGCAGCAACCACATATTCAGCTTTAGCATTAGATTTTGATATACAATTTTCTTACTAGTCCAAGTAACCAATCTCTCTCTTAATAAAAATGCTCCTCCACTTATACTCTTTATGTCATCAATGTTTCTAGCCCAATTAGCATTAGTATAGGTTCTAAACTCGAACTTGTCATTTTTCTTGTAGTATAGACCATAGTTTTATGTTCCTTTTAGGTATCTCATGATCCTTTTAATAATCATTAAATGATTCTCCTTAGGATTTTCAAAAAACCTTGCAACAATCCCAACAACTAATGCAATTTTAGGTCTACTATGAACTACATATTGCAATTTGCCTATCATAGACTTGTATAATGTTTGATTTACTTCAATAGAATCATCAGTCTTGGATAGTTTGTGTCCTATCACCATACGAGTACTAATAGGTTTTAAATCCTCCATACCAAGAGTTCTCAATATTTCCTTCACATACTTGGGCTAAGTGATGTAAATACCATATTTCATCTGATAAACTTGCAATCCAACAAAGAACTTTATCTCTCCAAACATAGATATCTCAAACTCTTTCTTCATTTCATTTGCAAATGTCTTACACAATGCATTTTTTCCTCCAAATATAATATCATCAATAAATATTTCAGCTAGTGAAATCCCTATACCTCCTTGTGTCTTCAAGTATAATTTGTTGTTGTCATTAGTCTTCTCAAAACCAATCTTCACAAGACAGTTCTAAAGCCTCTCATTCTATGCTCTTAGAGCTTGCTTCAAACCATATAGAGCTTTGTACAATCTACATACCATATATTCTTGTTGTTTGGATCAAAAAAATCCTTCTGGTTGTTCTATGTAAACTTCATGTTCTAGTATACCATTCAAAAAATTTGACTTCACAACCATTTGATAAACTTTAAAACCTTTATATGTAGAGTAAGCAGGCAGAGTTCTCACTCCTTCCAATCTTTCAACTAGGGTAACTATCTCTCTATAGTCAATTCCTTCTTCTTGTGCATATCCCTTGCAAACTAATCTTTCCTTATTCCTTGTGGCTTCCCCATTCTCATCCTATTTTTTTCTATACACCCACTTAGTTCCAATCACATTCTTGGTCTTTGGTCTGGGTACTAGAGTCAATGTTTTGTTCTTCTTAATCTAATCAAATTCTTCTTTCATGGATTTACTCCAGTCTTCATTCTCTAATGCATCTTCACTAATTTAGGCTCATGCATTCTTAACAAACATGTATCATTTCTCAACCTATTCCTTATCATTGGTTTGGCTTCTTTATCTCCAATAATCTATCTAGAACGATGATATCTTCTAACATACTTTGACAATCTTGTTTCTTCTCTTCTTTCTATAATGTGTATGTCAACTTTAGAGTCACTATGCACTTCTCTATCAGGTAAATCAGCATTTCTTTCATGTACACCAATCTCAATATTAAAATATACTTTGGCTTCTAACTGCAACTTGGCTTATGGATGCAACTTGGTTCCTGAATGCAACTTAGTTATTGAATGCAACTCAACATCCACTGTATGTGACTCGGCAATCATTGATACTTGTTGCTATTCATTTACAACTTGGTTCTCAACTTCATTAGCATTCATGTCTTCATAGTAGTACATGAAGGTTTCATACTCTTCAAGTTCCTTCTTAGGCTCATCTTCATGTACCTCTATATATTCATCAAATTTTACATTTTCACTTTCCAAAACATTTTTAGTGTTAGTATTTAAACAAATATAAGCTTTACTTCTTGTGGAATATCCTAAGAATATACCTTCTTCACTTATAGCATCAAATTTACCATTTTTTTGTCCTTAAGAATGTAACACTTGCTTCCAAATACCTTAAAATATATTACATTGGGTGATTATCCATACCATAGTTCAAAAGGTGTGGAATTTTTACCTTTCTTGAATTGTACTTGGTTCAAGGTATAGGTAGTTGTGCTTATAGCCTCTCTCCAATATTTCAAAGCAACACTATTCTCCATAATGAGTGTTCTAGCACAATGCATTATAGATATTTTCCTCCATTTAATAATCTCATTTTTTCGAGAGGTCCTAGGTGCAAAAGTTTTTCTTTTAATTCCTCTATCATTACAGAATATCTCAAACTTATTTGATGTAAATTCTCCACCTTTGTCAAATCTTAGACATTTCAAGATTTTACCAGTCTCCTTTTCAGCTCTTGCCAAGTATAATGTAAAATTTTGAAAAGCATCATATTTTTGTTTCAAAAACATAATTGTCATCATCCTAGAATAATATCAACAAATAGGATAATGTACTTGTCACCTTTGTAGCTTTGCACATCAATTGTTCCACATAAATAAGTATGAACTAATTCTAGAATTTCTTTAGAGGGGTGAGTCTTACTTTTAAAACTAGATTTTGCCATCTTTCCTAACTGACATTGTTTACAAATCACATTATCAAGTTTCTTTAGTTTTAGCAAATGTTTGACTCTTTTGATGTTACTAATACTGACTAAGTTATCAAATTTAACATGACATAACCTCTTGTGCCATAGCCACACATCATTAAATTCTACAACAAGACAAGTAGCATCATTCATATTAAGATAAAATAGATTACCTCTAGTCTGATCTCCACTTCCAATTAGTTTTCCCTTAGTGTCATAGATCTTAGCCTTCTTATTATCAAATTCAACTTTACAACCTAAACTATTAAATTGTGACACACTCAACAAGTTATAGTTAAGTCCTTCTACATAGTAATCATTATCACACATGATCTTTTCTTTCAGTTTCATTGATCCTTTTACCTTTTATTGGATAGGGTGCATCATTACCAAATCTAACATTATTTCCATCATAGTACTCAAAGGTAATTAACTTACTTTTGTCTCCAGTCATGTGATGTGAACATCCACTGTTAATGATCCATTTATCACTTTTATTCACATATTATATTAATGTAGTTACCTCATCTTCATTAGAATCATCTTTCATAGCAACATACACAACTTCATCACCATGGTCATCAGATCCATCATTTGATTCCTCTTCAACAATGTAGCAAGCCTTCTTTCCTTTGTCTTTATAGTCTTTGTTGTTCTCATCTCTGTTACCTCTGTGATTATCTCCACTTCTATTTTTCTTCTTCTTTGGACACCTTGAAGCAATATGAAAACCCTCATTACAACTAAAACACATGATAGGTAACTTACCTTTGTATTTCCATTTGCCTTTGTGAAATATTCTAGCCAGCAATACTTCAATCTCTTCTACATCATCTTCATCTATGTCACTATCACTAGAAACATGTTTAACCTTTTTCTTCTTCTTATTTTTAGGTTCTTTTAGTGTTAGTTTAGCTTTGAAAGAAAATTCAACATTTTCAATTTTGAAATTATCAAAATTAGAAAGTTCAAAAGTAGTGAGTCTATCCATCAGTCCTTCAACGGTTAGATTACTACTAGGAACACACCTTAGTTCTTGTATGGTAGTGACTTTAATAGCATATATAGGTAGTAGGGTTTTCAATACTTTTTTGATCACAACCTTATTATCATAACACTATTTGTTCCTCTAATAGCATTCACAACATCTTTGAATCTTGTATAATACTAGACTATAGTCTCACCTTCTTGCATTCTCATGTCATCAAAATTAACTCTTAGAATTTTATCTTTACTCTCAGAACATTCTTGTCTCCTCCATAGATCATCTCTATAACATCCCACATCTTCTTAGCAAAACTACATCCTTTGATGTCATCAAACTCTGAGTAGCTTAGGGAAGATGCAAGCTTTGACATTGCCTGATTTTGTTCTTTCTTCTTTTTCAAACCATTAGCAATAGGGGCTCTAGAAGGATCAACATGCTTAGTTCTAATGGTAGATTGTGCATAATCACCAAGTCCTCCTAGATGTAGGTTCATCAAACTTTGCCATGTAGGAAATTTTTTCTTGTTCAGTTTTGGCACCTCCTTTAAATACATATTGATCTTTAGCTTTTAGTACCTTCAAATTGTTTCCTTACATGCACCAATTTATCTTATACAATTTTTTTGAATTTTTAGAATATGTGAGAGGTGGGGTGAATCAGTTATCCAAGGTCAAAATTTAAAAATTAAACTTTTCAATACTTAACAAATTCATATCCATAAAACCATATCATGCATGCACCCATTAGAACATCCAATACCTTAACTTAGTAGGTCACTATCCCAAGTCAAAATAAATTTTTAGAAATGCAAGTATTAAATGCCACAAAATCATTCACACAATTTGACAAAAGGATTTTTTGTGGAAATCCAATTTGGGAAAAACCATTAGTAACATGCTACCAATTTTCACTCTTCTGAAGTGATGCCCTATTAAAGGCCAATCTTGTTTGGTGTAGGAGTACCTTCAAATTTATCCATTGCAAGAACATCAAGAGGATCAAAGACAAAGGTTTAGTGTATTAGTTGGGTCTAGAATCCAATGTTAGAAATAATGTCTAAATTGTAAGGCAAGGTGACATTAGGTGCATTATAAACGTAGATTTCTACATTAGTCATTTATGGGCAATTTTTAAGTTTAAAATGGGGAAAAGTAGTTTATAAGGTTTAATAATTATTATAATATGATCATAACTTTTCTAGGTTCATAGGTAGAGTCTAGTGTTAAAGTTTGCAAGATTTTTTTAACATTTGACAAATTTTCAAAAAGTTGTCAATGTTGCATAATGTAACTTTTGTACAAAAATTGTAAAATTTGAATCCCAACATTCACAACCATCTTTTTTAGTTGGAACTGATTGGTAATTTTATAAATAGGGTTGAGAAAACTTTCTTGTGATAGAAGAGAGGAATTTAATGTATATTTTGCATTAAAATCAATAAAAATCTATCGTTTCCTACAAAATTGCCTAAAACTTCAATTGTACATAATTCTATGGATGCATGTGAACCATTGAAGGATTGTAAAATTTAATCATATTTCTTATGAAATATTTTCAAGTGGTTTGATATCTTCAAGTTATATTGTATGAGAGAAATCCAATTTTGTGTCCTTGTTGGTCACAGGAAGGCCCTAACTAGGGTTTCGAGACAATATCTCTCTTTCCCAGAGATTCTACCACAAGAAAAATATGAGCTTTGGTAGAAATAAAGTGGGGAGGATGTACTATAATAATTTTTGGATCTCAAATCAGGATGCAAAATATTTTGGGAGAAAATATTAAACCCTCTGCATGGGCATCTACATGTGAATATCTAGTTTTGGATTTTTAAGATACAAATTGGCCAAGGTGTGGAGTAGAGACCTAAATCCTTGGATTTAGGTTTTTTGAAATATTCATGAATAATTCCAATTTTTTTGGTTCGAATGTGATTTTAATTCCTAGTACTTTCATTGTGGAAGTGACTTAATTAGCCCTATTAGGCCTAGCAGAGAATTGTAGCCAAGCTGAATTAGGGGATTGGTTAGGAGTCCTAACTCGGTGAGGGTTTTTGATTGATGGATTGAAAGGTCTAGAGGTGGTTAAGACTTTCTTTGCTGGAGTTACAAGAAGGTTTCCTTCATAAATCCATGATTTCTCCTTGTAGCCTTATTTGGAGTCTTGGTTGTGCGATTTGAAGTTCCAAAGAAATTCTTGAGGAGTTTGTGTTTCAAACATTTTTGATTTGTATCTTAGTGTTGGAAAAGACCACATTCCATCCCTAAAACATTTAGTCTTGATATTGTGTCTTGTTAAGCCTTATAAAAGGTGTTCTAGACTTTGAAGTAGATCTAGTCTAGATAGAATGGGTTTTGGGAACCATTGCCTGACGCCTAGGTTGTATTGTTGAAGTGGTTTTGTGCCCCTATAAGCAAAATTTTTTTATATATAAATTAGGGACACTACTCCAAGTGGTGTTAGAGAAACTAGTAGACCTTTGGAGAAAGACAAACTTTCAGCTATGTTAGATGGTGAGGAAGAAAATGATAATGAACTTCCTTACAAAATGAAAAATGTTCAACTACTGAGGGTGGTGAAGAAGCATGATATAGAAAGGAAGCATATGAAGAAAGAGATGAAAAAATTAAAAAAACAAGTCAAGAAAGGATTCAATGGAAACTTTGGGAATTAGAAAGATGGGAGTGGTGAAGAAACCACTTGGCAGGAGGAAAAGGAAGAGATTCCAATAGAATAGAGGTTGTTCCTAAAGACTTTGAAATCCATGGAGAGAAGGACCATGGACCTTCCTATTTATAGTGGGAAGATGGATCCAGAAGAAGTAATGGAATGGATTGATGCAATCACTAGTTTCTTTGACTATGAGGAGATATCATAGCATTAGAAGGTTAAGATAGCCAAATCCAAGTTGAAGGGGTCAGCCCTAACTTGGTGGAATCTCACTAAAGAAGAAAGGATGAAGATGGAGAAAAATTAGATAAGTACATGGAAGAAGAAAATAACCTTGATAAAGGAAGCCTATGTACCTGAGGACTATGAGATTCTACTTCATAAGAAGAGACAAAGTCTAAGGCAAAAGGAGATGAATGTCTCTAATTACACTAAGGAATTCCACAAACTCACTATGATGTCTAAGTTGGTGGAGCCAAAGTGTATAAAACTTGTTAGGTATATGCAAGGGTTGAGGATGAATATCCAAGATGAGCTAAGTCTATGTTCTCCTAACATAATCTAGAAATGCTTTCAATTTTCATTAAAAGTGGAGGAAAATCTTAAGAGGAAGCAAGATCAAGGTGGAAAAGAAAGAGGCCAAAGAGATTTTGGAAATAGAGGAAGAGGATCAAGTAGTGGCAAAGGATGGACTCCTAGAGACTATGGTGAGACCAGTCAAGAAAATTCCTTTAGTAAGAACAATTCTAGAGGAGACTCAATGGGAAGATTTGGAGGGAGATCATTAGGACCTCCAAGGTGTTACAGATGTAACCAACTACAACACTTGGCATCTAAGTGCCCTAAAAAATTAAAAAATCATACTGATAGGAGGGCAAATTTAGTTATAGAAGAAGATAGTCAAGAAGAGGAAACAAAAGGATCTTATGTAGCACCTAAAAAAGGAGAATCCCTTATGATGAGGATGACACTGTTGAATTCCCCAAGAACTCATGAACCACCTCAAAGGAACAACCTATTAAGAACCACCTGCAACTGTGGAGACAAAGTATACAAGATGTTGATTTACAGTCGGACAACAAACAACTGGGTATCTAAAGGAGTAAAGAAATTCATAAGGGTGCCACATCCAAACCCTTACAAGGTGTCATGGCTCACAAAGATTCATCAAATTATCATAGAGGAGCAAGCTTGGGTGGAATTCTAGATTGGAAAATACAAAGACAAAGTACTCTATGATATTGTCCCAATGGATGCTTATCATTTGCTACTAGGGAGACCTTGACAATATGATGTAGAGGATCACTGTGATTGAAATTTGAACACTTACACAATCAACAACAAAGGTGAAAAGGTAACCTTCTTACCCTTACTAGATTTTTTAGAAGAACAAAAGGATCCTAAGTTTTTGTTTGTAGATGGAAAAGAGTTTCTAAAAGTTGTGAGGCAGGAAAAGGCTTTTTGTTATGCCCTAGTGATTTTTCCTAAGGATAGTAGGTCTAAGAAGGTTGTGAAGGAAGGGAATCCCTTGAGACATGTAGGTCCTAAAGAGGTTTTAGACCTATTAGACCAGTATGAAGACATTGTCACCAAAGAGATGCCAAATGAGTTGCCCCAAATTAGAGATATAAGTCACAACATAGATATGATTCTAGGAGCAACATTTCCTAATAAAGTAGCATACAAACTAACTCTAGAGAAGAATCAGGAAATGGCAAGACAAACACAAGAACTCCTAAGCAAAGGTTTTATAAAAAAAAGCCTCAATCCTTTTGTAGTACCTTCTTTTTTAGCCCCTAAGAAGGAAGGAACATGGAGATTGTGCATTGATTCTAGATGGATAAATAGAATCACTATTAGGTATAGATTCCTTATGCCTAGAATAGAATACCTATTGGATCAACTAGCGAGAGAAAGGTACTATTCCAAGATAGATTTAAAGAGTGGTTATTACCAAATACGGATTAGGGATGATGATGAGTAGAAAACTATATTTAAAACCAATAAGGGCTTGTATGAGTGGAGAGTGATGTCTTTTGGCCTGTCAAATGCTCCAAGCACATTCATGAAACTCATGAATGATGTGCTCAAGCCATTTCTTCAAAAATTGCTCATAGTGTACCTTGATGACATCCTTATTTTTAGTAAGAGTAAGGAGGAATATTTAGAACATCTTAACTTGGTTTTAAAAATATTGCATGAAGAAAAGTTGTTCATAAACATGGAAAAGTGTGTTTTTATGCAGGGAGAACTTTTTTGTTTGAGATTTATAATCTTAGAAGGTAATATAAAAATAGATTTTGAGAAGGGGGAAGCCATCTTTAGTTGGCCTTCTCCTAGAACCATGACTGAAGTCAGAAGCTTTCATAGAATTGCTTCTTTGTATAGAAGGTTCATTAGAGGCTTCAGTCAATTGTGTGGGAAAAAATGTAAGTTTGTGTGGAATAAGGATGCAGAAGAAGCCTTCCAAATGTTGAAGAAGAAGGTAATAGAGAAACCTATCCTAGTGTTCCCTAATTTTTAGAAGATAATTACCACTGAGTGTGATGCTTCAAGCTTGGCTATGGGGGTTTTCTTGAGCAAAGAGGGAAGGCCAATAGCCTTTGTCAATGAGAAATTGAATGAAGCCAAGAGGGTAAAACTACAAACCTATGTCACCTTTTTGTAAAGGAAAAGGCTAACAAAAGTATAATTGATCACCTTTAATGACATAAAATTGGTATTATTATTTTGAATTTGGAAATGAAGTAAACTAATGAAATCTATAGAAATGGATGAATTTTAGGATTATAATTTTTAATAATTATTTGGAATAAGAATTGATATATTTTGACTCTAAAAGGATTACGAGTACTCTACAAGTTGGCACCATTGGTTGTGGATTCATGTTCTTCTTGTGAGTGCTCCAAATGTGGAGTTTTATTTCTCTTGTGTCCTCTTTGGTTTTTTTGTGGGCTTTGTGTCTTGTCCTATTTGTTTGTGTGGTCTCGTGTTTGGTTTTTTGGGCTCCTGTGGTTATCTCTGTTCTTTTTTTTTCTGCCACATAGGGTTTCTCCTCTTTGGCTCATGGGTGAGGTTTTTCCTGGATGGATGAAGATTCTAGTGGTTGAGAAATGCTGATATTAATAATACTTGTGCGAAGCCAAGTGAAGGATTACATTGTGATGATAACAATCATGAAGTTCTAGACACAGGTGTCAGCAAGCCGTCCTTTAAAGATGTGGTGGCTAAGGGTAATGGTGTTTTATGTCCTCTATC
Organism: Cupressus sempervirens; assembly: GCA_028749045.1. NCBI lineage: Eukaryota > Viridiplantae > Streptophyta > Pinopsida > Cupressales > Cupressaceae > Cupressus > Cupressus sempervirens. The sequence continues at coordinate 197,211,069 of CM053791.1, read as the reverse complement.
CACCACCTTTGAGTTCTCCTTTGGTCTAGAGGATCATGGCCATACAGGAAGTAGCATCGATGGAGATAGACGAGCCCTCGCTACTAGTCCAAGTAGCCCCACTAGTATCTTGGGAGGATGTGGTAAGGCTCCCCTTCTGCCTAAAAATACTCTTTCTTTAACTCCAATTGTTAACATGGTTAAGGCAATTAAAGGAGAACAATCTAGGTTGAAGAGTATTGTAGCTTTTTTTGTGTGCGTGGATGTTAGATTCCTTCTTACCCATAAATACTTGGATAACCAAATTAATAATTTTTGGGGTAAGAAGCTCGTCATTATTGTTAATTTCAGTAGAATGATTCAAAAAAGATTGTTTGTAATTTTTTTCAAGAATCATACTATGCAAGAAAAATTTTTTAAAATAATTTTTTGGAATGTAGGGTAGACCATGTTTAGAGCTTTTCCTTGGTCCCCAAAAGGTAAAACTGAAGATGTAGCCCAACGAGTCTCTCCTTTTTGGGTGGAGATTTTGGGTGTTCAACCAGAATTTTGGCCTTTCCTATCTCAAATTCTTAAGCCCCTAGGTTCAGTTCTACAGGTTGAAGATTCCAAAATTATGTTGCCTCACCTTAATGCTAGAGTTCTCCTTGCACCAAAGCCTGGCATTTCATTTCTTGAGAATATCTCTATTAACTTTGAAGGTGAGCCCTTAATTTGGAAGATTAATAAACTAGGCAACATTGGTGCTTGTTTTCATTGTAAGACCAATGGTCACACTAAGAAGGAATGTTTGTTGCTTAAAAACATTTCTAAAGATTTTTTTCCTTTCAGTAATAAAAAGAATTACTCTAGGAGTGATAATAATAAAGCCAATGATAGTTCATCTCCATCTTATGGCATTGTAGACACTCATGCTAATGGGTTTGTCACATTGAATAATCCCCTATTCAAAGATGAGCATGAAGTAAGACCTGTGCTTGCCTAAGAGGTGAATTATGCCTTTGCCTCCATGCTGGAATAGAATAATTGTAATAAAAATCCTCTATATATCCTAGTTCTTAGGTCCAAAAATGGTGATATCAGTGGAAAAAAAATGCTCAACAGATAGCTTTGGAAAAAATTAGAGCCATGGCACAAAATAGTAATGATAACACTCACCCTAAAGCATCTCTGAATCTTAGTAGCCCTCCCCTTGTGGGTAACCTTCCTCCATAAAGTAGTGAAATATCCTCATAATCTAGGAATATGGAGGAAGATGTTAATAATGGTGATGGGTTCATTGAAGTTCTTAAAAAGAAGAAGAGGAAACCCTATGACAGGAGCAATAGTATAAAGAATAATGATAAGAGCAACAAAGCTAAGGGAAGTGATATGGTAGTCTACTTCTCTAGAATTTATAAGAATAACCCTCCTCCTCATTTTTAACCATGAAGTTGCAAATTCATAGTTGGAATGTTAGAGGGTTAGAAATGTCTGATAGGAAATACATTACTAGAAGATGGTGTAATAGTATTTTAGGGAAAGATATTGTTTGTCTACAAGAGATAAAAGCTAATGGTTATCAAGCTTTCAACACCCTAAAATTAATTTGGGGAAATGCTAAATGCTTCTACTTAAACCATGACAGAGGGAAAGGAGGTATAGCCACCTTGATCAATCACAATTTGGAAAAGATGATTAGTGTCAGTGGTGCCTCTCCCTGTAATAGGGCACTTTGGGTAATTATTAAGTGTGAGGAGGGTGAAATTATCATTTGTAATATTTATGCCCCCAATGACTATAGGGAGAGATCTAACTTGTGGGAATGGGTGGCAAATAATCTCCCTAAGGTGAAATGGATCTTTGTAGGTGATTTTAACATGATAGAATGCCCAAAGGATAAAGTTGGTGGTGGGAAATTTGAATGGAAAAACAATGAGATGTTCTTATGGAATAGGTTTAAGAGAACATTTGGCATTAATGATCCAATGATGCATCTCAAAGATGGTTTTGAAGGGATTTGGTATACATGGTGTAACAATCAAGAAAATAAGGCCAAAATTTACTGTAGACTTGATAGAATGTACATCAACAAGCATGAAATGACTACCATTCAGAAGGTTGGTCAATATCCTATCAATGTTATTCTTGTTAGTATGTCTGATCACTCTCTAATTTGTGGATTGATTAATATTAACAAGGAAGGGAAAAAAGATGAGAATCAAGGTAAGAAAACCTTATTCAAGCTTAATGTCTCACTGCTTGATAATCAAGACAATTTGGATGCCCTTCGAATGGCTATTGTTTTATCCAAATTCAAAAGTAGTAGTTGTTCACCCATTGAGAGGTCGGAGCAGCTAGTTGAGGCTTGGAAGAAATTACTCCAAACTATTGGTACGAAAGAGGCTAAGGATAAGAATCAAGAAGATAAAAGACTAAATTCTCAATTACTTGAAACTAAAATTAAGTTATAGAATAGGGGCAATGATGAAACTCTAGAAAGAATATTATGTGATACCAAAAATAAACTAAGAGTTCTCCAACAATATAAAATCCAAGGATAGAAAATCAAGGTTAAAGAAAATTGGATGAAGGATGGTGACAGGGGATCTAAATACTTCTTTAATATCATCAAGGCTAAGTAATCTAGAGAAACAATTACTGGAATTCAAATTGATAAGGGAATTAGTACTTGTAACGATGATATAATGCTCACTTTTTATAATTTTTATAAAGATTTATTTTCCTCAAAACATGATGGAGGGAAGTAGATATGTATGGATCAATGCATTAGTACTATACCTTCCAATATTAATAAAGAAAAAAGTAATATGTTAGGAAAGGAAATCTCTATTCAGGAAATTGAAGAAGCCATTTCATCCTTGGCTAATGGGAAATCCCCTAGTATTGATGGTTTTCCAACTGAATTTTATAAGGTGAATAAACATTGGATTGCCAGGGAATTGCTTGAAGTCTATCAATTTGCTACTTAGAAGGGGTCCCTTGGAGATAAGATTTATCAAGGACTAATCAAACTTCTTCCTAAAGATGGGGAAAAACTGCAAGTGAGGAATTAGAGACCAATTACCCTTTTAAACATTTCTTATAAGATCATTGCTAAATTACTAGCCAACAAAATTGAAAAAATACTAGATAATATCATTTCAGTGACTTAGACTAGATTTATTAAGGGCAGGTTCATTTTAGAGAATTTGGTCACTAGCTAGGAAGTAATGCACTAGGCTAAAGCTGATAACCAAAATGTAGCAATGATTCTGTTAGATTTTGAGAAGGCATATGATAGGATTGAATGGCACTTTGTTATTGCTATGCTTAAACAATTTGGATTTCTTGATTATTTTTGTCATTGGGTCAATATTTTGTTCGAGGATTCTAATACTTGTATTGAGATCAATGGTGAGTTATCAAAATCTATTCCATTGGGGAGATCTATTAGGTAGGGATGCCCTTTGGCACCTACCTTATGTGTTATTGTTGTAGATGCTATGAATTATACCTTTAAATCTATAGAGTTTGGCCCCCCAGTTAAAGGTATTTTCTTGCCTAACAATGATGAACTCTTGATTGAACAGTTTGCTGCTGATACAACACTTTTTGTGAACTTGGAAGAGGAAAATTTTGATAGAGTGGTTTCCAGAATTGAATTGTTTTGCAGAGCATCTAGTGCAAAGATTTCTCCTCATAAGTCTGTTATTCTTGGTTGGGATAATACCCCTCCCTCTTGGCTCGAGGGGAAAGGTTGGCATTGGTCTAGTCCAAGTACTATTGTTAGATATATGGGGATTCCATTTGCCCTTGACCCCTCTTTGAATGAAATGTGGAACTGGATTTTTAAAAAGGTAGAAAGGAAGCACATCAAATGGAAATCTCACATGCTCTCACTTGCTGGTAGACTTCAATTAGTTCAAAAAGTTCTATCTTCCCATGCAATTTATTATACATCCACATAGTTGTTTTCTAATGCCCATACGAACAAGTTGGAGAAGATTATGAGAGATGTTCTTTGATCTAATGGGCTAGGTAATAGGAAGAGACATAATGTCAAGTGGGAGTGGTGTTGTACTCCAAGGAAGTAGGGTGGTTTAGGAATCAAGGATTTAAAAAAAGCAGAACAACACACTTATATCCAAATTTCTCATTAAAGCTATTGATGGAAATGAACCATGGAAGGTTCTCATCAGGAATAATGTGGTGAAATTGGTCATTAAGAAGGGAAAAATTTGGGGTAACGTTCCTTTTCTAGACATGTTGCTAGGAGATTTTGATATCAAAGTTTCTGGCTCTAGGGTTTTCTCTGCTATATGGAAAGCTTGGAAGGATATTAAACCATTGTTAAGTTTCAGAGATGATGTAGGTAGGAATATATTTTTTCTATTATTGACAGATCCCTATGGTGGGGAGTTTATCTAAATAATAAACCATTGGCTCTCACACAATGTTGTTCAGCAAAAAGTTGGAATAAAAAAGGAATATCTTACATCAAGGATATTATTGTTGATAACAAGATGTACTCTTGGGCTGAATTAAGTTTCAAAATTGATATTCCAACTTCCTAGAAGAAAACCTATACTATTTTGGCTAAGGCAGTAGGTAACTGGTTCCTTAGCTAATGTATATCTTCTTGTCATAATACTAAATACATAAAATGGAAGGATGGCACTCCTATAATGAACTTTTCCTGTAAGAAAATTTATAATATGATGAATGATAAGGATAAAATCTTTAATGAAGTTAACCGAGTCTAGGGTCTGAATTGGTCTAACAATAAGTGGCATTTAATTTTTGAACTATTATGGCATTCTCACATGGAGCCCAAAAAAGTTTGTTTTAAGTGGATTTTTCTATTGAAAAAGCATACAATTTGTCATTATGTGTCTCAAGGTTCTAAGGTCACCATTGTTTGTGAAGTTTGTAATTGTGTTGAGTCTTATGAAAATTTTTCTTTTAAGTGCCCATGGGCTATTAATGCTTGCTCCACTATTCTTGGAATCAAACATCTGAATCTGTATGGGTCTTGTTTATCTTGGCAAGAAATCTTGGCTAGTTATGTAGACAAATTTAATTGCAAGCTCAATGATTTCTGGATTGTTCTTACTACTAAAGTTCTTTGGTTTATTTGGAGGTAGAGAAATGAGGAGATTTTCCAAGGCAAAAAAAGGGTCCTTATTGGGTTTAATTATAAACTCACACAATTTACTATTATGTCTTAGGTTTAAGTCAACATTCAGTTTCCAAAGGAGAGATTCAATAGCCTACTGAAAGAAGGTGCAACCATCCTTTTTGCCAATGACACCCAGAATTTAAATGAAGTTGAAGGGACTCAAATGGAAACTCCAAGAAAAATTGAGCCTACTGACTACAACACAATTGTTGTTGAAGAAGACAATAGAATAGAAACTCAGATAGTAGAAGGGAATGAGAACACAGTAGAGGCCTCTAGTGAAAACACATTTGAGCTAGCTACTGATGGTTAATGGAACAATAGTTCTCATAGGGAACATGTAGATCAAGCTAATGAAGATGGATGCAGTTAACAGAGGAATTCAAAATATTTTTGTTAGAAGCTCATTCCCAGTTTTGTAATAAATTTTTTGATCATTATGTATAGGTCTATTTAAAATTTTAGGTACAATTTTGAAAGTATACATAGATACTATACATGCTATGCAATATCATACACTAATTCTACTTTTGCTGATGTAAAAGATGGTGATCAAACCTTGTTATAACCAGTTGATTCTATATTTTCAATAGAAAAAAAAAAAGAATTGATATATTTTCCTAATTTTTATAGATCATTTTTAGGTGCTGAAAAATGCTGAAAATTAGGGGTCTATTTACCATCACAAAACTATATGGAATTTTTTGAAATTTACAAGTGGGAAGATTTACTCCTGGGGGGGTGGGTGAATCAAAAGTAACAATATTTTACCCTCTAAAACATTTAGCTGAAATCAATCACGTGCATCTAACATATCTAAGTAACATGAAAGTAAAGACATGCATGAAAAATATATAACACAAGATTTGGTCACCCAAAAACCCTCCAAAATGAGAAGGTAAAATTGGTGTGGGGATGTCACCCACAACTTATTACTGCAACAATATGTAACTTTTCAAGGTTACAAAGTTTCATCATCAGTATTGGTTTGCCCTATGAAAAGCCTGCCCTGTTAATGGCTTTACACCCTATTAAAAGTGACTTTTCTAAAGGATTTACAAACATTCACTTGGAATGTCACCTTGTTAAAGGATTTAACACCTTGTTAAAGGTTCTAAAAAATAGCTATTAAGCCAACCTATCATCATAGGATTTTCATTCTTCTAATATAATGGTTAGAAAGTATAGTAGAATGTCTTGACCTGATAACTTACAATCTTCAATTGCTGATTCCACATCCTTGTTTTGTCTAATCTAATTTGATCCTTTCTGATCTGATATAGCTCTGTTCAAAGTGCTGATACTCTATTTTGATCAACTTGATTCTATAATGTTGTTCTTCCTCTAAGTCTTCACACCCCTTTCACTTCCTTCAAAACTTTGCTAGCATTCACTCATGCATTCCCCTATGACTCTCTTACATGCTTGAATTATGGTGTTTCAACCACCTTTTAAAGGTTTCAAGAATTAGGGTTAGGTATGACTCTATGATTGAAATTCATCCATCTTTCCCACTTAGTTCTTTCCAATTTTTTGATTGGTTACACGCTAATTGCATAGGGAATATGATAGATTCGATCTTATCTTTTAGATCCTTTGAGATTCATCTTGAGTTGGCTCAAAAATGGTTTACATCTGTGTTTGTGAAGGCAAAAACTCTTATGTTGATTCTGTGTTACTCAGCACTTACTGTTTACTAATGCTCAGCACATATAGGAATTTTTTCTTGCTCGGTTCCTATAATAATTTTTTTTTGCTTGGCACTTATAGTAACTCTATCTTGCTTGGCACTTATAGTAAATCTATCTTGCTTAGCACTTATATTGGCTCAACATCAATTGTCACTTGGCACTTGAACTTTTCTCAGCACATGAATAACTCAACACCTGTTGAATTTTTGACTTGGCACATATTATAGCTCAACATCTATATTATACATAGTATCAACCATAGAATTTTCTTAAGTGTGTTGACACTCAATTGTCAAAACCAATTTGAGACTAACAATCTCCCTCTTTGACGTGAGCGTCAAAAAAACTTAACTAAACATTATGAATATAATCTCTATGAGTACAATATACATCTTGTTTAGCATATGTACAAAACTTTAAAAACTTATTCAAAATTTTGTAGAAGACTATATACCTCAAAACTTGTAACTCCCCCTAAGCTAACGTACCATTTCTATATCCAAATTAACTAATGTTGTTTCCATGCTCTGCCTTATCATTCTACTCTACTCTTCTTTTACTCTATTTTTACTCCCCCTTTAACACATCTCCACCTGTAGTTTTTATATCCTTTTGGCTTTATCTCCTTATCTCTCGTGAAAACTCAAAATTTTATTAGCTCTCCCAATTTATTGTATCTCCCCCTTTTGGGTATCTCCTTTTTTATCTCCCTCAAAATGTATTATCTCCATAATGTATTATCTCCACCTTTTTGACACTTATGTCAAAGGGTTCCATGCATTAATTGAATACTTAGCCAAAAAGGATTTGTTTACCTCCATTATGATCTTTAGAGTAGCATCCCAATTGTCTAATGCAATTTCTAGTTCTTTAAGCCAGATGGTTGTCTTTGCTGCAAGGTGTACTAGGCCTTCCAATGTAGAAAGATTGGGATCTTTCTTCAAGACATTCTCTGCATAGGCCATTTCTTTGTGCAAAACTTCCATGTGAGGGGTTATGGCAGACTGGATTTGTATTAGCTTGGCCTTGGTGTTTGCCTTATCTGTTGTGAGAACAACTAATTCCTTTTGTGTATGAAGCATTGTAGAAAAATGCTTCTCACTTTGAGTTGTATCCTTTGGTAGTTGCATACTAGATACTTTAAGGTTCCTTTCCAAGCTCAATATCCTCTGGCTAGTCTCTTGTGTGAAGTATGAGGAATCACATAATTTGGAGTGCAGTGAGAATATATTCTCAAGTACTACTTTTACCTTTTCAACCTTTTTAGCTAGCTCCACCTGAGAAAGTGCTATCTCACCAGATATTTTCTCATTTACGTTCATTTGGAAAAAAAATTCAAACCATCCAAGCAATTTGGGATTGTTATCTAGGTCTTCATTTTGTACCTAGTCCACTGTGTTGGATAATTTCTTCGTTATGGGCTTTGTCACATCAGGTACTTGCAAGCTGAATGCATCTAGAAAGATGCCTTTGATTTCTATCAATGCTTGCCTTTGCTTATACTCATTTTTGAGTATCTCTTACGTTTTCTTCCTCTCAAGTGCCTTTTGTACTTCATTTATCTGATCTATGTTCATATTTTGGAATGACTATCACTTCATCAAGTGCAAGGTCTCCATAGTGAATTACCCTTGCTACCTTCCTAGAGCACAAGGCTGGTGCTAATATTTGCAATGGTATTGCATCAATGCTTGTCTTCTGCGGCATTGAAGGAGTCCCTTTTGTAGGAAAATTAACTAATGTTTGTGTTGCTTCTTGTTATTTTTCCTTAGGGGTCTTATCCTCTTCTATTCTACCTTGATTAATGATTGTAATCTGAGGGAGTGCACCTTGTCCTTGTGCTATGATGACAGAGGTATCCTTCTATCCTATTTGCTCCTTTTCTTGCCCCTTGATAGTTGAAGTCACTATGACTATGGAATCAACCCTGGCTAATCCATCTTGTGTTGCTTGCTCTTGCGGTTGTCCACTTGTAGCTGTTAGAGTATGTGGAGGTGGTTCTTGTAGATTCACCTTCTCCTTTGTTATCTTAGCTACTACCTTTTGTAGTTCCTCCACACTCACCAAGACTAGATTGGTACACAATTATGCTTGTAGTGTGGTTTGGTGAAGGATCTTTCTAAGATCCTTTGTAGTCAGTGGGTTGATGTTCTAACCAAAGGTGTGAAGAACATCCTTTACAATTACTATCTCTAAAGGTGGAGGAGTTATATATGGAGGACTAGGTGGTGGCAGTTGTGTGTCTTGCACACTCTATTCATGTTGTTGTTCCTCAGCAGTTGCAATTTCACCCTCTCATGTATCTTTCTCCATTGTAATTTCTTCCTTTTATTTCTCTCCTTCTTCCTCTTTTTCATTTTCCTCTTCTTCCTTATCATTATTCCTTCCCTTAAAGGAATCTTCTTGTCCTTCCTTAACTATCTAGATTCCATAAATTACTTTCCACATGAGAGTGGAATTCTTCACAACATCTTCAATTTTATTTTGCAAAATACTGAATGCTCTATATTTGGGTGCAAATTTGCTCCCATGTTTCTTACTTGCCTTACTTATTTGACCTCTGAGCCAATTTTGACTCTCTTATTTCCTTCTCCATATTTAGGCAATAATGTCATTTATTCTCTACAATTGAATATAGCTCCTTAGGCATAGTATTATCCAATTCAAGTGGAGTATTCTTGAACTTTTCCATCATAGTATACACTCATTCTTCCACTATGTTTTGTTCTTCTCTACTTAACTTATTAAAGTCAATACTTTTCAATCCAGACAAGTTTGCATTATCTCTTATGTTGTCACATATATTCTCTAGATCAAACTTAGTTGGGCCCTAGTGGTGTGACTAGTTGTAGCCCTTGTATCTTCCCTTGTTGTAGGTTTTGTTGGGCTTGGCTTTGCTTTATTCTTGTCTTTAGGCTATGCAGCAAGCTATTTTTGTGCTTTCCTCTTCTTGGGCTCTACCTTAGGTGCTTCCTCTTCTTGCTCAACACCTTCTTCTTCTTCTTTAGCATCTTCACCCATGCCTTGGGTTAGTGCTAGTGGTCCTTGCCCCTATTCCTCTTCTTCTTCTTATGCTTTTGTTGAGCCTTCTCCAAATTTTTCTTTAAGCTTCTTCACTAATTTATCCTTTTTCTTCAATGTAAAAGTACTCTTCAATTCCATATTGACTTTAGATCTCACTACATAATTTGTGCCAAAATGTTGGGCATCTTTATCCACTTCTTCTGCAAGCAATGTTGTTATTTTTGTAGATGTCTCATCAATATTTATCTCATACCCAAGAGGTCTAAGCCATCTTACTCTTCATATGGTTGCTTAGATGTAGGTATAATCAATATCAAAAAGAAAAAAAAAATCATTTATGTGCTGCTCCACAAGTGATACTAGAGTCCTAAGTCTTTGTTTCATTGATTTCTTGAAATCATCAAAGTAGCTGGTCATGAGTGTCTCTAAATTTTCCCCCATTTGTTCAATATATTCATTCGCCTGGGCTACTATAGACCTATTTGTCTTCCAACTAACCTTTCCAAAAGAAGGAAATTCATTCTCTACATAAAAGAATATACATATCAAAATTTCTCCAAACTTACATTGAGCTCCCTTTGTTCTTCTTATAGCTCCCAAATTCTCGTTGACCTGTTGTAGTTGTAGTTCAGCCAAATCATAAGTATGAACCTTTTTAACAAGTTTATAACCAACGTCCACTACAATACATGGAACATTTTTGAGTTTGCTAGATTGGTAGAGTTTATGAGATATAAATCTAATAGAAAAATCAACAAGAGGATCCTTAACGGTATCAATGGTAATGCCTCTCTTGTTCCACTTGGCTCTATTATTCTTCTCAATAGCTTATTTGGAGTCACTTCTAAGGGTTTTAGGTTGATCTAGGGTTGGATACCCTATTACCCTATGAATAATCCTTTTTGATATCTTAACTAGTCCATCTTCTAACCACAAACTTCCATCATGAATCCTACTCAACACAATTTTGATTCATTCAATTTTGAACATGGTAGGAAACTCTAGGGCACAAGTTAAGCCCTTCTTCTCAATGATTTGGAATTCTTCTTTCAAGACTCCTTTCTCACACAATTTATCATATGCCTCCCTAATTTCCATGTGTCCTATAGCACCATTCTTACAGTTATAGAATATCCTAACATCTTGAACCATTACAGCCTTAGGAGGGATTACGATTAGGGCTCTGGTAGGTTCATTCTTATAGGAAACTTTAGAGATAGGTCTAAAATTAGGTTTTTTAACTTCATTTGACACTAACTAAACTTCAAGTAGCTCTTTATCCTAAGGTTTTCTAGAACTAGAGACCATTTGTGCAATATAGGGTTTCAACACAAAGAAATTTTGAAACTGCATAGCTCACCAAAAGTATAAATACCTTGAATCATTGAAATTGTGATGAATTTGTGTAGAAATCTACTCAAATGCTTCAAACTCTACTTGGAAAACATTATGTACTCTTCTCATCTTTTCTCTTTTTCTCGCAATGGTGAAAAATTATTCAAAGTGGGATCATATACCCTTATTTCATAGCATTTCATGGTTAGTACATTTATAGCTATCTACTTGGCTCCTTAAGCAATTTTTCTTTAATTGGCTTCCATTGTCTTTCCAACACTTGACATATATTGGAGTTTCCCTTACTCAACTTCAACTAGAATTCCCCTTCACTCGGCATCCTCTACTAACTTGACTACAACTAATCACTTGGCTTCTACTAACTTTGGCAGACAACTCAACATGTAGTAGGATTTTACTTGGCTTTAGAAGGTAACTCAACAACATTTGTAAAAACTTAAAGTTTTAACTTTGCATCTCTATTCATGCTGATCTATCCTTTTTAGTAATTACTTGTCTTGGAACTAATGTATGATAAAGCATTATATATTAGTTCCACATACCTTCTTTTTCTTAGTTGGATGAAGTGTGACCACTTGACCCTTTAGGTGAAGTGATCCCTTCATTAGATGTGCTACCTCCATCTTTCTTTTTCCATATTTTGTTCATTTCTCCTCTAATTTTTTCAGCATCGACCTTTCCTTTTCCTTTGCTAAACTTTGAGTTGGGTGCCTTTGACCTTGTTGGGAAATTCTTGTTGATATGACCAGTCCTCAAGCAACTGAAGCATGTAGTTTAGCTCAACCATCTAGTATAGTTTCCACTGAAATGTGTTCTTATGCAATTTTTAGGGATGTGTCCATATTCCTGATAATAGTGACAGCTTTGCCTAGTGTTGTAGTCCTAATTATAGTGATGTCCATGAATTTTGGTCTTTTTTGGTTGATTAGGTGTCCACATAGGCTTTGGTCTATACTCAAAGGCTCTATGTCCATACTTCTTGCAATTGTAGCAGTGACCTTCAAATCTTGGTGTTCTAATGGTTCTAGTTCTGCAATCATGTGCATGATGTCCTTGCTTATTGCACTTGTGATAGTGACCCATATTCTTAGGTTTGTTATGCTGATGGGCATTCTTTCTCTTGCACACATTAGAGGTATGTCCTTTTTTACCACAAAAATGACAACTGGGTTTATTATTCCTACCTTTGTCACTTCTTTCTTCTATAGTCTTGGATGACTCTAGTTTTTTAGTACTAGTGTATCCTAGTCCTGAAGTATCATTTCTAGATCTTGGTGATTTCAGAAGCTATTCAAAGTACTTGATGGCTTCATTAGGTTTTTTGAAGCTTTTTGCAATCTCCTTCTCTCTTTTCAATTCATTTTATAGTTGTTCATTTTGCATCTTCAATGTGGAAATCTCAATGTCCTTAACATTTAGTTCATGATGCACATTCATCATCTGGCTTAGGGTGTCTAGCTGCATGTTGGAAATTTCTGTGAGCTCAATTGACCTTTCCTCCAATCTATTGGAAAGGTTTCTCTTGTCAGCTTCTATCACAGACTTATTTTCAATGGCTCTTTTCTTCCATTCAGTCACTTAACAAAGCATCATGGCTTGTGATTCTTGTTCAAGCTTGAGAGTTCTGACCTCTTCTACTTGAGCTCTATTCTTCTCCATCAAATCTGCTACTACTGCATCAAACTCCTTAGTATATCCATTGAAAAACACTTTTAAGGTGTCAATTTCCTTGTACTATGTATCATTTTCAGCTATGGCAGTCTCTCTTCTTCTTTTCAAGGATTTCCTCAATTCTTCCCTAGCTTCTTCCAAAGAATGTAGAATGAGATGTATCTCAATCTCTTGGCTCTCTATGATCTTCCCAAGTTTGTGGACTTCCATTTTCAGATGTTTTCTCCAAGCTATAAGGCTTCTCCTTGTGAGAATTCATCTTTGATACCAATTGTTGGAATTTACAAGTGGGAAGATTTACTTCTGAGAGGGGGGGTGAATCAGAACTAAGAATATTTTACCCTATTAAACATTTAGCTAAAATCAGTCACATGCATCTAACATATCTAAGTAACATGAAAGTAAAGACATGCATGAAAAATAGATAACACAATATTTGGTCACCCATAACCCCTTCAAAATGAGAAGGTAAAACTGGGGTGGGGATGACACCCACAACTTATCACTATAGCAATATGTAACTTATCAAGTTCACAAAGTTTGGCCATCAGCAATGGTCTACCCTATGAAAGGCCTACCCTATTAAAGGCTTTACACCATATTAAAAGTGATCCATCTAAAGGATTTATAAACATTCACTTGGAATATCACCCTATTAAAGAATTTAACACCTTGTTAAAGGTTCTACAAAATAGTTGTTAAGCCAACCTATCTTCATAGGATTTTCATTCTTCTAATACAATGGTTAGAAAGTATAGTAGAATGTCTTGACTTGATAACTTACAATCTTCAATTGCTAATTCCAGATCCTTGTTATGTCCAATCTAATTTGATCCTTTCTAATTAGATATAACTCTATTCAAATTGCTAATACTCTATTCTAATCAGCTTGATTCTGCAATGGTGTTCTTCCTCTAAGTCTTCACACCCCTTTCACTTCCTTCAAAACTTTGCTAGCATTCACTCATGCATTCCCTTATGACTCTCTTACACACTTGAATTATGGGGTTTCAACCTTCTTTTAAAGGTTTTGAGACTTAGGGTTAGGTATGAATCTACGATCCAGATTCATCCATCTTTCTCACTCAATTCTTTCCATTTTTTTGATTGGTTGCATGCCCTTTCCATTTTTCTAATTGGTTGCATGTTGATTGCATAGGGAATGTGATAGATTCGATGTTATCTTTTAGATCCTTCAAGATTCATCTTGAGTTTTCTCAAAAATGGTTTACATCTTTGTTTGTGAAGGCACAAACTCTTATGTTGATTCTATATTACTCAACACTTACTGTTTGTTGATGCTTGGTACATGTAGGAATTCTATCTTGCTCAGCTCTTATAGTAACTATGTCTTGCTTGACACTTATAGTAACTTTGTCTTGCTTAGCACTTATAGTAACTTTGTCTTGCTCAACACTTATACTGGCTCAGCATCAATTGTCACTCGGTACTTGAACTTTTCTTGGCACGTGAATAACTTGGTACCTGTTGAATTTTTGACTTGACACATACTGTAACTTGGCATCTATATTATACTTAGCATCAACTTTAGAATTTTCTTAAGTCTGTTGACACTCAATTGTCAAAACCAATCTAAGACCAATAGGAAATAAACTTATTTCCCTTTAATTTTAGACTATGTTATAGCTAACATCTATATCTAGAACAATAAAAAACTGAAAATTGGCTTTAGACCTATATTTTATCTTTTATATGGATTGAAATTTCAACTTACCTAAGATTGATAGTTTTCATCTCCCACCACATGTTTCAAAACAAATATATTCTAACTAGGAGAAAAGTTATACATTCTAGAAAAGGACTCTCTCCTCTAGAATGTCATATAAATTTTAGATTTTTTTGATATGATTTTATATATTTTTCTTCCTCAAAATTGACATCTTTTGAGTGTTAAAATATGTGGTTGTGGAATTTTTAAATTGCAATATACCATATCTAATTAAAACATTACAAACTCTACATGAGAATATTCTTGACTTTGAGCTCTATAGAATGATGTTTGTATGTTATTAAAAAAATTATCATAAAAAATAGTAAGAGTTATTGAAACACCACTTTCCTGAAATTATTTTATTTCTTTAGTAATTCGATACAAACTAGTATAAAAAATGCATTTAATAGACATTTCCAATTGGAAAAGTGTGAGACCATAAATAACTTAGCTAGAATGAATTTACCTAGATCATATGTTTAAAGAAATTATATTTTAGATAGAAATACTCAAATTCAGCCTTTATGATAAGTCAACCTAAAAGGTGACACAACTTTGTACTTTTACCCAAGAGGAAATACTCCTCTTATGACTTGGAAATATATGCCTTAGTACAGTCAGTAAAGAAATGGAGGCACTACCTCCTTCCAAAAGAATTTGTGGTTTTAACAAACAACCAAATTTTGAGTTTATTAAATAGCCAAGAGAAACTAAGCCACAAACATATGAAATGGGTGGAATTAGTTCAAGCCTACACCTTTTCAATAAAACACAACAAAGGAGTTTCCAATAAAGTGGTAGATACACTTAGTAGGAGGAATCGAGTTGTGCAAAAAATCCAACTCCAAAGTGTATGGATCAATGCATTGAAAGACATGTATAAGAATGATAGTGATTTCAAAGATATATATGGTGTGTTTTGAATTTTCTAAAGCTTATCACACTAAATATGCAAACTACTTGATTCAAAATGGGCTATTGTTCAAGGGGCACAAAATATGCATTCCACAATTTTCAATCAGGGAGAACATCATTAGGGAGAAACATGCAGGTAGCATGGAAGGACATTTTAGCTTGGACAAGACCTTGGAACATGTGAGAAGGTTTTGTTATTGGCCAAGACTTCAGACTAAAGTGAGGAATATTGTGGAGACATGTACAATCTATCAGAGAGCCAAGGGTGCATCCACTGATGCAAGACTATACCAATGTTTCCCTATTCCTACAAGGCCTTGGGAGAGTTGTAGCATGGACTTTGTGATGGGATTGCCAAGATCATAGAAGGGAAATGATAGCATTTATTTTCTAGTGAATATATTTAGTAAAATCGCCCACTTCATCCCTTGGAAGAGCACTAATGATGCATCAGTAATTGCAAGTTTATTCTTCAAGGAAATTTTCATGATACATGGTTTTCCTCAAACCAATTTTCAAAAAAAGATGTGAAGTTTATTAGTCACTTTTGGAGGATCTTGTGGAAGAATTTGGGAACCAATCTAAGTTTTAGCTCTACCTACCATCCACAAACAGATGGGCAGACATAAGTCATCAAAAAATCTCTTGGGAATCTAATTAGGTGCTTGACAAAATAATATATAGACAAGTGGAAATTAGTCCCACCCCAAGTAGAGTTTTCTTTTAGTGACTCAGTCAATAGGAGTAAGAGGAAGAGTCTATTTCAAATTGTTTAATGGTAGAATCCAAGAGGCATTTTAGAACTTAGGGAACTACCTTCAAACTCCCCATTATTTCTCATGGAGAGGAGTTTTCAAAAAGCATGAAGGAGATTCATGACTTAGTGAGGTTGGCACTTGAGAAGAGTGCAAAGAAGTACAAACAAGAAAAAGACAAGCATAGAAGAGATTTTCATTTGCAAGTTGAGACTCGGTTTGGGCATATTTGAAAAAGGAGAGGTTACCTAAGGATAAGCATACCAAGCTACTCATGAAGAAAGTAGGACCTTGTCAGATATTGAAGAAGCATAGGATAAATGCTTATGAGATAGAGTTTCCCTCACATCTTGGTATCTCTCTCATTTTTAATATTTGTGATCTAACCCCATATAAATGTGATGTGAATGTAGGTTTAGAAGTGCAGCTTGAAGAACTTGAAGAAGGTCTTGCAAGAATACCAGCTCGTGAACCAAGAAAGCTTGATAGGATCTTCAATACAAAGACCATAAAATAGACTAGGAAGAATGTGTACAAGAATTATTTGGTTCAATTTTAGTCATACCTTGAAGAAGAGTCTATATGGATGGATGAGCAAGAAATCTAGAAGCATGGCTTAACTTTGCAAGACCTTATCTCAAGAGGACTTGAGATCAGTGCACCCTAGGAGTATGTGTCCTTAAAATTCATTTATTATAAGAACATAAGGAGGACCAAAGACAAAGGTTTAGGGTAGTATTTGGATCTATAATCCAATGTTATAAATAATTTCCAAATTGTAAGGCAAGGTGACATTAGGTACGTTATAAACCTAGTTGTCTACCTTAGTCATTTTATGGGAAATTTCTAAGTTAGAAATGGAGAAAAGTAGTTTAGAAGGTTAAATAATGTTTATAATATTATCAAAACCTTTCTAGATTCCTTGGTAGATTCTAGGATTAAAGTTTGGAAGATTTTGTTAACATTTGACAACTTTTTCAAAAAGTTGTCAAAGTTGTCAATGTTGCATAATGCAACTTTTGTGCAAAAAGTGCAAGATTTGAATCCCAACATTCACAACTATCCTTGCCAATTGGAAATGATTGGGAATATTATAAATAGGGTTGAAAAACATTTCTCATGATAGAAGAGAAGAATCTAATGTATATTTTGCATTGAAATCAATAAAAATCTATTGTTTCCTACAAAATTACCTAAAACTTCAATTGTATGGAGTTGTATGGATGCATGTGAACCACTAAAGGATTGGAAAATTTGATCAGATTTCTTATGAAAGATTTTCAATTTTTTTGATCTCTTCAAGTTAGATTGAATGATTAAAATCCAATTTTGTGTGCTTGTTGGTCGCAGGAAGGCCCCAACTAGGGCTACGAGAGAAAATCTCTCTTTCCCAGAGATTCTACCATGGGAAAAGTATGAGCCTTGGTGGAAAGAAAAGGGGAAATTTAATATAAGAATTTTGGGGTCTCAGATCAAGAGGCATAAGATGTTGGGATAAAATACTAAACCCTCTAGACATGAATCTATATGTGACTATTCAATTTTGGGTTTTTAAGACACAACTTGGCCTCGGGGTGGAGTGGAAAACTAAATCCTTGGATTAAATGTTTTGAAATCTTCCTAAAGTGTTTCAATGTTTTTTGGTTTGAAGGTTATTTTAATTCCTAGTATTTTATTTGTAAGAGTGACCTAATTATCCCTATTAGGCCTAGGAGAGAATTGTGAGCAACCTGAGTTAAGGGATTGGTCAGGAGTCCTAACTTGGTAAAAGTTGTTGATTAATGGATTGAAAATTCTAGAGGTGGTTAAGATTTTATTTGGTGGAGTTCCAAGAATTTTTCCTTCATAAATCCATGATTTCTCCTTGTAGCCCTATTTGGAGGCTTAGGTGTGAAATTTGAAGTTCCAAAGAAATTCTTGAGGAGTTTGTGTTTCAAACATTTTTGATTTGTATCTTAGTGTTGGAAGAGACCATAATCCATCCCTAAAACATTTGGTCTTAAGATTGTGTCTTGTTAAGCCTTACAAAAGGTGTTCTAGAGTTTTAAGTAGATCTGGTCTAGATAGTGTGGGTTTTGGCAACCATTGTCAGAGCCCTAGATTGTATTAGTGAAGTAGATTTTTTCACCTATAAGTGACAATTTTTTTTATTATAATTTTGGGAATCTACTCCACTATTAAAGGTTACAATACTCAATTTTAAATGTGACTTGGTTAAAGGATTTCAATAACCCTATTAGGAGTGAGCCTTGTTAGAAGACTTTAAGACATACCATTAAAAGGTCGCCTTGTTAAAGGATTTACAAATTAATATTAAGTCAATCTTAATCCAAAGGATTTATCTAGACTAATATAATTGTTAAAAAGTAACAATGTTATATTAAATTATTATTATTTATGATTTTACTTAAGTTTACTTAGGTTAACGCATTTATTTAATAGTTGTACTTTAGGAGTTGTTGACAACATGAGAGTTTGTTCCTATTTAAATTCATACTTATCCTCTCACCTTGATTGAGGATATCCCACCTTTTGTGGGCGTATGCTTAGTTTTCATACTTATCTCCTAGCACCTTCTAGCTTGTTCTAGAAGGATCCTTGAGGCCTTTATATTTGGGCTTTCTCATTGTATTTTTCAACTCATTTTTCAAGGTATATTGTATAGCAATACATTTTTCTTTGTTTGAAATATCTTCTCTCTCAATCAGTTTAGTTTTTCCAAGCTCCACCTACTCCTTCTTTGGTTTCCCTTCAATAGGTTTTTTGCATGCAGGTGAGCTGTGAAGTTGGATTTCATCAACTTATATAAATAGTATGACTCAATCTATTAATAAAACACAACTCACTTGTAGATTACATATCTCTAGTTCAGTCCTCAATTCTTCGTGGCATTCATCGTCTTAAACCTTCTTTCTTTGTATGCCAATTACAGACTCTTTTATTCAGCCACCATATGAAGCAACACTCTAGACTTCTTATCTTCCTTAGGTTATCACACATGATAACTCTTGATTCTAGCCTACTATTTCTAGAAATAGAGAATTTAGGTCTTTTTCTACTTAACCACAATCATCCATTCTAGGGTTAGGTAAGATTCAATGAATCCACCCACTTTTCCATTTTAGTCCCTTCTAGAATCCTCTTTGAATTTGCCTCAAATCATTTATCTTGAATTCTATGCAACCATCTCATCATACAAAATTTTTTACACACTTCGTACAATTCAAGAAATCAACTTTGTCAACTCAGATTCATTAAATCTTTGGTTAAACTATTGTCACTCAAAATCCACACTATTCACTTGGAAATAATAGTCTTTTGATGCTTGGCCAACATTGAATTTCTCGATATCAACTAATTCTGCCTTGCTTAATCACTACTATCATTTCTCTAATGCTCGACACATACTATTTTTCTAACACTACGCACATATTGAATTCTACTTGGCCTAAACTAAGTCTTCTTGGCTTACATTATTTTCTCGGCCAAGCTTGGTAGAAACTTTTTATGAAAACTCTTTTTCTAGGCTTAGCTTAAGTAACCATTTACTTTAGCCTTAAATAGATCATGACTACATAATATCATCAATGTCTTACTTGGTCTTAGTGCTCCTTTTATACAACAAATAACTCAACCTTTCTCTAGGCAATCTTGTTATCTTATCTTTTCAAACCCTCTTCATCAATCAAAAAAATGATAATATTTAGACCAAAAAAGAATTTTTCTTACCAATAAGTAGCACATTTGACATCATTGACAAAATAATGATTGTTCCATGATAGGTTCCACACTTCAAACAATCTCTTTTCAACATGACGAACATGTGCACCTTGGAACTGCACTTAGTGCACCAACACACCTTTAGAGACAATAACTTCTACCAAAACTTCAAGATTGCACTAGTACACCTTCGCACCTAGTGCACCTATGCACCTTTGGAGGTGACAAGACAAAAACTAGCAGGATTTGTCCAAGTCTAAAATCTTTAGTTTCTAGAATCTGGGTCTTGCTAACTTTCTACTAAGATGATCTCTGGATGCACATCCTTAAACTTTTGGATGATGGCACTAACTTCTTGAGTATCTAGTAAGTCTAGGGATTCATACCTATTCCTCACCTCCTTGTAGAACTCATTGACCTCCTATCTAATCTCTATCAAATCCTCTAGCTTAGAGTCTAATTTTCTTAGTGTCTCCTTAGTTTTGAAGATGTGCATGATGTCATCTTCATAGGTCACTACTTTAAATGAAACCCAAAACTATTGTACAACTATTTCAATTGAATACAAATGTGATCTAGAGTCATCTCAAAAAAACTCTAAGATAGCAACACTATACTATTTGGTTGCTTCCAAAAGCTGATCGAGATTCCTCTTCTTTCTATCTTGGATATCTTCAAAGATTCTAATCATGACCCTATTACCAGCCACTATATTTTCTATCCAATCATCTATCTCATATAATTCCTTATCAGATATACATCAAATAGTATCTTGTATTTGTGACCCTTGATGTTTTGCAAGGCTTCTAAGTCATTCATCCAAGTGGATGCTTTGTCCATTAACCCAAAATATTGATCAACCATTGTAGCTAACTAATCAACTTTCTTCTATATAATGTGCACTAGGTTCATTTTTTCCTCTACTATTTTCACATCCCTATCCTCAAAAATATGACACCATCTCCTACATGCATTCAAAAATGAATCACTACGTATAGTGGTCAAAGCTCATTTCTCAAGGGGAGCCACTAAGGTGATATTAGGATGATTTGGCTCATTAGGACCTACTATCTCCTTTACATATTCTTACAAGAGATAATTATGTTTTCTCAATCTAAAAATCTCCCCCTCATCCTGGTCCAAGTGTTGAACACTTTCTTGATGCCCATGGTGGTCAGAACTCTGGCTATCTCTTTGGTGGCCTTTTCCAATACTACTTCCTACATATGGTAGCCTTGTGGGTTATGCTTTCTACATCTATTAGAGCAGGAGGGATGGTAAAGTCTATGATCAAATCATCATTCTTATTCTTCATATGAAATCCAATTTCCTAGGATCTTCTTGATTAGGTTTTGATGATCTTACTACTTCCGTCAAGGAAATCAATCCTTCCATCTTCTTTATACTCTACACACTTCCTATGATGAGTCAATACTTCTCATTTTAACCATGCTCGATTAGTATCCATAGGAGACATATACTAACTTGATAATGAGGTCATCTCTAAAGTTGATCTTTCTCCCTTATCGATCCTCTTTGGGGTATTTTCTACTCATGGTTGTTCCACCACCATAGGTAGTGTCTATTATCTTGCCCCACCAATCTTCCCTTTCTCTAAAATTTTCTCTATCTATAATTACGCAAAGTCATTCCCTTCTATTTTTTGGCTCTCAAGCTCTGTGATTGGTGGGAGCAATGGTGTAGCCTCCTATTCTTTTGGAGGTGAAGGAAATGATGGTAGCCTTCCTCAAGGTAGAGGAGTTATCCCTAATATCCATTGTGGAAGTGGAGGCAAATAATTCCATTTCTCTCCCAATGGTTCCCAAAGTGACATATCCTTTATCAGTTCACCCTCCAAATGAGTCCCTATGGGTATGAATTCAAATGTCAAAAGATCAAAAACATTTGACCCATCTCCCTATATGGACCTTGGCTATCCTTCTTCATCTTCATCCATAGATTCTTCAATCTAGATGATTTGTTCTTAGAAGGCCAAGGGATTTATTATTGAGCTTATTTTTCTTTCTTCTTTAGTGGCCCTTTTCAACTAGGTCCTCTTATTCAAAGGGAGATGTTTAATTTCTTCTTCGTTCTCTTCTTCCTCAGCCTCAAGTATCATCTCCAAAATCTAAGGAGAAAGAGTTCCTTTATTCTTTAATTTCCTCCTCTTTACCCTGTATACCACCATTTATGTTCTACTCTTCTTTAAAGCTCATGGGGAGGCCTCTATTTGTAGTGGGGTATCTTTAGGTTGAGCTTCCTCTACCTTAGTAGACTTCATTTTCTTCTTCCCCTTAACCCTATCATTGCGGAAGTATGCCACCTCTTATGGATTCCTAGACATGGTCTCAAGCGTAACCAAGGACTTATCTTTATATGTAGAGATAGTTACCTTGGTCCCTTTCCCTTTTTAGACCTTGTAGGTGCCTATAGGTTTGGAATATTGGGTACTACTTCTAAGTGGAAAGGCTTCTTGACCTAGTCTTTTGTAAGTTGAATGACATGTCTGGCCTAATCTTGGATGTCATCATTTTCTTCTCTGCCTATCTATGTAGTCATTATGGGGCACACAAAGATTATATCCCTATTTTATAGGGGATATAATACATCAGGTTTTTCTTTGTTCCATACCATTAGGTGTATACTCAAGTTGAGTACCCTCTCTATAAGCAATAGACTCATCCTACAAAATTTCTTAATTTGAACTTTGTAGTCATCCATGTAGTTCATCTAATGATCTTCAATATCTCCATCAGGTATGAACTTCTTTCCCATGAGATGTTGGACTATCCTAATGTTGTTAAAGTAGGGTTAGGCCACTAGATAATAATCTACAGGGTATTGGTCTTATTCTATCTCATAGGTGGTAATGTCCTACTTCTGCTTCACCTTAAAAGGCCCTATAGTCATTGGCCATACCAATATCTCCTTGTGCATCTTATGCACTCTATCATAGCCTAAAGCCAATTGTCTAGAAATATCTAATAGCATAAGTCTATCTGATGGATATAGGAGAAGCTTTTAGGGCACATGAGGGTCCCAGAACTCTTAATGTACATGGATGTATTGAATAGGATAAAGTATGCACCCATTTTTGTTATTCTTCTAGTAGTTTTGACCGTTATACTCTTTGTATAATATCTTTCAAGGAATTGGATCATAATAAAGATAAAAGCATCTTTTAAAAATCTTTCTTTTGGACTCCTTAGAAGCTTCTTCTATACCAATCGGGTATACATAATGTAGGGACATGCACTAGGATCTTATATATTTCCCCTATTCACCAATAGTTACTTGGCTAGGGTACCAGTAAGTAGACCACATAATAAGTGATGTATAATTGAGGGTCTAATTTCACTAAGATGAGTTGCTTATACAAGGAATTGCTAATAATGATGCTCCAATAATTTTATAGGCATCTCCTCTTAATGGTCCCTATGAAGTGGACCATCCAAGTCTCTAGATGACTTGTCACCAAGAGCCCCATGACTCTACTCAAAAGAGTTATGTAGTATCCTATGTCATATATCATGTATCCATGTGTCATATCAACCTTTCCTAATCTTCTATTAAGAGGGGTCTTGGTGAGAAGGTAATTTTCTTGCACTAGTTCTTCAACTTCTCACTCATGCTCCCGATATCAACTATTGGCTATATCATAGGTGATCTTTTTTTATTGATCTATGATAGGAAAGTGAAATACCATTTCAATGTTGTCTAGCCAAATATCAAGGAAAATTTCCCTAGTAATATTCTTTACCACCTTCTCCTCAGGTATCTAATATTCAGCCAATGCCATAATCAATTTAGAGGACTATACTACCACTAGGTGTGATGTTGCATTTGCTAGGATGCTCAGGATGAGTGATGAGATCATCTATGATCTCTCACATGGCTTGTTGTAGAGAACTAAGAATTCGTTAATCTATATGACCCAACTTTGTATCATGGATCTCTGAATGTTTATTGACGAACTAGGACTTCCTTGGTACATCTTGAAACTTAAAGGCCACTAGCTTTGGTGTGATTTTTTTGCTATGCATAAAGATGAGGATTATATTTTAATTTCCATAAAATATAGACATCAATATATTACTATTGAGAGATAAAAATGAACCCTAATGGCTAAGTCAAATTGACAAAAAATGATATAAACAGAAAAAAACTAATAAAACTTGAAGAAAAAGGATAATGGTGCATTAGTGCACCTAGAGCACCTATGTAGAGTGCATCTAGTTTTCCTAGATAGGGGTTTATATACTTGGCATTGTCTCTAGGCATAGCATAGTTATTCACCTATGCAAGGTGTGTAAGATTACATAATGTTTGTGCAACTTTCTTGGGCATGGGTACTTTTGTTCTAGAGTTTCATGTGGAACACATCCCACAACTCAGACATTTGTGTAAGTACACAAGGTATGTATCTACATAGGGATTTTACCTTGGTTTCTTGAAGGCAAGGGGTATAGAGATAACATAGGGTGATAGGTTCAATAGTGCATCAATTTGGATGTCTACAAGTAGAATGAGTGCTGGCCGGGGGGGGTGTCTCTTTATTTATAGGTGAGCATGTGGGAAATAATGTACTTAGCACACCTTGTGATGGTGCATAGGTGTTCCCAATACGCCTATGTAATAAAAGGAAAAGGCCTTAACCAACACACCTAGTGCACCTTTTTAGGGTTCACAAATGTACCTAGTGCACAAGTGTGTTCTTTTCTACCTTGGTAAAAAAAATCTCCCAACCACTTGATTTTGGATGATGTTGACTAACTGGACTCCTAAAACCTGACTAATAGGAGGCCCATTCTTCAAGGCACCTAGGAAGATGCCATGATTTGGAAAATAGGTTCCTCTATCCTAAAGGTAAAAGAAGGGGTCCTCATTTTTTACTTGAAAATGGGGCATGTCGTGTGAAGCCACGGTTTATAGTCCTGACAAAACAAAGAAATAACAAAGGAATTTCTTTATTAGCAAGAAATCTTTATACTTCCATCAAACTCATCCTTGGTTATTGATGTCATAAGAGGTTTTTCAAAAACCTTAACTTGAAACATATACCTTCAACCTTCACACTCAATGTGTGTTTAGTGTCTTAATCATGCCAAATTTCTAAGCACTAGTCACTGTGAGTATTAGTAGTTTTAAAACAACCCTTCACTACCCAAAAAGACCTTCATAAATTTACCATAATTAGAATTTCAATAATTGTTGACCATATGTGAGAATCCATTTAGAGGGCTCTTAATAAGACATTATTTTTGTATTTTTGGGTTTTGTTGGTCTCTTGTCAACTTTGTAGAGCTTGTGTGTTTCCACTTGATTCTTGTTTGACATTTGAATTTATTTTAGCAAGGTAGCAATTAGGTAGTACTAACCTTGTCTAACCTATTTTTTTTGTTGATTAGGTCCCTTTGTAACACCATTTAGCATTTTGATTTTCTTTCTTTCTTTTGTGCCCTCTTGACTGTGCTTAGACTATGCAGGCAAGAGGTAGTATTTAATATTTCTTAGACCCTCAGCTTTTTTATGTCTTATGCATTCCTTTTTTAGTGATCTTTAGGGAAACTTGAACACCAACATGTGATCTTGGTATGGTAATGGGAAAAACCATTTACTCAAGTTGAATAATTTTAGACTGGGCTTAGCCATAGCCTACCCACATTAAGAGCAACTTGGTCAGTCATTTTCTTATATAAGTTGTTAGTGTTGAGAGCGATTGGCCTAGTGTCTGAACAAAGAGATGATAATCGTTTATTACCTACATGTGAAACCAATATTTAGTCTTTGTAAGAAGTAATGTCATCAATGTTTTTTTACAAATAAATACCTCTACCAAGGGTCGAGGTTAGTTGGGGTGGTTTACTTACTTAGGGATCCTTGAATACACATTGACTATCAACTTATAGTAAAAGAAGCACAACACAAAAATAACATAACTATGACTCAATCTTCTTCTTTTTTCTTTAGAATAACATGGGCCCCAAAATAGTATTTGAAAAATTGGCCATAGACTAGCAACGGGATCCATTCCCCTTCAAGTGTTCACATCCTAAAAGTATTATCCCCTAGAATTTTGGTGATCTCATAGGGAAAAACCCATAGGCATTGGAATTTGGTATAATTTCCTAGTTTTGCCTTCACTTTATACCACATGAGGTCAAAGTCAAAGATTCTATGAGCCTTTATTTCAGCTCTCTTATTGAACCAATGTTTGATGATAACTTGATGTTTCAACATATGTTCTAATACCACTGTCCTTTTCTCATCCAACTCCAAAAGGTTCAATAGTCTAACTTGGACTTTGTTTACATTTTCAACATACCCCCTCATAAATTTTAACAATATAAACTTGATATTGACGGGAAACATATGCATTGTGTCATAAACCAAAAAATAGGGGGACATTCCCAAAGCATTCTTCACTCTAACCCTCTTAGTCTATAACGCATATTTTAGCTTTGTATGCCAATCCCTCAAATTCTTTGTGAGTAAGAATTTTATGACCATTATCAAGCTCTTATTGGTGGACTCAATAACTCCATTCCCCTATGGGAATTAATTGGATGAAAACTTGAATATAACCTAATTCTCCAAGGGCCATTAGGTGAGGCAAACTAATGTGAAGGTAGCTTCATTGTCACATACCAAAAAGAAGGGCATCCCAAACTTGGTAATAATATGATCTTCAAGAATATTGATGATAACTTGTGCAGCTCAATTCCAAAATGTATCATCTTTGGTCTAACTTGTGCAATAGTTAATGGTTGTTAATATGAAAGCATTCCCTATCAAAGATAGAAAGTTTACAAGCCCAATAAATTCCAACCCCAACTTAGCAAAAAGGAGAACCTAAAACTTTGGTTGTAATGGCATGGCAAGATTTCTCTCTCTAGTAGCACTAGTTTGATAGATGTGGAAGGACTATATATACTATTATGTGTCCTTGAGAAGAGTAGGCCAATTATACATGGATCTCAAAATATGATGAGTTGTGACTTCTATTGATCCATACCTAGCACCAAATTTATCATGATATTGCTCCAACATTTCTTTGGCTTTTTCATGGTTCAAGCACTTTAGGTATAACCCTTTGTATTTTTTCTTGTAGAGTTTTATATCCTAAAGCATATAGGACTTACATTTCAACTTTAGGGCTTGACTCTGTGAAATATTCATTCCTTGGGGACATTAATTTTCTAGGAGGTAATACATAATATCTTGATATGTTGTGTCTGATATGACCCCCTCATTTGTATACACATAGGAGACTATTTCTTGTTCAAAAATATTTTCCATAATCTTGGTTAGGCCTTGTCCTTGTACCAACTTCATAAGTTGGATTTCCAAATCAAATTCTTGTAACATGGTCATCCATTTTCCTTTCCTTTCACCTTGCTCATTTTACATCAGCAATGACTAGACCACTAGGTCAGGCACAATGGCAAACACCTTGCTTCATAGTATAAAATAGAAGTACTTCTTGATTTCTTTTACTAACGCAATCAACTATTCTTCATGTTAGGATAACTCGGCTCCACATTCTTTAGGGGGTAACTCATGAGTGCAATATGCTTCTCATCTTCACCATCCTTCCTTTGTGTACAGATGCATGTGCATGAATTCTCTAAAGAAAAAGAGTAAACCTTGATTGATAATCAATAATCTAGACTCACAACTACCGAGAAAGTATAAATAGCCATCTTGATGTCTTTAAAATATTTATTGACTTTCGACGTCCATTCAATCTTTACCCCTTTCTTTAGTAGATAATTGAAAGGGTGTACTATTTAAATGAAACCATTGATGAATTTCCACATGATGTTAATCTTCCCAAAGAAAGACTTTAATTCTTTACATCTATTGGGAAAAAATATTTTGAGTACTACTTCTACTCACTTGGTTTCAATGGAAATGTCATTTTTAGAAACAATTCATCCAAGAAGCTTCCCTGTTGTAACCCCAAATGAACATTTCTTAGGATTGAGGGATATGCCATATTTTCTACATCATTTAAGTATTTTCTTTAGGTCAACATGTGATTTATTCTCTCCTTTGAGAAAATTGTAAGATCATCCATGTATATGATGATTCATTTGTTTACTAAACCTTTGAATGATTCATCAATGGCTCATTGAAATGTGGATCCCACATTCATAAGGTTAAAGGGCATCCACCTATATATGAATGTTCCCCACTTAGTGGTGAATATTGTCTTTAGTTTGTCCTCCTCATCAACCATCACCTAATTATATCTAGAGTTCCCATCTATAAATCACATCATCTTAGATACATTCACAATTTGCAATAGTTCATCAAGTGAGGGTAGTAGATAATTATCATTTTGAGATGCTCGATTCAGATTCTAAAGTCGACACAAAGTTTGATTTCCCCACTTTTATTTCTTACTATAACTAAGTTAGTGACTCATGTAGAGTGTCTAACTAGGAAAATTATATTGGTGTCCAACAATTTCTAGACCTCTTTCATTATTAATGGGTCACTGATTGGGTTAATTAGTCTTTTCCTTTGGCAAAAGGTTTAGTATCAAGCTTCAAAGGAAAATTGTGCATAATGATTTTTAGATCATAATTTTGAGCTCCTCATAACTCCACGTAATGACATCCATGTACTCAATGACAAGGTGTGACATTTCATCCCTATCTTCTATGATACATGTTTTATTGATGTCAATCATCTTAGGATCATCCTTGGCACCCAAGATTTAAAAGTCACATTCTTCATTTCCTTTTGCTTCAAGGATTCTCTTGTATCATATTGATTTACTCTAGTCAAAGATACATTCTAACTCCACCATCCCTTTTGGGATAGTGTTTATTTTTAAGTTCAAGAAATTATCCTAATATTCTTCTTTTTTTCCTTATGGGTCTCCCTTGGGATTGTCATCAATTATTTATCATTCGAACAAACCATTACACATGATAAACTCCAAAATTTTTTGATCATCTTGAAAGACCTAAAAGTTTTGCAATATTATCTAGGATAGATGGAGCTACCATGATATCAACATAAAACCATTTGAGTCTTGTCTTTTCAAAAGGTTGTGATGAACTTGGTGAGATAGAAAGTGCATCGATTATTGTATTCCTTCTTCTGGGGATAAACTTGACATTAAAGGCCTTGAAATTGTCCGTCAAGTCCCAAACTCTCCTGTTATAGGCCATCAACCTCTTATCATTATAGGAATAAAAAAATTTTACTTGTCATATCACTAATTGGGAATATCCTTCCACTATGTGGCCTTTGACATTCTTCTCCAGTGCAAAAAGGAGTCCTCACAATAGGGCCTCATACTCTACCACATTGTTGGTGCATATGAGCTGTAGGTGATGGGACACATAAAAATATTTACCCTTGGGATTAATTATCTCAATTCTAGCTTTGGATCCTTGTTTACACATGGAGAAATCAAACTTGTGAACCTAGATTGTTTCATACTTGGGAGCCTTAGACTTATATTTTCTTTTCCTGACCTTCTCTTTTACTTGGTCTTTGAATGACCTCTTCTTAGGGACCCGTTGCATCTTTCCTTGAGTTGCTTTGTTTTTAGTAGTTTATCATCTAAAAAATGGAACAACTTCCATCTTGATAGGTTTAGCACCCTCTTTTAGTACATTAATCATGATATATTTTCATTTAGGATGTATTTTGCACTTGATTCCTTCATTTTAGGTGAAATTAGAGTTAGTACCTCAAATATTCTCCTTAATTTACCTCCTCTATGGCTCTATTTTCTAGGTAGGACTTAGGAATAGGTCCTCTTATCCTTCATCATATTAATTATAGGATTTTTTGCCTATTAATTCTATTCAATCCTATTCTAATATCATTTCTAGGTTTCCACGTATCCTCAGGACTTTCTACTTTCTACTCTAGTTGGGTTTTGGCCCATAGGTTGACCTTAACCTATGGCAAGGTCAACCAAGTTGACCCTAACCTAGAGTAGGGTTTACATCATCCCTAACCTAGGTCAGGGTCAAGTTCATCCTTGACCTTCTTTGGGATTTGATCCCCTTTTGCAAATTTTGGTCTTGGAGGGTCCCAAAATCAATGTTGGGCTTTCAAAATCAAATGCAGAAGGGGTTTTATTTGAGATTCATTTAATTATTTTCCCTCCTTAGTTGGTTATTCAAGGTGAAATTTGAATTATGGATCCTCACATTACTCTAGGAACCTCACCTTGAAGCCTCTATATAAAGACTCCCATTTGCATCTATCTAACTAGAAGACAACTAGAAGAAAACTAGAAGAACAACTAGAATCAAGAAATGATGCTAAGAAGATGCAATATTGCAAGAGAATAATATATAAGATCAAGCTATTGTGGATACTAAGCATTTTTATACCATTATAAACATCTATTTGAAAAAAGAGAGATCCAATCTTCCTTGATTTGCCACTATCGATATTCAAGCATTCAAAGATACAATCGTGGGGTAGCAATTATGGATTATGGGTTTGGTAGGAGTACTTGATCCTTGGGGTCTTGGTATGCTTTCTTATCTTATTCAATTCTATGCATTTCTTTCTCATATATATTCATGCTAGGTTTTTTTATCTAGTATATTAAATTTTGGCATTATGCATATAATACACACACACACACATTCTATTATATCTGACTATTCATGGAGGTAGAAATCACCAAAATTGGTGTTTGACTAAGGAAAAACCCTATGTAGCCACCCCAAAACACTATTTTTAGATATATGCATGTGTTTTTTTGAAGATTGGAGTATAGATTTGGATACCCTTTTTCAACAAAATTCTAAGATCTGTGAACAAAATTTTCATCAAAGCAGTGTTGGTCAAGGTCAACTTTTTGGGGTACAATTATGCCCCAGGATAAGATTGTGCCCCACCAACTAGGTCAAGGTTGACCTGCCCTCAGAAGGATAAAATTTTTCTAGGTTTTCTCTCTCTCAAAATTTCCAGTCTGGAATGATTTGTAGATTTTCCAGAAACTATGCATAGGCATCAAAAAATAGGTATTTCCATATTGGTGCTATTTCAAGGTATGTATCTTATCTTGTTTAATTTCAAGCATTTCCATTACTTGTTCCATATCAATTCTAAAACAATATATGTGTTGGAGTTTGAAAACTACTGAACAACAAAATGTTCAATAGCAGAATGATGACACTCATATAACCTAAGGATCAGCTAATTCCTATTATCAGCTACAATGAGTAAACCATTTGGACCCAACTTCAACAAAACCATGGGTGGTTTCTTGCTCTTTAGGCTCTGCAAAACCTAGGTGGGTATACCTAGGGATGATTCTAATGCAAAATGCTATGTAAAGATTCTTCTAGTTTCATTCTGATTCTCATATATTACCCACTAACATATGAGTAGTTTACTTCACTTCTTTTAATGTTCTCAAACTTCTATGCATCCCTCATTAGCAGATCTGGTCATCTTTCTCCTTGAATTTACAAATATTCCTGGAAATAGCGGCTACCTAAGACTCAGAGAATAGATATAAATGAGTATTGACCAGCATTTACAACTTTAAACACAATTGAATGAAAAATGATTTTGATTTTATAATTGATTTGATATTCAGCAGCAGAATTCATCCTTGTTCACCTCTGACTTATAAGACTAGTGCCTTATCCATTGGGCATAAAATTGACTATTGGTGCGAGATCTAATTCAAATAATTTTTAAATGAATTAATCAATTGTAATCACCCATTCTAATTCTTATGAAGTATCCTATTCATACATTCATAAACCCTATTGATTTACTGAAGCATTTCTATAATTCCTTGAATTAAAAGAAACAATGAAATCAATATACAACCCATCCAGATTGCATTCAGTCAATTTAAACCTTATTTAAATGACTTCAAAGTAGATAAACACATAAAATGGAGATAGGAATTGATGACATAGATATATTGCAAATACCCTTTTGTATTATCCTTTTATATGACTAATATAATGATCAATAGGAATCAATTGAAAAGCCTAGAACATATTACTTTTTCTGTCATTTCAATATCTATCAGAGAGTACAATTGGAAACTAACTCAAAACACCTACATACTATTGGACCAACTGAATGTACTTTCCTTGATAAACACAAAAATTCTACCAGTTTCAGACCACCACATTGCCTTGAAAACTCACTTATATAAGCATGAGTTGCAACAAGCAAAGGGAAAATGTGATTGACAAGTGTCCTTTTACAAAAATGAATATATTATCCCTTTAAAAAAGTATCTGAACACCTTAACTCAAAAGAAACAATAAAAACAAATCACAGATGATAGCTAGAGCATGAAATCTTTAACTTTGTCCTTTTCTCCAACTGCTCCCTATTGGTAATGCTTTGATTTCTATGATTGCTTCCTAGACAAATATTTCTCTTTTGGTGGGCCATTCACATTCCTTGATTGTTGTCAATTCATTAACATTTTTTTTCTACTTGGCATCAGTAATCACTTTCCCTTCTATGATAAACCTATTCATTTCAGTTTCAACCTTGAATAGGGTATCAATTAATTCGTTGAAAACACACTCATCAACATTGGTCAAGAAAATAGATGCCACCTATGGCAAGTCTATAATATGATCAAAAGAACTAGACCATTCATTGAAATCTTTTAACTTGTCATCGGGATTAATAGCATAAAGAATTAATGAATAAAAACCACTTGTCAGCACTTTCATTTTGCTTTGAATTACTGCCAACTTCCCTGTGAAGATTTGCAATAAGTCTTTCACTTTATCCATACCTTCCTTCATAGTAATAACTTTATCTAGGAGATCTAGGTTCTTGGCTAACAAGGGTATCAACTTGTCAAAGAATTGCATATTGGCTCAAGAAATCCAATTGCATCCTTGCATACCTATTCTACAGATTGTAGATTGATAAATACATTATAAGCATCTTGAGATATTCTTTTCAGAATACTTATTCTATGATTTAATACATTTATCAAAGCATTTTTCTTGGTGGCACTATCAGATTGAGAAACTCCTGATTCCATGATGACCACAAGCACTGGAATTGTTACCCCTATAGGTATTTCTTCTATTTGGGCCTTTGCTTCTACATTGTGCCTTCTTTCTTCCTCTTTCCTTGGTGCATGTTCTACCTCTGTTGTTGTCTTGATTTGTTCCTTGAGGGATATTATTTATGTTTCCAAAATTTTAATTTTCTCCTCCAACTCTTCTATTCTCTACTTCTATACATGGCTCATTTTGAGCTCTTCTTCATACATTCTTCTAATGTCAAGGCACTCATTGCACATTGCAACTAGCTTATCCTCAATTTCATCAACTTTTTCCTCATTCATGAGGGCGAAGTGTTTAACCAAACTGGAAATATGTTTCCTAGTAGTGCTCTCCAATGTCCACACAATCATATTGCCCTACACAGTCTCCTCTATATCCATCATTTTGGGCTTTTTAGTGTCAGGGGCCACACTCCATACTGCTAGGGTTTTTGTGTCTACATTAAAACCTTACCCTCTTTTAAAACCTTCACTGCTAGTGGCTTCATAACTAATGGCCTTGTCTTGTCTTCTCATTTGATCCCCAACAAAGGCCTTCTCAATATCCCAATGTGGTATTAGAATCATACCACTCCTATGTACCAATTCCTTGGCTTCTGCAACAGTCATTGTTTCACTCTCAAGATCATAAGCTAATAGTTTTTCAACTAATTTCCTATTCTTCTCTGGATCCTCTCCTGGCATGAGACTCAATGTGAGCTCATTTTGTTTAATTTTATAAAGAAAACTTTTAAACTCTGATGATTTAATGAAATCATCATCTTCCATGAACTTTTCAGATTGAATGAGCCTATCATCCAATCTTGATGCTATGAACTGAAGATTAGTAGAGGCCTTCCCTACTTCTGTAGCCCTTTGGTGTAAATAATTTTTCCTAATATCAGCAAAATACTCACTACTCCCTGACATTACTTGTAGGGCTCAACTAACCACCTTTTTTGGGATGTGCATTGTCTTTTGTCTCTTATTTCCTTTTGGCACCCAAGCTGAAGCTGATGGTTGCTCCTCTTCTAACTCAATCTCCAATTGTGTATCTAGCTCAAGGGATTCTCTATTTACAATGGCTTCCTCTCCTTCAGGATCATTAGGCATTTGTGACATAATGTGGTCAAAATTATCCACCATTCTTCTCAAGTTATTGGGATATGGAATCTCTATATAAAAACCCTTAAAATTAGGGTTGGTACTCTTCAAAGCCTCCTCTGCTCTCCTTATTTCCTCATATTTCCTTAATAGCTCATCTACCTCCCCTATTGCTACTATGTTGGTAATTAGGTCCTCTACAGGGATTGGCTTTCTTGGAGGCATAATGTAATGCCTAATGGCCTTGACCTCATCGGTAATGTAATTGTCAGGGTCATACATCCTATAGGGCCCAGTAGCAAATTTGTACTGGCCTAAATACTCACTTAATTCCTCAAATGCATTCTTGCCTATTTCAAAATCTCCTACTTTAAAGGTTCTACAAAAAAAAGTAGGCTTATGTAAAGAGGGAGGGATCATTTCTTTATTCATCAATAAAAATTGCCAAAAGAATTCAATAATAGCCAATCTAGGGGGTAAATATTTAGGCAGAACATAAGCAGGTTGTGGGCATGTAAACACTCTAATTAAAGTGCACTCCTTAAACAAAAAGATACCCCCCCAGTTATGATCTAATTTGGTTTTTTCATATAAGAATGAGGGCCTGAGAAAAGTCTTCAAAAAATTTGGTGCCCTAAAGAAAGTATGATCTATTTGCCTCATAATAGTTGAACTAAACAAATTAAAGAACACAAGGGCATTTGAATAATCCAAATCCTTCTGCCAAATATGAGTCTAGAGTTGCACAGGAAACTCACCAAATTCATCATAAGTTTGATCAATGAAGTCCCCACTGATGTATCCAATGTTGTTATATAGGATAAGGTGCATTAGTAGTGAATAATGGTGGAACTTGAAGTCTTTCAACTCTCCATTCTTTGCATCACAAATCTGCATGTGTATACTATCAATGATGAAGGCCACATAATCATACTCCTTATGGTGGAAAGGGTCATGTATATCACATGCCATCAGGAAAAGAGAACCATACACATGATCTTCTACACTATCACTTCCCAACACCTTATGCAACCCATACACTCTATTTTAGAAATAATTCTTAAACCTACTCAAAGGCAGAAAATCTCCCACCTTTTTTGGAAGTAACCCTACCTTTTTTACCCTGTAAGGAATATGTGGTAGCATAACATTGTTCACAAAATAAGTTTTATTCCTGTGAAACTTTCCCTGCAAATCTGCAATGTCAATAGGTACATCCATTTGTCCTATTAATCCAAAGGCTTCAAGAAAAGAAGTTATGTCCAATGTGCATAATACACTCCCATTATGCCTATGGAATGTTCTAGTTATTGGATTGAAGGAATTCATTAGGGCCTTCAAAAAATCAACATCAATGAATACTTTTGGAAATATCAATTTTTCCATGTTTTTGTTCCATTGGTTACACACTAGCACATTTTCTATTCTATTCTGATAAAAGTACATAAAAAGATCATAACCAGTCACTCTAGGGCATTCAACATCTCAAACAAAAACATATGGGTCTCAAAAAATATGGTCATTTGCAAAAATTGCGTTCATTGATCTTGAGAGAATTTTCAACCAATCCTCAACATGCTTATTTGGTTTCCTAATTCTTGTCTTCTTCTCGATCTTAGCAATAGATTTCTTCCTTTTTCCTTCAGTTGTGGCCTCTACAACATCATCACCCTCATCTTCAACTTTGACTTCTTCTTCATGCATCTCTTCAACTTATTTGTCAGCCATGTTCTCTTCAAATTATATTTTGACTTCTTCCACAGTAAGACAGAACGCACAAAGCTCTACAATTTTCAAAATTCTGAATGGATTAGAAAATAAGCTTCTTTACAGTGGAAAACACGATGACATTCAATCAAATCTTTGATATTTTAATCATACAACTACCAACTTTTTTAATAAATTTAGCATGCACGAGCTTTAAAACTATTAATGCAAGTTTTCAGCAAGGTATATCAACCACGAATTTTGATCTGGGTGTACTTTTCAATGCTTTATTTTACTTGGGTATGACAATTATGTCCTTTTTTCTTACTTGGTATGACACATCAGTAGCTTTCCTTTCAAAATCTGGTCTCCCATTCTTACGCTGAGTCAATCCTCCAATCTTCATAACACCGAAAGTTCCCTTGATTAATCTCTACAATCACTCAGAGATGCTTCAGCATACCCTAATTGTAAGAACATAATGATGTCTTGGAACTGTGTTGAAAATCCCTTTTACATTCTTACAATTCCCTTTACCCCATATGACCTTAAACCCTTTCACTTGATACTTCCATTTTTATTATTTAGGCTTTCATTGTATAAGCGTAAAACCCTTATCTTAGACTTCTTCACCTTTTACGCCTATACGCAACCCTATACACTATAAGATCTCAAACCTTCTCAACTGACACCTTCATTGTTACAATTTAACCACTCCACATATGAGTGTAAAAAAACCCTCATTAAGACTTTCTCTTTACCCTTTATACTCACACATACATGTATCAGTGAAAACCCTGAAAAATTCTTCTACATTGCTCTGCTTACTTCATTACCCAGGATACCGTGAGACTTCAAAATTTACCTTCTGCTCATACGCTCTTAGTTTCACCTGTAGCATCAAAATACTTGTTAGCTCTCTTTTGTTAATCCTTTATGCCTTTACGGGTTAGCTTTAGCTTGTATGCTCAGAAAACCTTCTCAACTAACACCCCGCTCTTACGTTTCCCCTTTCTCGTGAAAGCATAAAGCCTTTTCCTTTATTTCCTTCATTGACAATATTACGCTTATACGCTGAGAGTAAACTTGTACCCATGAAGAAAGGATAAATATCCCTTCACTCATATGCTTACCTTGCAAGCGTAAGGTCGTAATGACAAAACTTCCCTTTTCCAATGTCAATGACCCAGATTGATCTCAAAAAATTAAAAATAACATCGTCGTTGATTTTGTGCACATGCAAAATTCATGCCTTAAGTTATATGCCATGCAGGTTGGGCCCATCTGACATAGATGTCATGTCTTCATCTAATTTTCTTGCAACAAGGCCCATCTGACACTTCAACAGGTCCCACACGGCACTTTTATTGCTAGAACCAGTCTTTACGATTATCTATGAGCTCAAAAACATATGCACGTAAACACATTTGAACCTTACTTTCATTCTTACAGAATCCTTATACCCGTATGACCATAAAAGAATTCATGCACCCTTTCAGATCAAGCTTTATGCCATGATGAGGTATCACGCCCTTATGCTATCCATTGAAACATATATGCATAAGTCATAACTCAAAACCTCTCTGCCCTTTCCCTCAAACTGCTTACTCGTAACCCCATAATAAGATCTTTCAAAGTGCAATATACCTTTACGCTTCTTCTCTTTAAGACCATTTGTATGATTGGGAAGCCTCTTGACAAACCATTTCGCTACTACAAAAACCAAAAGTGTATCCCCGTAGAACATGAAATCCTTTATGCTTCTTTGCTGCATTATGAAACACGACTATGAGAACAAAAGAATAAGGTATTCTGCTCTTACGTGAAACCCTACACTATAGGGTGAACTTTAAGCACTTTACAAATCCTTTTCAAAAATTTGAAGGGAAACCTAGGGTTTTCAGACTTAGGATATTTTCATGGCTGTGTTAAGGGACAAACCTTGAGAATTTAATAGAATTTGACAGCACATGAAATAGGGCATAACTAGGGCAACCTAAAATTTTTTAAAATATGAGGAATGAAAACCCTAATCTGCTTAATTGAAAGACTTAAATGATTTTTCACCCAAATTTTTAGAATTTTTCTACACTATGAAAAATCAGACCAACAATATGAATAGTAGTGAATGTCTTATGCATTGTTAGAGATCCATGTTTACTCTATTCATTTTGGTGAACCTACGATAGATAACTCTTTCTTTTTGGTGTTAGATTTGCATCTGGTGTTAGATTTGCATCTTGTGTTAGATCTTGCATGTTAATTAGACTTATTTCATTTATATGTTTCAAAAATACAAAATAATTGCAAAAAATTCTTTAAAAATATATAAACATTTACATTTTCATGCTTTTAGTATTTCAATATGTATGATTCTTGTTTGGAATACTTTGATGAGGCTTTTATTTTAAAAGAGGATAGATTCCCTAATGAGGTACATGGTACTGAGGATGAAAATGGTCTGGATAAGATCTCAACTGATCCTATTCATATTTCACTCTCCTTCACAACCTCTCCAATTAACCTTTACCATAGGGTGTGTGCATGGTTACCTTCATGTTCTACTATATGCAACATTGATAAACCTAAAACAATATACCCTACACCTTTGATGATAGTAAAAGGATGTTCTCGACTGACAATTAAGGGTAAACCTAGAGATCCTTTATCTTTCTTTGATAACACTAATTTCATTTCACATGCTTATCACACATGAAATAACTCTCAACCTACTATTCTGGTTTCTTTATCACCTTCTTAGCCTATTCTTCCTCAAGCTCCTAAGTTTTCTTCTAGCTTTAATGAGTATAACTTAGTTGATCAATTATGTGCTAC
The DNA here is from genome assembly GCA_028749045.1 of Cupressus sempervirens. Taxonomy (NCBI): domain Eukaryota; kingdom Viridiplantae; phylum Streptophyta; class Pinopsida; order Cupressales; family Cupressaceae; genus Cupressus; species Cupressus sempervirens. The sequence continues at coordinate 197,172,392 of CM053791.1, read as the reverse complement.
TCCTGCTAAGATATCTTTATCAAATTTACTTCAAACTTCTCTAACATATTATGAGGCATTGCAAAAAGCTTTATCTACTTTTCTTGCTTCACCTCCTAATCAGGACAACATTCATTCTATTTTGGATTGTATGCATACTATGCCTTCTATACCTCCTATTGTGTTTTCTGATAATGATTTAGCTTCTCTTGAGGTACAAAATCAATATGATGATCTTATGGTTGTTGTTTCTATTAGTCAGAGCATTATTCAAAGAACATTAATTAATAATGGATTTGGGCTTAATATTTCTAGCATGGAGACTCTTAGAGCGATTAAGACTGATCTTACTACTATTCAACCTGATAATGTCCCTATAAATGGATTTGATAATATTGCAAAATGAACTTTGGCAATTATTACTCTACCTATTAAAGTAGGTTTGGTCATCCTGAATATTCCTATTCATGTTATGCCTACAGCTCTCAAGTATAATCTTCTGCTAGGAAGGCCTTGGTTATATACTATGCATATAATTCCTTCTACTCTTCATCACAAGGTTAAGTTTATTTATAATGACTTAATGTATACATTACATGTGGATGATCTGTTGAATCCTTTCTTAAATGTAGAATATGTTAAGATCTCTGAGCCTCTTCAACCAAGTAAAAAGATTGAAAAACAACCTAAGATAAAAACAAGTCAAGATTCAACAACCAGAAGCTTCATCTTCTTCTTTCACTATGGATGATTGGGGGACATTGGATATTAATCCTACTTTCATTAGAGAATATAAGGTCTTTGATTTGGATTTCATGAAGCAACAAAGTGAATTCGAGAAAAAAGTTTTTATTCTTTCTCCACTTTGTAAGGTACTAACAAGTAATTTTGTTGTTTCTTCAGTACAAGAAATGATTGAAACGATAAAATTTGATTGTTCTAATATTGTGACATATGTCACTCCTTGGATTCCATCTGAAATGGTTGATTGGTATGGTTATGGTTATAATTTTCTTAAGAAATTAGGATTTAATGGGAAAGGATGTGGTAAATATGAGCAAAGTATACAAGTATCTTTGGATAATGAAATTTATGATCATATGTATGGTTTAGGATTTAATCTGTATAAACAACCATTGGCTTTTCCTCTTAATGTTAATAATATATGTGGTGGTCACTTGAAATTGGTTAACTTGCTACTTATTAACATGAATCAAGCACCTACTTGAGATATTTTTCTTGAGAATAAAACGTTAATGGAATTTTTGGGGGTTTATGAAGATTTACCTAAGTTCCATCACAAATGAAGGAAAGCCTTTTTTTTTAAATATAGATACTTATTTTGGGGAACATGATAATTAGGATATTCTTCCTTTATTGGTGGATCCTCCAATATGAAGTGATTTGCTAATAACTAAGACTATTGATATTCAAATGGATAAGAATAATCTTGGAAAGATAATAAAGATTGGGAAATGTTTGAATCAGGATTAGTCTCATCAATTGGGTTCCCTGGTACTTTAATTTAAGGATTTTTTGCTTGGACATATTCGGATATGTCACGTATTGATTCTAAGATTGTTACTCATAAATTGGTTGTAAAACTAAATATGAAACCTACGAAGCAAAAAATTTGAAAGATGAATCCACCGATGGCTTTATTAGTCAAAAGTGAAATTGAAAAATTATTCGATTCCAGAGTTATTCATTCTATTGAATGCTTCAATTGGATTTCAAACATTGTGCTTATTTCAATAGGAGAAAATAAGATAAGGATGTATACTAATTTTAGAGATCTAAATTTTGCATCCTTAAAGGATGATTTCCTATTACCCAATATTGATATGATTGTGGATCCAATGGTGGGTCATACTTTTTAATCTTTTATCGATGGCTTTTTTGAATATAATCAAATCTTTATTCCCCTTAATGATCAATTTAAAATTGCATTTATAACACCTTGGGGAACATTCTATTGGGTCATGATCCCTTTCAAATTAAAGAATGTAGGAGCAACTTATCAACATGCTATGACTTTGATTTTTCATGATTACATCCATAATATACTAGAAGATTATATGGATGATATCTTAGCAAAGTCTATACAAAGAGAAGATCATGCTACTATTTTATGATAAATATTTGAAAGGATTAGAAGTTACAACATGATATTGAATCCTAAGAAGTGTGTTGTTGGAGTGGACACCAGTAAATAATTAGGATTTATAATCTCTAAGTGAGGCATAGAAGTTGATACTGAAAAGATTGATGCTATTTTAAATATGCCTCCTCCTAAGGATATTTCTTAGCTACATAGTTTACAAGAAAGTCTATACAAGTTATTTGTCATTTTATTTCTAAGTTTTCTGATTGAATAATTTCTTTTACTTCCTTTCTTAGAAAGGATACTACTTTCTCGTGGAATGATTGATGTAAGAAAATGTTTGAGAAATTTAAGGATTACCTTGCAAATTTTCCTATCTTGCAACTAGCTAAATTTGATAATCCATTTCATTTGTATACTTCAGTGACTTTGAAGGCTGTGAGTGCCTTGTTAGCTCAAAATGATGATGATGGTAAGGAAAGACCTAGACTTTACTTGATTATGAAGCAAGATACATAGATTAGAAAGACAATGTCTAGCTATAGTTTATGAATGTCAAAAACTCAAGCATTATCTTATAAATGTTGAAATCAATGTGATTGTCAAGTTTGATCCTTTGAAACATTTTTTCTCACAAACTGATCTCTCTGGCCATTTAGCAAAGTGGGTGATTTTACTTATAGAATTTGATCTTAATTTCATTTCTCAGAAGTCTATTAAGGGATAAGCTTTAACTAATTATTTAGCTAATGCTCCTTGTACTCATTCCAAAACATCTTTTACTTCAATAGAATTTCTTGATGATACTATTCTAACTATTTAACAAGATGATATTTGGGATTTGTATTTTGATGGATCTAAATGTACGACAAGTCCTAGTGCTGGTATTATCTTAATTCCTCCTATGAAAAAGCTAATTCCTTTATCATACAAATTAACTTTTCCTTGTACTAATAACATTGTAGAGTATGAAGCTCTTATAGCAAGTTTACAAGTAGCTTCATCCCTTAACATCAAACACTTGCAAATATATGGAGATTCACAATTGATTGTTGAACAAATTAAAGGAGGTTATCAAACTAAGAATGATAAAATGACACAATATAGAGATTTGGCTCTTGATGTGCTTTCACAATTCTCTTCTTATACAATTCAAATCTTACCTAGAAAAGATAATCAACATGTAGACACCATGGCAAGCATAGCTTCTTTGGTTTGTCTTGAAAATAATGCTGAAATTTTTCAATTTACTATACAAAATCTTTAAAACCTTACAATTTCTAAAAATATTACCTTTGATTGTTTTAATTTGCATTTGGGTGAATGGTATTCCTACATTTTTTATTTTTTGAAAGATGGTGCTTTTGCTAAATCAACAAAAAGAAACATGTGTAATCATATTAGGAATCTTGCAACGCATTACATCATTTTAGGAGATACACTTTACAAATGCTCTTATGAAGTATTGTTAATAAGATCTCTCAATAGAATTGAAATTTAAATAGCTTTAGGAGAAGCTCATTCTAGTTCTTGTGGAGGGCATTTTGGTGGAAAATCTCTGGTTAAAAAATTAGTTAGAAAGGGATATTATTGGAAAATGATGGAACAAGATTCTTTTATGTTTGTTAGGAAATGTCCTCAATGTCAAGAGCCTAGTAATTTGATTCATGCTCCTTCTTGTGAGCTTTGTAATCAAGTTTCTCCATGGCTTTATAGTATTTGGGTTTTTGATCTTATTAGAAAAATCTCACCACCTTCTTCTCAAGAGCATACTTACATTCTAACTGCTATAGATTATTTCACAAAGTGGGTTGAAGTCGTTCCTCTTTGTTCAACAACTACATATGTTACTTGTGATTTCATCCTTAATAATATCATAACATGATTCGGTATACCTTCAGCATTAGTTTCTGATAATAATATGTCTTTTAAAAATAAAGGCATCACAAAATTCTTGGAGGAATATCAAATTCAACATAAATTTTCAACTCCTTATTATCCTTGATCTAATGGTCAAGTTGAAACATCAAATAAAATCATTGAGATTCTAAGAAAAATATTTAACAAGCATGTAAAAGATTGGCATACTCAACTGACATATGATTTATGGGCTTATAGGACAAGTGTTCATATTGCCATGGGTGCTTCTCCTTATAATCTTGTTTATGGTACTAATGCTATTATGCTTTTCAAGTTAGAAATATCTTCTTTGTGTGTTTCATTTCATGGGATAATTGACAAAGATACTTTTTGGGAACAATGTTTACAAGACCTAGAAATGTTGGATGAACAATGAATACATGCATTAGAACATATAAAAGCTTATCATAAATCTCTACAAAATAAATATAATCATAAGGTAATTGAACAAACATTTTCAATTGGTGATGTAGTTTTATATGAGAATCAACAAAATGTGAATGTTTTACCTGGTGAAAAAGGAAAATTTAGCCCTAATTGCCTTGGACCTTTTGTTGTTATTCAAGAATTTGGTTTACGTGCTTATAAATTTGCTAATATAGATGATGTTTCTTTTAAGGAACCTATTAATATTATGCATCTTAAAAGTTATTATCCTTATAAAAAAAATATTTTTTCTTCTTTTTGCATTTATATATTCCTTATAGACTTTTTTTATTAAAATTACATATTGAATATATTTATGCACCTTTCTTTCTTTCTATTAAGTTTTATATCAAACATACAACTAATTAGTAAAGAAAGTTTTTCATTCATCAAAAAGTGGTTAAAGTTTTGATATATATGTGGCCAATGGCCCTATCTATCAATATGTCTATCACTACAGTCTGATGGCAAATGGCTACTAGACCTCTTTGGTCTATAATATGAGGAGGTTGATTTGTGTATATGTGTATGGCTCCTAGATATGCTCATACCTTATGAGCACTCTTGGGCACTTTGTAGCTCAGCTATCTATTTCTCCTCCCTTTCTCTACACACCCTTAACTCTTGTTAGATAACAGCAATGATTTCAACATGTCTATAGGGATCTCTATAGCTAGGAGAGGACTCTCTCTCACTCACTAGTAGTCAATAGGATATGCATGCATCCTTCAAAACCTTAGATAAAAAACTTCTCCACTATGTTATGCTAGTTGTAGAATAAAAATTACATTTATCAATTTCATACATTTTTCAAATCAAATTACATATTTAATCACATTATATTATTTCATACCTGGGTCTCCCTCCTAGACATCATTAAAAGATCTAGATGGTGGGGGTATGGAATGACTACTCTCTCCACACTCATTGTATCTAAGCCTTGTTGTTGATGTCTCTATGTGGACATGTGGGGGCCATCATGATCTTAGTGGTGATATGTGATAAATTTGTGCATCTGCACCAATATCATTAGCTAGGGACATCTCCTCTTCTCTCTCCTCTATTTTCTCCTCTTCTCTCTCACCTCCTCTCTCTCCTCCATGGGATCTCCCTCAAAGATGTTCTCCTCCTCATCTTCGATATCCCCATCCTCCTATGTTGTATCATCATCCCGCTATATCCTTTCTAAAATACCTGGATCACCTATAGGATAATCCTTAGGGAAGATGGGGCAGGACCCCTATAGAGCCCAGTACCTGATGTAATCTTCGATCTTGCCTAAGTAGGTCAAATCTGATAGTACCTCTATATCATCTGTATCATTGGCATCACTATCATCTATATCTACTGTCGATGGTTAGTGTATGGTGTCAGGTCTCTGATAATACATTATTAGATGCACATATTGAGGTACTACTCTAGGGACTTTCTGTACTAGGCCGAACTATCTCATCACCTGATCATAGTAGTATAGCACCACTATATGATTCTAATGACCCTCTATTAGCTTTCACTATTATTAGTATCTCATCTAGAATCAACTATTAGGCCACTCTGTCATCCGGTAGTAGGGTCTCCATATCACATCCACACTCAAAATGTCATCTAGAGATACTCTCCAATACAAGATATCTCCAAACTAATAAGAATTCTTTAGTGGATAAGCAAAGAATCTCACTATGCTCACATCTACCATAATTGGGATACCTTATGGATGTCTACATGTAAAGTGCCTAAACAACCAATTTCTAAGAGAGTGCATATTGATGAGCTCTCTCTCTAACATCTCATCAGTTGACAAAGCTTGTGGTATAGCTAGGCTAGCATGTTTTGACCCCATGAGAATACAATCCTCTCAATCTTGTTCCTTTGTATAACATGGGTAAGAGGTGTTGAAAACATGGTACCATTCAAGTTGGGAAACACAACCAAGGATACTATACCAATTATCACTCTTCGTACTAGAGGGATAGGGTCTGATAGTACGAATGATAGTAGGACATCATCTAATCGGGTCCACATATGTGGAACATGTTCCAAGAAATACTCCTTGTCTACAAGGATCTCCTCACAAACTCATTTTTCTCTAGGTCTAATTGTCTCACCTTAGCTTGGAAGTTGTAGAATCCTATAGACGTCCTTTAATGTAACTATGATCTCTCCTAAGGGAGCATGAAAGGAGAAAGTATCCTCATCCCACCTCTCTATAAGAGCTGATGAAATGACTTGATGTAGTTTGATCTCTAGTAGGACTACTACCTAGTATAGCCCTACATCTCTCAGTAGTTGTATATCATCCTCATCTAGCTCGAACAATTTATCTTTGATGGTAACAAGCAACTCTCCAAAGAGATCATCTCAAAGATGAATCATGGCCTATACGCATAGATAAACAATATATCAATCTTATGTATCATCAAATCTATAAACTAAAATTGACTAGGTCAAGGTCAACCTTCTTGGGACAAGGTCAAGGTTGACTTGAATAGGTCAAGGTCAACCTTTTTGGGTCAATGACAACCTTATCCTAGAATGAGTGGAAATTTGATAGTCTATGTCAACCTTCTTGGGTTAAAGTCAACATTTTTGGGTCAAGGTTGACCTTTAAGGGTCAAAGTTAGCCTTACCTATAGAAATCACATATTTGGAAACTACAGAATCAAAACAATAGAAAACTCACCTTGGGAAATGGTTGTCTGGTAGCTAGGCACTGTCTCAATAGCTCCATGTGCATTGCTCAAAGTTCTTCTCTCCTCAGTATCTTGCTTCCTCTTTTTGAATCTACAAAAGGTAAGAATGAATAAGTATGACTTCCTTTTCATTATTTATAGGTAAAAATTAGGGTTTCTTTAAGGGTTTACTCATGGTAAACTTGGATTCCCCTTTTCTCATGCATTGAGATAGACATTCCCTCTTTTTATCATAACTTAACTATAATAACTCTATTTTTAGTGTCATCATTAGATTGGAATCATGATTTAGATACCTAACTCCTTGAATAAATTTAGGAAGGTTACAAATCCTTTAGATTGGTTTAAGAAAGTCTTTTCAACAAACTACATATCTAGTGTCTAGAGTTATCCTTATCACCTTGTTTCACCCTTTGAAAATAGAAATCCAAAACAAGGGGTATAAGGGGTTTTATGCACTTATCAACTATCATTTAGTAAGCTCTAGTTTTTTTATGAATTTTGATTAACCTTGTGTTTTATAGGTTCTAACATTATTTTTGCAAGATCTCTACACTGAGGACTTGTCTATATCATTTTCATTTACTATGATGTTTTCTTACTTTAGCTTGCATATTTACATAGTGTCATATTTGAGATAAAGTGGGGGATAAATGTATTGTCTTAAAATGGAAGCACATCCATCTTAGTAGGCTTAACACCCTCTTTTAGTACATTTATCATGATATATTTGCATTTAGGATGCATTCTACACTTGATTCCTTCATTTTAGGTGAAATTAGGGTTAGGATCTCAAGGATTCTCCTTAATTTCCCTCCTTTGTGGCTCTATTTTCTAGGTAAGACTTAAAAATAGGTCCTCCTAGCCTTCATAATATTCATTATAGGATTTTGTGCCTATTCTTGGTATTCAATCCTATTTTAATATCATTTTTAAGTTTTTGGGTATCCTCAGGACTTTCTACTTTCTTCTCTAGTTGGGTTTTGACCCCTAGGTTGATCCTAACCTAGGGAAAGGTCAACTAGGTCGACCCCAGCCTAGGGAAAGGTTGAGGTTGTCCTTGACCTAGTTTATGATAAAGATCATCCTTGACTTTCTTCAGGATTTGACCCCCCTTTTTAGATTTTGGTCTCAGAGAGTCTTGAAATCAATGTCAGGATTTCAAATTCGAATGTGAAAGGGGTTTTATTCAAGATTCATTTAATTATTTTCCCTCCTTAGTTTCTTATTTTAGTTGGACCATAGTTTGAGGTGAAATTTGAATTATGGCTCCTCACATTACTCTAGGAGCCTCACCTTGAAGCCTCTATATAAAGACTATCATTTGCATCTATCTAACTAGAAGACAACTAGAAGAGAACTAGAAGGACAACTAGAATTAAGAAATGATGCTATGAAGATGGAATATTACAAGAGAATGATATAGAAGATCAAGCTGTTGTGGATATCAAGCATTTTTATTACATTGTGAACATCTATTTAGAACAAGAGAGATCCAATCTTCCTTGATTTGTTGCTATTGTTATTCAAGCAGTCAAAGATACAATCATGGGATATCACTTACAAATTATTAGTTTGGCAGGAGTATTTTAGCCTTGGGGGCTTGGTATGCTTTCTTATCTTACTTAAGTCTATGCATTGCTTTCTCATATATATCCATGCTAGGGTTTTTAATCCAGTAGATTAGATCTTGGCATTATGCATACAACACATACATAGTCTATTATATCCGGCTATTCGTGGAGGTGGAAATCACCAAAATGGGGGTTTGATTAAGGTAAAACCCTATATAGCCACCCTAAAAACCCCATTTTCAAATATATGTAGGTGTTTTTTCAAAGATTGGAGTATAGATTTGGATACCCTTTTTGGAAAACTTCCAAGATTCATGAATGAGTTTTTCATTAGAGCAGTGTAGGTAAAGATTGACTTTTGGGAGCACAACTATGCCCTAGGGTAAGATTGTTCCCTACCAACTAGGTCAAGGTTGACCTACCCTTATAAGAATAAAAATTTTATGGGTTTTCTCTATCTCAACATTTCTAGTCTGAAATGGGTTGCAATTTTTCTAGAAACTATGCATAGGCATCAAAAAATATGTATTTCCATATTGGTGCTATTTTGAGATATCTATCTTATCTTGTTTAATTTCAATAATTTCTATTGCTTATTCAATATCAACTCTAGAAAAATATATTAGTAGTGGAGAATGTCTTACACATTGTTAGACATCTATTTTTACTCTATTTAGTAGTCACTTCTAACATGGGAACAATTCATTCCGTTTGTTTCTCTTGAATTCCTTTAATCAATTTGGTGTATTAGAAGTTTGGGGTTGTGGATGCATGACTACTGAGACCCATCCTTTCCCTTTCACAAATTTTTTCCTTCTATAGATTATGACTACCCCTTGGGGGGAGAGGCCAAGACTCAATCATCCAAAGATGTATCATTGCATGATACATAGAGATCTTCTTCATTCTCTTTTACAAATGTGCCTATTGTAGTGTTAATCTTTTCTTGAAGAACCTAAATATCCTTGTCATTTGTGGTATTCTCATTAATGCCATTTATTACTTAGTTGTCTATTATCAGAGAAGTTTTGACTTTAAATCTATGGGTTGAGATAGTTGAGTCAATACTTGGCTAATAACATCTTGGCAACTCAAGAATTTGAACTCCGAATGAATTAGGTGATGCAATCTATAAAACCCTTAGATGAGTAGGATACTTGGATCTGCATCTTATTTGAGGCATTACAAACTGGTGACCATTTTGACAATGAATTGAGCAATGGTTTCATCTTGTAGAGGATACCCTTGCTAACTTGTGGTGGGGTCACCATCAGATATTTATGTCTGAACCACATTGAGCACCATTACCAAGTAAGATCCTAAGTCTAACTAGAGGAATATTACTTCATTAGGGGCATTGTATTTTGTGATCATCCTTTTCAAATTTTGCTTAGTATCAATCTTAATCTGGTTGTTCATTCCTTTCCACTACAACCATAACTAAATGAAATCTGTAGAAAACTATACTCTCTGACATTGGGTCCATTCCCTACTTAAGAGCCTACCATATGTATTGGGGATGTCCACTACATGAATATCAATCATATCTTGGATCATGGGATATCAGGTTAGTTGAATATGTACATCTTTTGGCACTTTTATGACCTTTACTTCTTTCTTATCAAGTTGTATTACCACTCAGTTGCTAGATTGTGGAGTGACTCCTAGCCTATGAGATATTGAAAGTTCCATGACATTGCATGAAGCAACTAAATCAATGAGGAATTATGAATATTATTTCTAAAGATTCAAATAATTAATAGGATAGTAAGCACCTTTGACTTTTCTTTGAACATAGTGGGCATCACTTCGGCGACATTAACTTAAGGAGTGGTTGGTGCTAGTAGCTTCCTTAGTATGATAAAGGGTTTACAAATGTTCTTCCCTTTGATTGGGACAACTTTGTAACATTTTTTACATCGAGATGTTTTCCTTAGTCCCTTTTAATTATTTTATTGTGTTGTATTGCTCTGTTGGCCAAGCAAGATTATTTAATAAGGTGGGGATCATTCCTTACATCTGGAACTATTGAGTCTTGATAGGAACATGTATAGGCATGGTATTTTTTTGTTCTCATGAATCCAGAAGAGTAGGTTGTAGTATTGGAGAGATTTCATCGGCTAGTGGCTCTTTTCAACTATGCAAATTATATTTGTTTCAATTATCATTGTGATATATGAATATTTCAGCAAGTTCAAGATCAACCTCTTGATTAAATGGGAACACAAATTCTTCATTGGAAAAATATTCCATCTCTATATATACTAGAGTACTATATGATTCCAATAACATTATTTAATTCAAGAGGACACATGCCAGTAGCATCATGTGGATTCTATCCCACCTCTTGATTTCCTCTGAAAAATATATTGTTATCATTAGGTGTATTTTGGTTTAGTCCACTTGATTGATTTCAACAAAATAAACATGATTATTGTTTTCATCTAGGATGCTTATATTATTTGGGTGAGTGTTCTACTGCAAATTTTTCCTAGGAAGCTAGTTGTTGCAATAAGATGTGTTAAAGTTATTTTGAGTGGTATTATTCTCATAGGAATTGAAGTTTTTTGTATGATTTTTCCCATAATTTTTATTGTTTCAGTTTGTAGTAGATCACAAAAATTGGTTATTTTTCCTTTGTGAAAATAGGAGATGGGTGAGCTCATTCATTATTTGGGACATGGCCTTCTTCATTTTCTCTAATTATGCTCTCATACAATTTTCTAATTTGATGGTTGGTGTACCCATTTGTTCAAAAAAATTCCTTTGGAGACTCATACCCTGGATAAGTTATGGTAGGGGTTGAGACAATAGGTACATGTTTTACTACTATAGGATTTAGCAAGGGAAACTAATTAGAGACTTTCTTTGCTCCTACAAGATAAGGTGATACCATTGTGGCAACGCTAGTGGAAATAACCATGCTCCCTCCATCATTAGGATTAGTTTGTTTGGTAAAGGTAACTACCTCTTTGAAGACCTTTTCTAATGTGTCAATGTTTTTAGTAAGAAGTCTTCAAAGGAAAATAGAGGTAAGTTGATCCATCAATTTCAAATAAATCTATATCACAGCTCCTAGTACTACAGTATAAGGGGACTCCATCCTTTGGTAGGTCATATAAATGCAATGGTTAAATCACTAGATGATCTTTGTTTGGTTCCTCATGATAGAACAAAACTATTGGTGCATGATAGAAGGATTGATTAATCTTTTGAATTGATCTAGGAACAATTTCTCAAAAATTACCAATGTTGTGATAAATATTGACGATAAATTAACATACCAGTTGAATGCAACCTCTCCCAAAATATAAGGGAATAAGTGGAGAACTACCTCATCATGTTGAATCTTCTTCCTATTACATATTTCTTTAAAAAATTGATGTGATCATTTTTTTTTTTTGTCTCACTGTAGATGAACTTTGGATCGAAAAAATCTATATTCTTAGGGAGGTCATGAAATGGACCTTGCAATTTGATTGGTGAATCCTAAGAATTGCAAAAAGCATCAAGGGTAAAAGTGGTGGTGGTGAAATTTGTCATTGAAAAAAGTCATATGGGCTAGTATGAATAGAAGTAATAGAATGTGATGGAGTTATTATTATTATGGAATTTTTTGTGTGAATCAGAGGTTTATTGAAATGGTTGAGTTCTAGGAACTCATGTTTACTGGGTGAAGACCTCAATGCTTTTTGAAAGGGAGATAGGGGATCAAGATTTTCTAGTTTGTGCACAATTGGAGGAGTGCACCTACCATACCTTTGTACTAACAAAACTACTAAACTTCAAACTTGTAAACATTATAGAATTTACCTCCTTCTAGTGTCACTTGAGTTGAGCATTCATTTTACATGGTGACAATAATAGTAATCCTTATGAATTTATCTCTTCAAAAGATTACCAAATTAAAAAAATCCAATGTTTCAGATGATTATTTTTCAACACTACTAGGTAGCTCAATTAAAGATAAATGTGAATGCTCACAAGGAGACCTTTGTTGGTATCAGTAAATCCTCCAAAACTTGAAAGAAACATGAACACAAACTAATGTATTTTTTTTTATTTTCTGAATTTTATGATGAATTCAAATTCTAATAATGTAATTATATGAATTCCAATTCTAACATGTTCAAAAGAAAATAATTGGCATAGGGTAACAAGAGATTAAAATAAATTGCTAAAAAGAAAAATTCCTAATGGACACAAGTCATTGGAACAACACATTTGTGAATTAAGCTTTCAAAGGATCAAGTAGAAATATAATGATATTAGGAGTAGTGTGTGCTTGACTCCACTAATGAAATCATGAAATAGAAACTAAAGGATGTTTCACAATTCATCAATTATGCAGCCACAAAAAGTGTATGCATATGACACAAATCACTATGCAAGAACTCAATGGCGATCCTTTCTCCAATTTGTCAAAATAGATGAATTTGTTAGAAAATTTGACAAACACTAGAACTAATTGATTGCATAAGCATTAAAATACAATAAAACTATTGGCTCCATCACTATTCATGAACATAAAATTCATTAATGAAACATACTTTCTAGCAAGAAACACTACACATAAAATGAGAGCACCAATAGCATACTTTATTGCATCAAAATACTACCCTTTAATACATATTACATCTTTGTATTTATAGGAAACCCCATTCTTAAGGAAATTCTTTAATCTAGGACTTTTTCCTTGCAAAAAGCATGCTAAAAGCACTAATTATCAAAAAATTATGTATAAACAAGCTCTTAACTAGGTGCTAAGTAGGTTTCCACTCTTTATTTTATTAATTACATGGTGCATGGACCTGTACATGACTTCAAAACTCATAAAGAAGAAGAATATAAGAAGATACAGGACTTTGGATAATCTCGGAGTCTTTGGCTCTTCTTTAGATACAAAATTGAGCTTCACTATGTGTCTTTATTAGTTAAACTACCACCAAAATGCATTTTTGGTACATGTAACACTAAAAAAATAGAACTAGTGTTTAATTGTCGATGTAATAGTAAGTTTTCTACAATCAGTGCACATGCACACCTTGGGACTTGCACACCTAGCATAACCATGCACCTTTGGAGACAATAACTTCAACCAAAACTTGAAAATTACACTAGCACACCTATGGACCTTTGGAGGTGATAGGAAAAAAATTGGTAGGATTTGTCTAAGTCCAAAATCTTTAGCTTCTAGCATCTGGGTCTTGCTAACCTTCTACCAAATTGATGTCTGGATGTGCATCATTGAACTTTTGGATGATGTTAGTAATCTCTTGAGTATTTTGAAAGTTTAGGTATTCATACTTAGTCCTCACCTCCCTACAAAACTCAATAACCTCCTATCTGATCTCTACAAAATCCTCCAGCTTAGAGTCAAATTCTCTTCTAGTATCTCCTCAATTTTGAAGATGTGTTTGATGTCATCTTAGGAGGTCATTACTTCAAATGATACCCAAAACTATTGTATGACCATTTCGATTAAGCATAATTGTGATCTAGTATCATCTTCAAAAATCTCTAAGCTAGCGGTGTTGTAATATTTGTCGTACTTCCAAAAACTAGTCAAAAGTCCTCTTCTTCATATTGTGGATATCTTCATAGACTTGAATCATGACCCTATTATAGGATGCTATTTTTTCTATCAAGTTATTTATATTATCCAATTCCTCAACCATAAATACATCTAACAACATCCTATATCTCTAACCCTTGATATTCCACAATCATTCTAAGTCATTATTCCGAGTTGACATTTTGTCCATTAACCCAAAATATTGATCAACCATTGCAAATAATCTATTGAAATGCTTCTATATATATATTTTTAATAGGTTCTGTCACCTCTAGTTTTACCGCCAAAAGATTTAAATTCAAATCCGCGGCCTGTTCAACGGTTAGCCAAAAAATTGTTATTTTAATGCCCCGACTCGCCGAGGTTTTGTGACCGTCAGATTTTAGATAGATCGACGGTTGGCATGATCTCGTCATCAAAAGTCGCACGGGAGATAGTATTAGCGACATCACGCCCGAACGAAACGTGTTTGGTGGACCCTACGGGTGGGTCACAACGGAGGGCGATCAAAAAGTTTTTCGGCGCCGCAGGCGCTGTGGCGCTATCGCATGCCAATCGGAAAATCTCCATGGCAACATAGCGCCCGGTGGAGATGCTCACGATGGCGGGCGAGTCACGTTGCCAAAAAATATATATTGCGACGATCGGGTAAAATTTTGGCAGGCCGAAGAAAATAAACAGCGAGAACTTCAGACAAATATTGGGCCCCATTGCGTACCTCATCTGCCCAGTTGGCGGAGCCCGTGTCACGGCAGCGAATCAAAAAGAACAATGCATAGATAGGGACACATCATCGGTTGGGCGCTATGGCGCTATGGAAATTTAACCTCAATTTTCCCATAGCAACATGGCACCTGGTCAACACGTGGTCACCCTGTGAGGCCAAGTCGCAAGATTGCCCAGTGGTGTTCCGATGGGCCAGTGAGGAACTGCCACGTGTAACTAGGCTGGGGTCTCTATCAGTACGGTTGGCATAGTCAAGGTTTGCGATCTCCATCGTCAGATTTGATTGCATCAATGGATGGTGCCATCTTGCTATGGCGGAGATGCGCAGATATTATCATGGCGACATAGCGCCCATCCGCCGCGTGGCCATTCTATGGATCAAGTCTCGGGTTCAGCAACTGGATGGTGCCATACGTATATGTCAGGACACAGCAACCACGGGCCCAGTAGTTTTCAAGAGGGATGGCGAGTGAAGTACGAGGTCGCTCTGATCGCCAAATCTGCAAGATCTATGGCTGGCGCTATCTCGCCATCAAGAGCTGCCCAGACTTTAGCATCAGCGACATAGCGCCCGTGCACCACGTGTCCTAGCAGGGCTGCGTTTCATGCCGTCACAAGTAGATAGGGTGGGGTGACTGACGAACCAACAGGGGGACGCCACGTGTTGGTAGGCCCGGTGAATCAATAGGAATGGAGGGTTACAGAAGGTCAGGTTCCCCACCGTCAGATTTGATGAGATCAACGGTAGGTGCCATGTCGCCTTAGCGAGGCTGCAAGATTTTTACCATGGCAACATCGTGCCTGATTGACATGTGTCAGTGGGGTCAGGTCTCGTGGGATGCATCATTGAGGTGGCGCCGATTTGGATGGAGGCCCAGTCACAGGAAAGAGAGTCCACGGCGAATCAAAAATAACCACGTGTGCCGAGTCAGAACACAGATATGTTGAGGGGCCAAATTTCCTGATACAATCAGCGCATTAAGGGGTGGATTCTCCACCATCAGATCTGTAGGAATCTAGGGTCGGCACTATCTCGCCATGGAGGAACTGTGCAAATTTTACAATAGCGAGTTAGCACTCGGAAGACACGTGTCCTCGCATTTTGGTTTTCAACGTGGCAATTAGCTGACGGCCAGAGGTTAGGTGATAAGGTGGCACAGTTAGTTCGATGAAGGTGATCAACCGCGGAAGGACTCTCCAAGTGGTAAGACAAAGGATTACGATTGGCCCGCGTGGCCTAGTTGGCATATAAGAAATCGAGTCAGCTAATAGGCCAGTTTGATTCATGAACCAAGATGCAGAGGCGATCGACATATCTTGCGATCTGATCTTCGCGATCATTTTTGACCTACCAGGAATGAATGCAGGACATAAGGACACTCCACCCATCTGGTCGGCCCATCTACCATGTTAGGGAATGTTGTGGCGCCGTTTCTATCTTCTCCAGGCTCTTCTCAAAAGAAATGAGATTTCTCAGTATGCAGGCCAAGATTTCAATCCAGATCCCTGATTGGGTTCTCAAGACAGGAAGTTAATGCCAGTAGGTAAGAAGTGAATGTAACGCGGAAATCTTCAGTTGTGCCTGATCTATAAAGGCAGTTTCGTGATCTGTTCTAAAGGTCGATTCTTCCTGATTTTCTTTGCTACTACTTGCAGACTTGTAGTGTAAAACCCCCTTTATCTCTGAGCCATGTAATAGCCTGTATCATCTCTTTCGGCCATCAGTGTGAATGTGCATCACTTTGCCTCCCATTGGTGTATTGTTGAGATCAACGATCTGCATACTGTATCTATCTTTGGCCTATCGAATAATACATAAGTGAAAGCTCCTTTTCCTAGTGTCATTCGGTTGGTTTCTTCTGATCTGTATGTGATTACTGATTGATATAAGTCTGGATGTGTATGACTTTAATATGTTATTCTGGTTTTGTAGTATATATATGGGCAGGAATGAATCTGAACACTCTGTCTTGGTGCATCACCGCCTTAGATTAGACTAGGTAGATTTTCTTTGATGCTCTCTTTCTCCCTTTCCCTTTTGAGAATAGATAGGTGCGCCCTGATAGTAAGAGGAAGCCGGCCTTCTCCGGAGACTCAACCTCGTAGTTCAAGTCCCACAGCTTGGAGGTTGTTTCCATGTTTCACTAGGTTGTCCTCGCGCATAGGCCTTGGACAAGGGTGCAAACCTATGTGACAATAGGTTCATGGCTTTTCTCTAATATTTGCACACCCCTATCCTCAAAACTATCAAGCTATCTCTTAAATGCGTCCAAAAATGTTGTGCAGGGGCTAGAGCTTGTTTCTTGAGGCTAGACACTAAGGTGATCTTAGGATGATCAAGGTCAATAGGACCTACTATCTCCTTTACATATTCCTAGATCATTCTATTTTCTCAATCTTAAAACCTCTCCCTTATCCTAGTTAAAGTGATGAAACTTAACACTTGCTTGAAGCTCATGGTGGTCAAAGCTTTAGTCGTGTCTTTGGTGATCTTCCCCAATACTACTTCTTGCATATGGTAGTCCTTGGGGTGATGCTTTCTACATCTATCAAAGGAGGTTGGATGGAAATATGTGCAATCAAATCATCATTCTTATTCTTCATCATAAAATCCAATTTCTTAGGATCTTCCCAATTGGGTTTCGACGATCTTGTTTCTTACATCAAGGAAATTGATCATTCCTCTTCGCTATAATCTAAATACCTTCTTTGACGAGTTAATACTTCTTGTGTCAACCATGTTGGAGTAGTAACCATAGGAGACATATACTAATTTTATGATGAGGTCATCTTTGAAGCTAGTCATTTCCCCTTATCACTCCTCTCTAGGGTCCTTTCTACTTGTGGTTCTTCCACCACTCGAGTAGCTTTTACATTTCTCTTCCTTTGAAATTTCCTTTATCTATAGTTATAAAAATTCATCCCCTTCTACTATTTGGCTCTCGAGCTCTATGATTGGAGGGGGCAATAGTGTAGCATCCTATTCTTGTGGAGGTGGAGGTGGTGATGGAGGATTTCCTAGAGGTGGAGGAGGTATCCCTAATGACCCTTATGGATGTGGAGGAAATAGATTCTATTCCTCACTTAATGGTTCCCTACATGGTGTATCCTTTATCACTCCACCATCCAATTGTATCCAACGGTGATCAAGGGTACCACCCTAGTTTTCATATGATTGGCAATATTTGGAAAATGGGGGAGGGGAATGGTCAACAAATACATAATATAGTCATCAAACACATAGGTCGATTGATAAATTTAAAAAATTTAAAAATAGGATATTACAATAAATAGGCCTCATACCTCAAGTTTAAATGAGTGACCACATAATTAAATATAAGAAGAGATGTGAGATTATAGATTGGTCCACGCAAGATCCAATAATCCACATGGAAAGACATGAAATATTTCATACATGAAAGAAATTTGCATAAGAAAATTACCACATGCTACATGAAGTTTCAATGAAGATAATGTCACGAGAAAGAATCAATGAGAATATGCTAGCAACAAAAAATTAAGAACTATGATTAGATAAATAAGATCCACAATACGTCCACTCTACAAACTTCTTCTCATAGACAAACCAAAGCAAGAACAACAAGATTTTTCACTTGATTAACCAAATAAAAATAGAAAAAAAAGAAAATTATTTATGGTTGAAGCAATATTGCCAAAGAATCCAATATGTTCCTAAATTGTCGAATCCAAAAATATGCCAAATAAAGCATATCCCAAAACATGGTGGGTTACTAGGGTTAGTTAAGATCATAATCATTAGCAAGCTTATGCACTTAATCAAAGGAACCAATCATAATCAATAGGAAGATAATAATATACCTTAACTAATTAAAATGTCAAAAACTTAAGGGAAGTATCTAATTAATATTCATCTCATAAATAATAATCAAGTCACAAAATTCTATATCTAACAAATATACTTATCCAAATCTAAACACAATAGATAGTATCATGAGGATAGATTTTACAAGAAGATCTACATGTAGATAGGGGGTAATTATATATCATAGGAGATTATTTTCCACCTAATACTCAAGAGCCTATAAAAATCATATTATTTCCCATCATAACATATCCACTTGGTTAAGGTATCTTATAAGTATACACTTTTTTCTTTTTTTTAAAGAGGGGTAAACGCTTTGACCCAAAGCTATGTTCACCAGTGAGGCCACAAATAGGGGACCTCATCCCCATTAGATTTGAATCTTGATGGCAAGGATAAAAACTCAACAACTTAAACATCACAACATACCATTATTGGCATCTTATAAGTGTACACATAACACGACCAAAATGAGATATTTAGAACCAATAGCTTAGTTAAAAATGTACCTTTAAAAATCCATAGTATTTTACTTACATCCCTCAATACTTCAATCATATGTTAGGTTAGAGAGGAATTACATAAGCTCCCTCCAAATAATCATCCAGGAAAAAATAGCACTCAATCTCCAATGCAATACGCATAGGAAATTATATTGCACCTTATAAACTAGATTGTACACTCAATTTTCAAAAATTTGAAAGTTAATTCATTCAATTCATTCTTTAGATATGATTAATTTTCTTTCTAAATAGATATTCACATTTCCTAATCATACAAAATATTAACTAGACATAGCTCACCATGACACATTTTCACCTGTCACCTATTCACAACCTACAACTAGGGTTTAGCATTTAGCCCTGTCAACATGCGCTCAAAAGTAATCACAGCTTTGTCACCTTAACCTGAGTTAAGCTTTAACTCTTGCAAAGCTATGAAATTATATGAGTCTAAATTGTTGTGGTTAACCTTCATGTAGTCACGACATGAATCCATTGAAGCTTGGAGCTGCTTGCGAACATGCAACTAACTATGGTAATGACCACATCACACTTTTGTTTCCTCCCTGATGGTTAAGTCATGATAGCATCCAACCATGCAAACAAGGATGTGATCACAAGATTGCAACTTTAATTCACAAGCCTATAACATGCGATCATAAAGATTTAAGACTTAGGGATAAAATGGAAAATTCAAAGATTTTTGTCGTATTCCTATTAGGTTTGCATGGTAATAAATGAATGGTCCAAAGGATGTGATCAAAGCTACCACCCTATTTTTCATGAGAACAATAATATTTGGAAAATAAAGTGGGACAAAAATGGTCAACAGATATAGAATACAGCCATCAAACACATAGGTCAGTTGATAGATTAAAAAATTGTAAAAATAGGAAATGTATTACAATAAATAGGCCTCATACCTCAAGGATAAATGAGTGACCACATAATTAAGCATAATAAGAGATGTGAGATTAGAGATAGGTCCACACAAGATCCAATAATCCAAATGGAAAGACATGAAATATTTCATACATGAAAGAACTTTGCATAAGAAAATTACCACATGCTACATGAAGTTTCAATGAAGATAATGTCATGGGAAAGAATGGACGAGAATATGCTG
This sequence comes from Cupressus sempervirens, assembly GCA_028749045.1. NCBI lineage: Eukaryota > Viridiplantae > Streptophyta > Pinopsida > Cupressales > Cupressaceae > Cupressus > Cupressus sempervirens. The sequence goes on along the minus strand of CM053791.1, from coordinate 197,151,925 downwards.
GCAACAAAACATTAAGAACTATGCTTAGATAAATAAGATCCACAATTGGTTCACTCTACAAAATTCTTCTCATAGATGAACCAAAGCAAGAACAACAAGATTTTTCACTCAATTAACCAAATGCAAATAGAAAACAAAGAAAATTATTTTTGGTTGAAGCAATGTTGTCAAAGAATTCAAGATGCTCCTACATTGTCTCATCCAAAAAATACACCAAATAAAGTATATCCCAAAACATGGTGGGTTACCAAGGTTAGTTCAGATCATAATCAATGGCAAGCATATGCACATAATCAAAGGAAACAATCATAATCAGTATGAAGCATCATATACCTTAACTAATTAAAATTTTATTCAAAAATAAATTAAGGGTATTATCTAATTAATATTCATCTCATCAATAATAATCAAGTCACAAAACTCCATATCTAACAAATATACTTATCCAAATCTAAACATAATAGATAGTATTTCAAGGATAGATATTATAAGAAGATCTTCATGTAGATAGGGGGTCATTATAGATCATAAGAGATACTTTTCCAAATGATATTCAAGATCCTATAAAAAATCATATTATTTCCCATCATAACATATCCACTTAGTTAAGGTATCTTACAAGTGTACACATACCATTGTCAAAAATGAAATATTTAGAACCAATAGCTTAGTTGAAAACATACCTTTAAAAATTCCTAAAATTTTACTTACATCCCTCAGGACTTCAATCACATATTAGGTTAGATAGGCATTACATAAACTCCCTCCAAATAATCATCGAGAAAACATAGCACTCGATCTCCAATGCAATACACATACAAAATTATATTACAACTTATAAACTACATTATACACTCAAATTTCAAAAATGTGAAGTTAATTCATTTAATTCATTCTTCAGATATGATAAATTTTCTTTCTAAATAGATATTTACATTCCTAATCATAGAAAATATTAACTAGATATATCATTATACATTTTCAATTGTAAACACACACACATATGCATATAAAGGTACATATATGTATATATACATTTATATATACATGTGTGTGTGTGTGTGTGTGTGTGTGTGTGTGTGTGTGTTTATTTATATATTTATATGTTGTACACATACACACATAAGAGTCTACTTGGTTCCACTTACTTGAAGTCCTCTAGAGATCCTTTCTGGGAGACTAACTTTTCCTTTGTTCTTCCCCTTGCCTTCCAACCCCCAAATCTTTCCTATGTCATCTACTATATTTTTAAATCTCCCATGAGACCCTCACTACCACAAGTTTTTTTAACATTCTTGTTTCTAGTATACAATTTTCTCCTCTATCAACTCTCTCTTTAAGCAAAAGAACTATGTAATGCCTTCAACTCTCTTTTTATATCTCAAAAAGACTCAAATTAGCTTCTATCTACTTGAAATAGAAATTACAAAGAAACTAATTAATTGAAACATATTTTTCATGATTCTTAGGTATTAGGTGTGGTGGGGGTTGGGTGGGGTGAATCAGTACATATAGGTAATTTAAAACTTTAAACATTGATCTATAAAATTGAATTTTCAACTTCCAAATAATAAAACATATGATCGGTGCCAATATGTGAAGCATAACAATATAAAATCACCACACATTCATCACACATGACATAGTGATTTTGGTATCACATAACCCCACGTTTGAAGGTAAAAGTTATGATGGGGATGATACCCATAAATCTCAATACTATAGTAAATGATTTGTTTTGTAATGAGCATACAATTACCCTTTTGAAGGGTTCACCTTGTTAGGACTGACTTTGTACATTGTTAGAAGTACAAATAGATTTGTCAAGATCTACTTTACCAAACAATTTACAAAACTCTTTTAGGAATTCACCTTGGTAGGGTCTACCCAATTTAGGGACTTTTGTAACAATTAGGAAAAAACTAAATCTTTGATCTAGTTGTGAAACTCCTTGCTTGTGATATCCAATTAGCTCTTGATATACTACCACTACATAGTACACTTCTCTTCTTAATGTCTTGATCACAACTACTTGATCACTCTGTTGTTCCTTGATCTCCTTTCTTCTTTACCTTCTTTACCACTTATTCTCTTTATTTCACTTCTTACTTACACACTTACACCATTCATTCTATTACAAAACCTTATCACTTAAAATTATACTAATTTTCCTCTTAACCATGTCCATCCATTCAAACATTAATTTCCCCACTCATTCATCTTAAGCTTCTCACATATAGAAAAGTAGTATTAAAATTTACTCTTCATCTCACCTACTCTTAACTAGATTTACATGTCTACTTCTTAGACTGGTCAACATCTATTACCCTTCCCAATGTAACCTTGCACCTTTTCCTTATACCAATCCAATGATCCAATGCATACCAATGTAGACATCTATCGTTATTTACTTTTTACTATCACACTATCCAATGTGATTGCATATCAATATTTGATTTCTTTTGTGACCAGCTCTGAATTTTCTTAACACTTTCAACCTTTATTCTATAGTCACCAATCATTAGAGGTGTTTTTACTTTACCGAATAACCTATTGTGAGGAACTTAGTTATCACCAATTAATTCTATAGATAACCATATAAATTTATATAGATTTCCATCAATGACAGCCATATAATTAAACTCATTGATTACTAATCACCAATATCTCCAATATGTGATCCCACAATCTCCAAATGAAGTCACAATGCCAATAATATCTCCCTTTGACATTAATGACAATACACTTGAGATCACTGAGCTAGAACTCCCCTTGAGTCTATACTCACCATTCTATTATCTACAATCCATCTCATCTTCTTATGATCATATCTAAAATATAGTAATGCTAATCTTGTATATTTTAACAAGTCCTTCTAGTTTTATCTTCTCCCCATGATCTCAACTTCTCCCCCTTTTACAACAATGCTAAAGGTGTAATCCCTAACATATAAACACTAATTTACAACTCATCAAAGATAACCTTGTAGTTGATCCTTAATGAATCCAATGATGTCTCCCATATCTTTTTCATGTAATTTAGGGCAATATTAACCTACTCATGCATCTTGGTTATTGTCTCATCAAAACTATCAAATGAATCTATATCTAGTAATGTCAATCCTTACTATATTTTCTTCAAGTTCTTCTACATGACCTCCAAGATATGGAAATGTGCTTGAATTTCAAGTATAATCATCATTCTACTATCATGTTCTACTTACATCTATCTCTTTTTGAGTAAGGTTTTCATTACTTTTTCACTAAATCTAGTAATTAAAATTGATATTGGATCAAATTTATTTCTTAGACCTTCCAACTCCTTATGTGCCTCACCAATATGTTCTTCTAGATCCTTTACAAACTCTGAATAGTTTGATATCTTGGTGTTGAGGTTCCTTTCTTCTATCAGTATTTTTCTAGTTTTCTACAAACTTTTCTTTCATTTTCTTCTCCATATTTTCATCAACAATATTCATTGATGTGGTTTTTAAGTTTGTCTCTTGGTCATAGATAACTTTGATCAATGTATCCAACTAATTAATAATAGGATATTTTGAGTTGCATTTTACCTCAGGTACCAACTCAACTAAAATATTTCTTATTAGTCTCAACACTCATTTCTTCTTATGTTTTTCTCTCATTATTTTTCTTTACCCATTTTTTGAGTATTCTATCAAATCTTTGGGTTTCATCTTATTGACATCTACTAGTGTGTGTGAGGCCTCACCTGAACCATCATAGTACAGATGACATATTTGCATTATGATACTTCTAATTCTATTTTTTGATACACTTTTGAGACTATAGGGTTATGTCATTTTAATATCTGCATTTTGATGATCCACACATATGTCTACATATTAGGACCTAAGTGATATATTTAATGATTTCATTTCATGTTCTAAACTATTTTAATTTCTCTAATGGAAACTAAATTGTAGAAATACATGAAATGTAAAATTGTAATGTTCAAGTGAAAATTAGTAGCGAAGGATAGATTTAGATATGAAAATGGATCCAACTCACATGCCTTGTAACTTAATAGTCATGAATCCAATATTTCATCACTATGATAGAAAATAGATTATGAGGTTGTTCAAAATTTTAATTTGATCATTATACATAAGAATCAATGTTGATATGTAGGGATTGGTATTTTAATGTTTTGAATGTTTTATAAAAAAAATGATTAGAAAAGGGAAAGTTAATTGGAAATGATGAAATATGCAAGCCTAATGTTGAATGTGAAAGTGATTTATTGCACTTATTTATATATTGCTTATATGATTTTCTTGGACTACTGATGCTTGAGTTTAGTGTGTAGGAACTTGACCATGGGATTTAATGGGGGACCAAGGCTCAAACCCATGTGAAACATGACATGGCTGATGTTGGATCTATGGAAGGATTCAGACCTCATTCTAATGTGTTTTATTTCGTAATGTGAATGGTATGTGGGTGATAGTTGAATGCATGTATTATTGGAGATAAGTCATTTTAAATGTAATATGTTGTGTTTGTGTCACTTGACATTTGTTTTGTCCACATGGAAATGGCTTGGAATTTAGGGTTTTGAGAAAGTAGCCTAACCTAAACATAACCCCAACATAGTATCCAAGTTAACCCCACATTGAAAAGTGCTAGGATAAGTCCCTATCCATTGAAGTTCGAATTCCAACTTTCCATTAACTTTTGGGGATCAAAAAGTGGTCCTAGGGGGTTACCATGGTGAAAAATAAGTGCCCACATGATAGTAGTATGGGTTGGGGGTCTAAATCTAACCTTTAGTAGGCCTAGATGACCTTGGGAACCCTCCAAACAAGTCACTTTCAAATCAATTCGAAAATTCGAGTGTCACATGACTTCTTCCACTCTACTAGTTGGTCAAGGCTACATTTTAAGAAGGAGACAAGGGTGTAAGAAAAGGTAGCTTATGATATGACCATTTTTAGATAGTGGAGGTTTTGGGATCCCTTTTAGAGGATTGGAGATGAAATTAGGGGGTTGTCTACCCAATCTCTAACTTTAGAGACACTTAGGGGTTTGCAAGCTTGGAGGGAGCTCTTCTACAACTTTTCAATTCCATTTTGCGAAGGGATTCAAGGTTGGTTTTCTTCCCATGTAATTAGTTTGCTTCCATTTTGAAGTTGAATCTTGGTATTGTAATCATGAGAATGAAGGTAGTAAGAATTCCATTATAAGGGAAATGTGTGGTATCATCTAGTATCATGTTGTGTTGTGTTGTTATGTTGAGCATGAAGTTTGGATTTCCCTTATTTTCTTGCTTTTGATCTTCCATGATTTTGTGCATGAGTGTTGTTATGGGTGTGAGGGCTTCACTCACCCTTTGGCAAGAGAAAATAAGTACAAGGTGAAGGGGTTAGTTGGGCTTGAAAATGTATTGAGAACCTTGGAGTATGGGATCCATTGTATGCCATAATCATTCATATCTTGCTAGGGGTGATAAGGGAAATATGATGCATAAATGAAGTTTTGTGGAGTATGGGCTCCAAGAGAGCTACAACTAATGGTAGTGTGTATGGAGGATGTTTTTGAAAGCCCCGAAAGGGCATGAAATTTTTATATGGTGGAAGCCCCAAAAGGACATGAAATTTTTTTGTTACCGGTATTGTTTGATATGGAAAATCTCCATTTTAGAAGCACATCTTCTCCCTATGTTTATGGTTCCATTGATGAAACATTTTGATTTATCCTTGGGATGGGATTGTTCAAGTTTTGAGATGTAATGTATATGTTCTTGCAAGATTGTATGTGAATCCTAGTTTGAGCCTTGTTCCCCTAGCACGAGAGTGGTCTCTTTGGACACCTATGGTTGGGTGGAAAGTGTCCATGGTCCTTGTTGTTGTTTCCTTTTTGTGTTGTTTTGCAAGTTTTGTGCTCAAGGGAGCAATGGAAAGAATACTTAGGACAATCATCTTGTATATAAGAGAAACTTGTCATTGTGCATTTTATATGTATTGGAAAACCTCTCCCCACCTTGTTTACTTGCTGTGATGTAGGACTGTATGTTAGCAATATAAGATCTACAAGAAATGTATTGTATTAAAGTTAGTAATGGTGCATTTATAAGTAATCAATGAGGATTTGAATATCATTGGTGTAGTTGGAAAGTAGAGAATCCATTGTATTTAAGGATCTTTGATAGGTATCAAGTATATGTGAATTGTATTCATTTTCAAGCCACAAGATACTGGGAGGAGACTATATTTCTTTCAAATATGTTGATCTTGTAAAAGAAACTTGTATAATGTAATGAGTTCAATGGTAAATATCATTCTACATTTTCTTTTTATTGTAGGAAAAAAAAGGTTTGGGAGTGGTAGATTTTAGATAAACCCAATTTGACCTAAATGTTCATACTTGATATTATTTCTAAAGGTATCACATGTGATAAATTTAGTTTTAAAGTAAATTTGATAAATTTATTTCATTCTGCACAAGTATATAAAAATGTTAGGACAATTTCAAACTATTGGCATAACAAGACTAATATCACAATTATTGAATAAAGATGACTAGCCAAGTAGAAATATAGCACCCAAAAAAAAAAAAAACATAAGTAAACAAGCCTATAGGTGGGTGTCAAACTCTTTGGATTTTGTATGAGGAGTAGTCAAAATCCACACCTAATACAAACCAATAAAAAAGAAGAAGGAGAATATACCTTGGAATCTAAACATGGAAAATATTAATAAAATAATATATCAACTAATGGATAAGACTCAAAAATAACAATTACCTAACTCATAAGTATATGTAAGAGAAAACTCATATGAGTCTCATGACTCATGTGTCACAATTTCACAAATTGTTAAGGAGAAGAAAAGGATTAAATAAAACATATGTCAAATCAAGAACCTAGGAACTCACCCCCCAATAGACCTAAGTAAAAAGGGAGAAGTACCCTATAGTCAAATATTAAATTAAAAAAGAGGGAGATGTTAATTCAATGGAGAAGTTGACCTTATGAAAAGTGAAAGGAAGGAAAGCACCACGCATGTGATGGGATGAGAAGGCATGCACATTGCCCACAAAATGTCCTTCCCCACATGAAAATTTGAATGCCTTCTTAGGCACGTGACTCCATTAAGAAAATTGCATGAGGGTTAAGTTATAAATATATATATATATATTTGCACATAGACAAAAAAAAGAAAGGGGGCCCACATACCAAGTATGGCCTCCACCCTCCTTAGGCACGCAACCCCAATACTTGGGAAGGCTGCCAAAGGATGAGTGACATCCATCACCTCCCACCAATTGTGCATGATGGCTCTTAAAGTGAGAACTAGTCTTAGGGAAAGTTAGGTGTTGTTGGGATGAGAAGATGTCATAGGTAATAAAGCTAGAGTTATGTTAGTTAGTTAGTATAATAGTTAGGATATAGTAAAGGTTGGCCCTTATCAATATTAAATTTGTTGCTAGATAAGTAAATGGATTATAGATAGTAAATGTTAAAGCATGACTTTAGCAAGTTTGAGTTAGTGTTAGGAACGTTAATAAATTTAGTTGGATGTATTTTTATTTTATTATTTTTGATATTAAGTAAGTTGATATGGTGTTAGAATTGGAAAAATAAAAGTATAAGGTTAGATGGTGGACAAAAATAGTTAAAATAATTCAAATTTAGTTTTTAGATACATAAGTATATTATGACATCTATTTAATAAGGAATATTAATATTTAAGTGTTATTATATAGGATTGAATGTATATTATAATAGACATATCAATTAGTGTAGGTATTATTGTTGGATTATTATGTCATTAAATGTTTTTTGTAAAGTAAATTTTATACTTGGTTCGAGGGAATGATAACTTGATAACAAGTGTTATGGATTCAATAGAAGATATTAGTAGCTTATCAAAGTTGTTAGAATATAAGTCAATGTTGAAATTGTAAGTGCATAAATAGAGTATTATTTAGTTTAGTATGTAAATAACAACAGGTAAATCAATTAAAACTCCATCTCGGAAGAGCCCTAGAGGACATGGGCCTAAGGCTTCCGATCAGGGAGATGAAGAGTATGATGAGGAAGGGGAGGACATGAAAATTGATGTAAAGGGTGAATAGGAGGTGGAAACTAAGAAGGAGAAGCCAGTGGCTAAAAAATAGAGGAGGTCTAAAGAGAAGGATTCTAAGGGGATTTTGGATTCTAGGCCAAAGATATCTTCCATTCCTCTTTCCCCAATTCATCTTTAGGAATAGGACAACAAGAAGAAAGATAGAGAGGGAGGAGTAGTGGTAATCAAGGATAGGCACATGGCCTAGAGAAATTTTAATGTTAGAACTTCCAAAATGGGTATTGTCAGAGAGGCTATGAACCCTCAAATTCTAAAGAAAAATAGGGTTAGCTCTAGATGGAGGATCTCATTGATCTAGCTATGGTGGATATTATGGATAATGCAAGGGAAACTGGCATGAATTTTCTTAATAATGCCAAAAATAGTATGATTGACAATTTTAGGTCGATAAAATGGCTCTACCATGAATTGGAGGATTTCAAAGATAGAATGAGTCAAATGGAAAACAAAAGGAAGAAGCCAGATCATGGAAATTTGAATGAACAGGGGGATCGACTCAGTTTGGATGAGAAGAGAATCTAGAATTCAGAAAACTACAATCATAATCTGGAAAATTAGATGCTTTCCATTCTAACTTCTATTAATGATAATATCATGTCCCTTATTGGACTACTAAAAGCCAGAGGTTTTCTGGATGAAAATGAGGAAAAGGACAAAGATAGATATAGAATGGAAGAGGATGTGATGACTGACATTACTTTCAGTAGCTTGGATCGGGCTAGTCAAAAGAAGTAGGAGCAGATTGTTGAGGAGATTCACAAAGCCTATGAAGCAACAAAAATGATGCAGGAGCTCAAGAGAAAGATAGAGGAATAACTTTGGTTTTTCAATTCCTGTCTTTTGGTTTGTTAGTTTGTTATAGTTTTTTGGTTAGTTGGCTTTTTGTCTATCTATTGAACTAGCCCTTTGGTTGGCTTTTATACTTTGGCTGGGCTTTAATTGATTATTATCAGCCTTTTGAAATGTTTTAACTTTTGGGTTGCAGGATCCCTGTAAAATCTATTTATCTTATCAAAAATAATAGTAAATCAATTATTTAGGGATAATGAATATTGGGAAGCATGTGTTTTGAATTAGTTAGTAGGAAAGGACTCAGTGTAATTTAAAACAATAATTAGTAGCTAGCACTACCATAGTTGGGGTTAAAGCATAGTAGTGTGCAATTCTATTTAAGTAGTAATTAAGATAGTTGGATAGTTAATTGAAATTAGGAATAATGTGTAATAGGTATGTGATAGTGCAATTATTTTAATTACATTATGATATATTTTATTTCATAATGTCAATATAGTAGACACATCTTAGAGGTGATATTATTGCATGGATTTAATATTGTAAACATATATTACACATGGTTGACTTTTATAACTTATACCTTAGGATTTAATATTATATGAACTAAGCACATAAAATTGATAAGACTAGTGTTTTGGGGTGTACATTAAATAGAAATGTATGTAGTATACTATTCTTTAATTTATTTATTTAATTATCAATCCTTAATTATTAAATCGTCTCAAGATAGATCTAGGAACCCACTATCGAAAGAGTGGCCAAGTGTGTTACAATTGGAAATTACAATTGAACCTTCCAAGGGTATTCACCCATCCTGGCACAACCCATAATTTCCTTGGTAATAGTGGTACCTAGAGCTTAGTTAGCAATAATAATATAAACATAACAATGAATAGAACTCTATAATTGCTCAACTAACAATATAAGTTTGTGTATGCCTAATTTTATAGAGATTCTTAAATAGGTGTTTAAATGCATTACTGGTATAATTTTGTGGAATTCTCATATTAAGCTTAAATTCAATCACTTGAAATGAGAATCTTGTGAAAACAACATAAGCATATTTTATTTAAATTCATAAATTACATAGTTAGAAAATTCATCAATAGCTCCTTTAAAATCTCATCAATCTATTTTGAAAAGCCTTATAGGAAAGAACGTGGCTTTTGATCAAATAAATATATTTCCACCACCCTCTATTAACACACTAAAAGGTTATCAAATTCACTATGCTTCTAATCTAGTATGGTCATGTTCAGTATGTTATTCTAAACATCACCTTTAAAATAACAAAGAGAAAAAAAATAATTCTATTTTGCCTTGTAAATTTTGGGCATCACAATGTGGGAGTAATTTCTTCCTCTCCTAATTCTACTTTTTCTTCTCTATTAGAACTCTCACTGGTTTATGTTATTTTTTCACAGTTGGATAAAGAATTAACTTTCTCCTTACTTGATATTATTCTTGAGTAAATTTTCTTATCTTTCTTCAAGTAATTCATCCTTTTATTAGGTTCTCCTACTTCTTCTTGTTCCTTGAGTGATTCATGTTTAATCTCTTGTATAATATTTCCAATTATTTTCTTAAGTGTAGATCTATCATCAAATTGAATTGGTGATTGGTGTCCCTTTTTTTCCTTATCAAGATTCAAACTCTTTCTCCACATCTCTATTGTTTCATCATGAATACTTTATGTATCTTCTATGATAATTATTGTTTCTCTATTTTTCATGCCAAATTCATTTTTGTGAGCTTCATAGATAATATTTGCATCTTCAAATCCTAGATCAATGGTGCAAGAGCACCTTAAGGGAAAGGAAAATCCTAATAGACTTTTTTGGCTTGTAAATGGCTTAGCCAACCATTGACCAAATAAAGACTAATGATAAAGTCCCTAGGTAAGTAGGAGGAATTATTAGAAGGTTGAGCACAAACTTGAGTCATGATTCAATGGCTAAGACCTAATTAGTGCCACAAAGTCCTAATAGGGTCAACTATTGTCAAAGTTTCCAAATATCTAAAAATGGAGATAATGGTGTTAAAATATGGTTCATAGGTGTTTTTGGATCAATATACATGGATTAGAGTCCAACTAGTCAGGTTGGAGGGATGACAAGGTCATATTTGCAAAAAATGCAAAAGTTGCTCATGACAATTTTTCCTAAAATTTAGGAATTGGCACTAGAGAGATCTGGCTATCAAACCAAGGGTGAGGATAGTTAGGAATAAGGTATATAAGGGCAGATCAGCCATTTTTAAGGGGATGGAATTCAGTTTATATGGATTGTTCATGTGAAGTGAGAAAGAAATACATAGGTAACATGATTTTAGCTTGAAGACATACTATTTTGGATTGATTCACCTACTATTTCACATGCATTAGTTGTTTCTTATCATGTAACTAATATTTTTATGCTTGTTGGATAATTCTGAATACATTTCACTAGGTTTTGTAAATTATTTTGGTTTGTATTTCCTACTAGTTTATAAAGAGTAGTCTAGAATTAAATGGCTATAACTTGAATGCCCATGGTTAAAACATAATGGCCTTTGGGATTAAAGAAATAACCTATGTTGTTGGAATTTGATTGAAAAGATCACTATTGAAGAAGAGAGATTACTTTCAAACAGGGAGATTTTTGATAAAGAATGTTTTCAATCATTGTTTTGTCACTGATGTCAAACCTGCTATTTGCTGGAATGACAATTGCTTACAAGATCCAAGTACTATCACTTAGTTGATTGATGAAGAGGATTTAATCAATAAGATGTAACAAAAGTACCTAACAGAAAGGTTGAGTTATGGTTTTGTAATGAAGTACAAGGATTAGTTAAGACAATGGTAAAATGATGTATTGATAGTATACTTGAAGATAAAGATGTTGGCTACACTTAGAGACTTTGGAAGAATAAGTTGTAATAAAGTTGTCTGCAAAGCTTGACTAAGTTCATTAGTGGGTGCCGAGCAAGCTAGTTTATGCCAAGTAGATTCTTAGTAAGTGTCAAGAAAATGAAAAATTAGTTGATGTCAAGTGAATCCACAGTAGGTGCCGAGCATCAGTAAAATGTAGTATGTGTTGAGTAACACAGTATGTGTCGAGCATCAGGATTTCAATAGTGCCAAGCTGCTACATTACTTGAAAAATCAAAGATTTGCTAGATCTAAGCTAACAAAATTTGTTACCTTGAGTTTTGTGAATCAGATGGAGGATAAGGATGATGAGCTGGTGGCACAAAATTTTAGGTAAACCATTTTTGGGAAAATTTAGGAGGATTCTTCATGATGTTTCTAGAAGAAACAAGATAAGGGGTAGATTCATTGAATCCTACCTAATCCATTTGACCTAAAAGAAAGAGCGGGAATACTAAGAGTAGGAAAAGCATTCTAGACTTCTATTTAAGGAGTTATAGGTCAAGAAGCAAGAGTTGTTGAGTTTTCAAGTTGTTAAAGTGGTTGGTTGGATGTCAAGGTGAAGGCATCAAGAGAGAGGAAGAACAGAGTACAGAGACTCTGCTTCGATAAGTGGCCATATAGGATATTGCACTGGTATATTGATCATGGAGACTAAAGGAGACAGATCTTGAAAGGAGAACAAGCTATTAGAGCTATAAAGACTGAAAGCCAAGAAAATTTGAGAGCTGAACTGAGATCTAAAATCTGCAAGTTAAGTTGTGAGTTGTATCAGATCAAAAGCCCTTGTTGTTACTCTCTAATAATTGTATCAGTTAGGGTAAAATCCTATGTACTTAGGTTGGTTTAACAACCATTTGTAAATCCTTTAATAGGGTAGCATTCCAAGTGAATTTTCTAAAGTCCTCTAACCAGGCCCACTTCTAATAGGGTGGTTGAAATCCTTTAACCAGGTCACATTTAATAGTGTGTTGTAGCCTTTAATAGGGAAAACCTTTCATAGGGCATCACTTTAGAAGAGTGAGAATTGAGTAGCATGTTACTTGTGGTTTTTCCCAAATTGGGTTTCCATATAAATCACTATGTTATGTGTTGATTCTTTATGTGTTATTCTTGCATGCTGATTTTATAGAAACTTGCTAAGTAGGAAAGTTTAAGCTTGGATGGATGAATAGTTTAATGGGTTCACTTTACTTGGTGAAAAAGTTTTATTAGGACATTTGGACCTTGAATAAATAATTCAGCCCCCCTCCTCTCAATTATTCTAAAGCATTGTTAACAATTGGTATCAGAGCCATCTGCTAATTTGGTTTAAAGGTACTAGAAGCAGGAAGATCAAGATGTCCAAGAGAGAAGTTCCCAAGCTCAATAGAGATAACTTTACTACATGGAAAAAGTTAATGAAGTTGCACCTTGGATCAATAAGTGACCATGCAAAAACCTCAATTCAAGTAGAACATGTTGATCTAGTTGTATACACTATAGAAGATATGAAGAAAAAGAAGGAGCACAATCAGGCAATGTTGGAGACTGCCTCTACCCTCAATTATGCTAAATTTCATGACATCAACGGATGTGACTCTACATCCAAAATGTGGAAAGCCTTAACTAATATTTATGGAGGAGATCAAAATGTTCAAAGAGAAAAAAGAGAAAGCCTCAGAGGAAAGTTTGATGACATGAAAATGGAGGAAGGTGAGAATGTTGCTCAATATGCCTCTAGAATGAAAGAAGTGGTAAGTGTAATTGTTGGTTTAAAGAATAATTTTGACAGCTGAGTGTCAATACACTTAACCATTTTTCACTATATATGCCGAGCAAAGAGTAGGTGCCGAGTAATAACAAGTGCCAAGTAACATGAGGTGCCGAGTAATAACAAGTGTCGAGTAATATAAGGTGCCGAGTAATAACAAGTACCGAGTAACATAAGGTGTTGAGTAATGACAAGTGTCGAGCAACATGAGGTTTTGAGTGTTAATAAGTGCTGAGTAGCATAAAGTTTCGAGTGATACAATTTTGTTAAGGTGTCGAGCTATCCAGGAAACATGTGTCGAGTATCAGTAATGCTTTAGGAGCCGAGTAACTCAAGGTATCAGCATAAGAATTTTTGATTGCACAAACTATGATGTAAACCATTTTTGTAGCCAATATAAGATCAATCTTGAAAGATATAGAGATAAGAACAAATCTTTTACATTTTTTATGCAATATGCATGCAGCCAATTGGAAAATTGGAAAGGCATGCAACTAATCAGCAAAAGGCAAGTATTGAGCAAGAAATTAAGAATCAATGTGGATCGTAGATTCATATCAAATCCTAAGTCTTCAAAGTCTTTTTAAAAAAATATGAAAGTTTCATTGAAAAAAGAGAGAGAGAAGTAGAGCAGTGTTAAAGGAAAAACATAATGGAATTCAGTGAAAGGAGACATAGAAAATAAGAGCAGCAATTCAATAATCAGTTGATCAGAACAAAGCAAAGAAGAAAACCAGAAATCAAATCTCAGAGGATCAAAATTAGAGAAAGAGCTAGAATGAGTACCTACATTCAGCAAACAAGGATTGTAAACAATCAGGTTTATAATATCTAATACTCTCTTACCAGTGTATTAGAAAGGAAATCCTAGTAGATAGGTTGGCTTAACAGCTATCTGTAGATCCTTATCAAAAGGTGAATAAATCCTTTAATAGGGTGACACTTCATGTTGAGTGTTTGAAATCCTTTAACTAGATCACTATTGACACAGTGTAAAGTCTTTAACAGGGCAGGCCTTTAATAGGGCAAACCATCAGAAGTGGTTGAACAATATTGCTGCAGTAATTTTTGTGGGTATCATCCCCACCCCAATTTTACCTTCTTATTCCTAGAGGGTTTCTGGGCTACCAAATCCTAGTTTTATGTGTTGTGTATGCATGTTTTATTTCATATTTTCTTGATGTATTTACATACATGCAATTTACTTTCAGTTAAAAGGTTTTATTGGTTAAAGTACAATACTTCTGATTCACCCCCCCCCCCCCCCCCCCCCCCTCCTCTCATAAGTATTATTTCCATATTTGAATATTCCAATAGTAATAAGAAGTTTGGGTGGTCATTTAGATGATGACATTGTTAATAGAAAATTCTTAAGAACCTTTCTCGCCATTTATGCTATTAGAGTTTCAGCCATACAAGAATTAAGATGTGTACTAGGAAACTAGCTAACACTTGAAGGCATAGTGGGAAGACTCACTATATCTGAGTTGTCCAACTTTGATAACGATAGACTTAAGAATCTTGATTCTGCTTTCAAGGCCAAGCTATCAATGAAGGATACTAAGGAGATGAAACCAAAGAAGAAGAAGAAAAAGGTAAAGTATGCATCCAGTGATAGCAGCACAGATCAAGAAGATGTGAAACAATTGGAAGCACTACTAGCCAGAAGATTTCATAGAGGAAAAGGTAAATTTAAAGGTAAATTTCCTATCATTTGTTTTAATTGCAATGAAGTAGGACATATAGTTGCAAGATGCAAATAGAAGAAGAATTTCAAAGAAGGCAACAAGAACAAGAACAGAAGAGAAGATGATAGCAGAGATTACAAAGACAAAGGCAAAAAGTTCTACATTGTTGAAGAAGAGGATTTTGATGAAAATGATGATGAGGTAGTCTATGTAGCCATGAAGGATGAATCAAATGAAGATGAGGCAACAATATTGGTAACCCATATGAACAAGAATGACAAATGGATCATAGATAGTGGATGCTCACATCACATGATAGGAGGCAAAAGTAACTTTGTTACTTTTACTCAGTATGATGGAAATAGTGTTAGGTTTGGAAATGATGCTCTATGTCTAATAAAAGAAAAAGGTTCTATTAAGCTTACAGAGAAAATTTCATGTGATAATGCATACTATGTTGAAGGATTAAACTACAATCTATTGAATGTGTCACAGTTAGGCAATGTAGGATGCAAAGTAGAATTTGAAAACAAAACTACCAAAATCTATGATACTAATGGAAATCTAATAGGAAAGGAAGAACAAACTAGGAGTAATCTATTTTACCTAGATATGGAAGATGCATCTTGTTTTTTTGTTATATTTGATGATGTGTGGTTATGGCATAAAAGGTTATGTCATGTCAACTTTGATAATCTAATTAGCATCAGCAAAATGAAGAAAGTCAAAGGTTTGCCTAAACTGAAGAAGCCTGACAATACAATGTGCAAACAATGTTAGCTAGGAAAAATGACCAAGTCAAGTTTCAAAAGAAAAATCTACACTTCCAAAGAAGTATTAGAGTTAGTCCATACAGATTTATGTGGCCCAATAGAAGTGAAAAGCTACAAAGGAGACAGATATATATAATATTGTTTGTGGATGACTACTCCAAGATGATGACTATCATGTTTTTCAAGCAAACTCTGATGCATTTCAAATGTTTAAGTGGTATTTGGCTAGGGTTGAGAAAGAAACAAGAAAGACTCTGAAGTGCCTAAGATCAGACAGAGGAGGAGAATTCACATCAATAGAGGTTGAGATATTTTGCAATGACAAAGGAATTAAGAGACAAACATCAACACCTAGAACTCCCCCTCAGAATGGTATTGCAGAAAGAAGAAATATATCAGTGATAGATTGTGCCAAAACATTCATGATAGAGAAAAATGTTGCTCTAAAGTACTAGAAAGAAGCTATAAGTATAGCTATCTACACCCTAAATTGATTATAAGTCAAGAAAGGTACAAATGCAACACCTTTTGAACTATAGTATGGTCACTCACCTAATGTAAAACATTTCAAAGTATTTGGTTGTGGATGCTATATTCTTAAAGATTCTATAAATGAAAAGTTTGATGCAAAGAGTGATGAAGACATATTCCTTGGATACTCCACTAGAAGTAAAGCATATAAGTGTTTGAATACTAACACTAATAAGATTGTGGAAAGTGCAAATGTAAATTTTGATGAGCATACAAAAGTTCAAATTAATGAAACAAGGAAACCAGAAGGGTACAGATCCTTTCTATATTTCTACGAAGGAATACCTACTAAAGAAGAAGCTACCAATCAAGTTGGAAATCAACAAGTTTTAGTATCAACCGAGTCTCAACTAGTGAATGCCAAGCTGCATTCAAAAGCTGAGTTGCAAAATGAAGATAATGCACATTCTAATTCTGAAATCAATACACATGAAAGAGATGGTGAAATAACTGACAGAGATGTGCATAGTGACTCTGAAAATTAGAGACCAAACTTGGAAATGAGGAAAGAACCAAGGCTATCCAAGTATGTGAGAAGACATCATCCTGCAAAACAAATCATTAGTGACAAAGAAGCTAGACCAATGACAAGGAACAGACTAAGGAATGAATCATGTTTGCTGAGAAAGATTGAGCCCAAAACAATGAAAGATGCACTACAAGATGATAATTGGCATAAAAATATGGAAGAAGAGATAGATTAGATAGAGAAGAACAAAACCTAGACCTTAGTTCCTAGACCAACTGATAAGAATGTGATCGGTACAAAATGGGTATTTAGGAACAAGCTAGATGAGAATGGTGAGATCACAAGAAATAAGGCTAGATTAGTCTACAAAGGTTGCGCATAAGAAGAAGGACTAGACTATGGGGAAATATTTTCCCTTGTTGCAAGAATGGAAGGAGTAAGAACTCTACTTGCATATGTTTCTTACAAAGGTTTTAAAGTCTACCAAATAGATGTAAAGTCTACTTTTTTGAATGGTATACTAGAAGAGCAAGTCTACATAGAACAACCAGAGGGATTTATTGATGACAAAAACAAAGATATGGTTTGCAAATTGCATAAAGCACTCTATGGTTTGAAGCAAGCACCTAGAGCATGGTATGAGAGACTGCACAAATATCTTGTGAAGATAGGATTTGAAAGAACAGATGACAACATCAATCTATATATCAAGGTAGAAAAAGGTAAAGATATTTTGATATATAAAATCTTTGTTGGCGATATAATATTTGGAGGAAAAGATGCCCTATCCAAAGATTTTGCTAACCAGATGAAACATGAGTTTGAGATGTCAATGTTTGGAGAAATCAAATTCTTTTTTGGATTGCAAGTACATTAACTAAAACATGGCATATTTGTGACCCAATAAAAATATATCAAGGAGATACTCAAGACATTTGGCTTAGAAGATTCAAAATTAGTCACTACACCTATGGTAACAGGACATAAGTTATCCAATAGTGATGAGTCGGCAGAGGTAAATTAGACAATGTATAGATCAATTATTGAAAAGTTGCAGTATGTTGTGCATAGCTGACTAGACATTGCATTAGTTGTTGGAATAGTGGCAAGATTTTCTACAAACCCAAGAGAAAATTATCTTATGGCAGTAAAAAGAAGATTGAGGTACCTAAAAGGAACTCATGACTTTGGATTATACTATAAGAGGAGTGAAAATTTTGAGTTGAAAGCCTACAGTGATATAGATTGGGGAGGTAATATTGATAACAGAAAAAGCACCAGTGGAGGAGCACTTTTCTTAGTTCAAAGGAACAAATTGCTGACATCTTCATAAAAGCACTACCTAAAGATGTATTTGAGTACCTTAGAGGTAAGAAAAGGGTAATAACCCTATCCAAAGTTGTTTGAGCAATAGCAAGATTGGATTACATCAAATGAGTTAATTGTTGAAATGTTATAAATTGATGTAGAGGATACTTACTTTAGGTTTTTGCCTAAAGTAATCAAAGTAGTAAAAGTCTAAACAAGTCACAAGCAAGGTGACAGAGGGAGAAATTAGAGCTCCTAAAAATGCTATATTTGCATGATGAGATGCTGAAGTAGTATGTCTTTGGCATTGTTGTCAAAGAGGGAGAAAGAGTAGAAACTAGTCAATAGAATCAATTGGACAAAGGGAGAAGTAGCTAAACTGATCAAAAGAAAGAGATGATACCAGAATAGCAAAAACTTATCAATGCATGCAAAGGGATAAATAATGTGTAGAGGGACAAATAGCAAATTTTTAGAGTGAGAAATAGTAGAATAATAGCATAAAGGAAGGTGAAAGGAAATAGTAGCTAAGAGGGATAAAATATTGCAGACAACAATCAATCAAAGGAAGGACAAAACAACAAGGAGAAGATAGTATATCAGCAAAAGAGATATCCCTAATACTTTGAAAGAGGGAGTTACAAAATTTAGAGGGAGTCACAAGCTAGTTTATGTTCTTGATAACGTTTTCTTTTTGGAATTTGGTTTACTATTTCAACCTAGTTAGCATTTTGATAACTTGGTTGATTAGTTTGGTTTTTCATCAATGCCAAAGAGGGAGATTGTTGGAATCTGATTGAAAAGATCGCTATTGAAGAAGAGAGATTGTTTGCAAAAAGGGAGATTGTTGATAAAGAATGTTTTCAATCATTGTATTGTCACTTATGTAAAACTTGCTATTTGTTGGAATGAAAATTGCTTATAAGATCCAAGTACTATTACTTAGTTGATTGATGAAGATGATTTAATCAATAAGATGTAACAAAAGCACTCAAGGGAAAGGTTGAGTTATGGTTTTGTAATGAAGTACAAGGATTAGTTAAGACAATGGTAAAATGATGTCTTGATAGTATACTTGAAGATACAAATGTTGACTACACTTAGAAACTTTGGAAGAATAAGTTGTAACAAATCTGTCTACAAAGCTTGACTAAGTTCATTAGTGGGTGTTGAGCAAGCTAGTTCATGCCAAGCAAATTATCAATAAGTGTTGAGGATATGAAAAACTTAGTTGATGCCGAGTGAATCCATAGTAGGTGCCAAGCATTAGTAAATGTAGTAGGTGCCGAGTAATATAGTATGTGCCAAGCATCAGGATTTCAATAGTGTCGATCTACTGCATTATTTCAAAAGTCAAAGATTTTCCAGATCTAAGCCAACAAAGTTTGTTACTTTGAATTTTGTGAACTAGATGGAGGATAAGGATGATGAGCTAGTGGCATAGAATTTTAGGTAAACTATTTTTGGGTGAATTTAGGAGGATTCTACATGATGTTTCTAGAAGAAACAAGATAAGGGTAGATTCATTGAATCCTACCTAATCCATTCAACCTAAAAGAAAGAGCAGGAAGACTAAGAGTAGGAAAAGTATTCCAGACTTCTATTTAAGGAGTTACAGGTCAAGAAGCAAGAGTTGTTGAGTTTCCAAGTTGTTAAAGTGGTTGGTTGGATGTCAAGGTGAATGCATCAAGAGAGAGGAAGAACAAAGTACAGAGACTCTGCTTCAATAAGTGGCCATATAGGAAATGACACTAGTATATCGAGCATGGAGACTCAAGGAGACAGAACTTGAAAGGAGGACAAGCTACCAAAGCTACAGAGACTGATAGCCAGGAAAATTTGAGAGGTAAACTAAGATCTAAAATCTGCAAGTTAAGTTGTGAGTTGTATCGGGTCAAAATCCCTTGTTGTTACTCTCTAGCAATTGTATCAGTTAGGGTAAAATCCTATGGACTTAGGTTGGTTTAACAGCCATTTGCAAATCCTTTAATAGCATGGCATTCCAAGTGAATGTTCTAAAGTCCTCTAACTAAGCCCACTTCTAACACGGTGGTTGAAATCCTTTAACCAAGCCACATTTAATAGTGTGTTGTAACCTTAAATAGGGTAGACCTTTCATAGGGCATCACTTTAGAAGAGTGAGAACTGAGTAGCACGTTACTAGTAGTTTTTCCCAAATTTGGTTTCCACGTAAATCACTTTGTTTTGTGTTGATTATTTATGTGTTATTCTTGCATGCTAATTTTATAGTAACATGCTAGGTGGGAAAGTTTAAGGTTGGATGGATGAATAGTTTAATGAGCTCATTTTACCTGGTGAAAAAGTTTTATTAGGACATTTGGACCTTAAATAATTCATTCATCCCCTCCAACCCCCCTCCCCACCTCTTAGTTATTATAAAGAATTTCTAACATATGTATGCTATGTAAATATCAGTTTTGGAAGTTGGGTGAGCAATGTAGCTAATTTTGCAAGCAAGCTTTAGGAAAGCCTATGTTGTTTAGTTAGGGAACAAGAATGCTTGCACAAAGGAATTGGGGTGTTTTCTCAATTGAAATGAGAAAACCTTGGTTGGGGAAATTAAGGGATAGGATTCAAGGATTCATAGACCATAGTAGGAGGTTTGAGGAAAAAATCAAGAAAATCAAGAAAGTAATATTGCCATTGCCTAAGAAAACCTTTAAAATAGGGTTTTCTAGAAAGGTACTAAATAGATGTCATGTGATTCTTAAACCAAGGAAATATTTGAGCCTAGGTCACTATGAAAAAAATTAAAATAGACATATCTAGGGCTTGTTAAGGAGTTTTTGAAGTTATTTGAGTTTCCTTGTTTGTAGGAGGCCTAATTGGGGCTCATAGGGCTATAAGGCCTAAAAGAGCGATTTGATAATTTTCGAGAGTTGGGTTTGGAAAATAGGTGCAAAAAGGTTGGATAAGGTTCAAGAACAACATGAGGATGTTCAAAAGGTAAAATTTCCATCCTGGAGGTCTTTGGTGAGTTTTTTAGCCTATTGAACATATAAATTGCTTAATTAGGATTGGAGAGTGAGAATTGAGTTTTGAATTGATAGGTGAGTTTCTAGGTTGGACAGGACTAGGAGAAGATCCTCTAAAGTAGGATATCAAGGATAGACCCTAGAAAGGCTAAGATAAAGCCTTGGAATGAGCCAAAAAACTCCAATTGTGAGAAACTCTCAATCAATCAAATTCTAGTTACATTAAGTCTTTCTCTATAATATATTTATCCATTTGCAAATAATGCAACCATCAGTTATTTAATATCTATTGCAACTCATGTAGAATTATAGAATGCAATTGTAGACATATAATCTTGACTTTATGAAGATGAAAAATCATTGCATCTTTAATTTTCCTATTATCCTCCTCATTCCCAATATTGTACATTTTATTAGACATTTTAAAGAAATAGGCATCCATTATACCTTTGACATGTTCCTTGTATCACATTCTATCTTTCCTCCCTTCTTCTTTCATTTGGTAGCTTCTATTGGAGGCTACAATTGGAAAAAAAAATTATGTTGCCATTAATGTCAAACCTTACTAGTAAGATATTTGCAAATACTATAGAGTGTCATATCAGTTGATTGATGAAGAGGATTTGAAAAGAAGAGATAGAAAGATGATCTAGTCAAGTTGTTGAGTAAAGAGGAGAAAGTATGATGGAATTACAATGGGCACTCGATATTTTAGTATTTGATAAGATAGTGTGTTGTTTGATCATAATATGTAGTGAACAAGATAGTTGAGTTTATGTATATAAGAAAAGACAAGAAGGTGAGTAAAAAACTAAGCACGATTGAGTGATAGTTCTACTAGGTCAATAAAGAAGAAAATTAAGGAACTTAAGAGTTATCCAAGAAAAGAGTATTAGCTGAGTGATAGCTATGGTCAAGAAAAATGAAATAGAAGATGAAGTAGCAACCAAGCATAATGAAGACCAAGCAAGCTAGTGTAAGCCAAGTGAGATAAAATAGTAGAGGTCGAGATATACAGTGTTGACCGAGCTAAAGACCACAATGATGATTGAGTCTCAACAAAATAATAGTTTGTGAAAGAATCAAGTTTTGAGGCTAACATAGTTGAATTTTTGGATTGGTCAAAATATGAGATGTTTTATGGTTGCTGATTGGCGAATTTATGTAGAACTTATGAAGAACATAGTAGCAGAGGAAAAGTGAGAAGATTTGTGAAGTGTGATTTTGTAAAGGGTTTCCAAGAAGATCAGAGATGGAGAATAAAATGAATTCTATTCAATGAACCAAGAATTAGCCAAATGGAGATCTAAATTTGGAAAGTGAGTTAACAGATCAAACCTAGTTGTTACTTTCTAACCATTTTGGCAGTAAAATCCTTTAATCAAGGTTGACCTAAAAGTCATTTGTAAAATCCTTTAATCAAGGTGACATTCTAATGGAATGATCTAAATTCCTCTAACAAGACCACTCCTAACTAGGTGATTTAAATCCTTCAACAATCAAAGTTAATAGTGTGTTTTGTAACCTTAAATAGGGTTGTCCCTTTACCAAGTTCACTTCAGAAGAGTGAAAAATTGGTAGCATGTTACTTGGTTATTTTTCCCAAAATGGGTTTCCACATTAAAACTTGGTTCATATATGTGTGAATTTTGTTTCATGATGCATAAAATTTACTATTTTTTTTTTTAAAGTCGGCATATACTAAACAAAGAGCTAGTGATGAATGAATACGTTAAGTTATAGATGAGTTTCTATATTGGGTGAGTGGGTTTATAATTTTTAATAAGTTGTTTGAAATTGTTAATGTTGAATTGGTACATCGAGACCTGAGGATAACTGATTCACCACCCCCCCCAACACTAATACATTTGGCATCGATTTGTGACAGCTATGTGTCACAATTATGACAGCAATGTGTCACCACTACGACAGTAATAGACGTCATTGTTTTTTAGTCACAAATTACGATGTCTATCCTATGCCATCATAATTACGACACATATCCATCGCTATGCAACCACTTTATTGTGACATCAATGCTGCCATAATGCTTGTTCCTAACGTTGCATTTGCGACGTTCGCCACAAGCATTACGACAGGGTCGCTGTGGCGATGATGCCAACTGTCATTGCCATGCTTGTTGCGGACGTCGCAATTGTGACATCCACCACAAGAATTACAACGAGGTCACTGTGGTGACAACGCCAACTATCATCGCCATGCTTGTTGCAGACATCACAATTGTGATGTCTGCCACAAGCACGGTGATGGGGTTGTTGTGGCAACGATGCCAACTGTCGTCGCCACGCTTGTTACGGATGTGACAATTGCGACATCTACCACAAGCATGGTGACGAGGTCACTGTGGTGACGATGCCAACTATCGTCGCCATGCTTGTTGCAGATGTTGCAATTGCGTCATCTACCACAAGCATGGCGATAGGGTCATTGTGGCAGCGATGCCAACTACTGTCGCAAATGCCGACAGTAGTTGGCATCGCCACAACTGCCCTATCACAATGGTAGTTTATCATGAAAACCAAGCACAGAGCCTAATGTTTTAGATGATTATTTTAACCTCTATATGGTCCAACTAGTAATAGATTCAGTAAGCTTGGGTCACTATACATATATGAAGTGTTATACATGCCACAATTACTATCTTTTTGTTCATATAATTTTCTTCGATCTTTCAAATGAAAATAAGCAATGAAATACAATACACATTGCAGTTAGCACTTTGATTGACAACCAAAATCAATTAAATTAAAATAAGCAACTTCACCAATGAATTGACTAAATATGTATCTTCCAGCATATATGAGTTAAAAACATTTACACTTCCAATGTCCATTCAAATTGAAACAATAAATATATGGTTTGTAAATACTCAAAATGTTACCAAAGTTACAGTTATCAAAAACCATATAGCTTTTATTTCCATATATAAGGAGTCAAGACCATGTACATGTAATTTTTCTTTTCATATATAGGTACACCAACTCAAAAAAAAAGCCACCCATGCAACCTCATCAATAAATTGGATTCATGTAAATTCTTTGTTAATCTTGATCAAACATAGAAATGAATAATATGTTGTGTATGCTAATAGGCAAGTGTCTCTTAATAGGTAGTACAAGCATAAAATCCTATTTACTATGTTTTGTCCCATTAACTTATATAAACCTTACATTTCTATTCATAAGTGCAAACAAATTCTCAACTACTCAAAGTTTTAAAAGCAATGGGAAGGGAACAAGGTCTCGAATATTATTTATTAGTTTTCTATCACTCTTGTACATTTGAGATTTCGACAAAGTTTAATTTCTATTCAATACATAAGATATGCTGCTATTATATCGAGGCAAAATCCTTTATTTAATGTTCCACCTCTAACAATGAGTTTAAAGGAAATATCCATTATTACCTTCATTACTAACCACTCGGATTACATATAGCTAAATGAAAAATACTGAAAGTCAAACTTGGAATAGTTAGCTCAACAAATTGACCCAACAGAACTCCACGTAATATGTAACATGTGGACCACATTTTTTTGTTTGACAGTTCTGCATTCAGCCTCCTGCTTTAGCCACAAACATATATGCAAGTTTGACAAGTAGAAATATATCTCCATTTCTCACATTTATTTGATGAATTTCGAAAGTATAAGGAAATATTGGCTACAGGGATCTAACGTTGAATCATTGAAAAATTTTGTAGTAATGCATCTTTTCATGATATTTTGACTTCATTATCAACTTTCTACAGTGTTTGCCATGTTTTCTGAATGGTTTCCAGCAATGTGATTTTCCCTCTATTTTATAGGTTTTTCCCCAACATTGGTTTGGCATTGACCTTGACAAAAAACTCTATCTTTCATTGTGCTGCAGTTTCTCTTAATTTGTTCTCGTGAATGAATTCCCTTTACCAACAATCCTGGCTTTTCTATTTGAAAGTGATTGAAAAGGATTACTCTATCGATTGGAATATTTTCCATAAGAGTCATATATGCCATCTTCATCCTGTACTTGTTTAACTTTTTTCCTTCTACCATGGTCATATTCTTCATCCCTGCATAAACCACACAAGATTATAGAAACACAACAGCATAGACCTAGATAATTGATTATTGTCCATAGAAACACTTTATGCACGAATAGACTGCTATGCCAAGTCCAATGATCCAATTGTATTTGTACAAAGATAACCTACCATTCATCTAAGACATAACCAACATGGTTTGCATGTTTGTCTGTAGTTCTGCTACTTTTTACCAAGCCATCATCAATACTATCCCAACATGGAACTGCACAATAGCCATAGTAAACCATCGTCAAAAAAGATTAAATACCCAACACATAAACAGAGGATGAACATTGAGCTTAATTGAGCTACATTGCATAGAATAAAATAAAATTGTGACTATAGCTGCTGGCCCATGTAATCTAGCCTTTAGAAAAGATGGTTCAAAATATTTTATAGATAGAGCCCCATCTTATTGTCATGTTTCTCCTCTATCTGTAAAGCTATTATTTGACTGACGAGGAGCAGACAAGTTTTTCTTCGTGCTAATTTTAGTCTTGCTCAACATCAGAATATTGTCTAGCTTTGCTTAAACCATGTCCACTAGGAACTTCTCTTTGTTTCTTTATCTTAGTACCATTTCCACTAGAAAGCTACCTATTTATAAGGGGCATCGAAGTATCACAAAATTTAGCAATGTTACACCCATTCTGAAACACACCAGCTGTAATTTCTAATGTCTCAATTTGCTACACAGAAACATAGAGAGCAGACAAGTTTTTCTCTATGCTAATGTTAGAGTCTTGCTCAACATCAAAATATTGTCTAGCTTTACTTAAACCAAGTCTACTAGGAACTTTTCTTTGTTTCTTTAGCTTAGCACCATTTCCACTAGAAAGCTGCCTATTTACAAGAGGCATCAAAGTATCACAAAATTTAGCAATGTTACACCCATTCTGAACCACACCAGCTGTAATTTTAGATGTCTTGGTTTGCTACACAGAAATACAACCATTTATTTTGTTTGATAGACCCTTTCCATGAGATTGTTATGTATACTTCGAAGTGACTAAACATACAAAACTTTTTGCAGCTGGATACTCTTTTCCAGAAGGCATTTTTGCAGAGCGTTTTTGCTGAAGAAAAATGCCAACCTTCTTAAGTTGTAACTTCATGCATTTCTTCCTTTCATTGGATCATTTCTTCCTCAAAATATGCATTTCTCTTAGAAGAAAATGCCTCCTAAAAAACAATGCTTGTAAAAACTGAGGACATGGAAGATGCTTCATAAGTTTCAATCTATTTCTACTAACGAGGTAGTGGTTGTCCTCATGGTGTTTTTGGTACTTTTGGCTAGAAATAAATTTAGTTTCTTGACTATATTTCTGCAACCTATGTGGATGCATAGCTTTTACACATGACCCATTCATTTCCCTTCCCTTATAGAGAAAAGTACCATTTTTGCCTCCCTGCCAAAAGGAACATATAAAGCTTCATTAGGACTAAAAGCAATTTTCTCAAAAACAAACATATACACTACAACATTAATACAAAAAACAAGCACCTAAAATAAGGAACCATCTTCTAGGGATAGAAGCTTAGCAGCCTCACTCTCATTATCTATAGAAATGTGGACCACACTACCATTCTCTAGATGCTCACCAGCTACAAGTTTACCATTTGAATCATTTTTTGGAAGTTTAGTAGCATGATGCCGAGTAATAATACCTGTCAAACCATTTGTAGAATGTTTGATATTCTCATGACTATTACCATTAATTTTTGAATAAGCTTTAGAATTTCTACCAATATAGTTCTCATTATCATTGCTCACATCATAGTTCCAAGAATGTCTAACAACCATATCATTAAAATTATCCACAAAATCAATTCCCTTTATTTCAGATTCTTGCTTCTTAACATTATTACTAGACCCATTCAATGTGCATCCATTACTTATGGTATGACTTGAGCAGACATTATTTGTTTGAATACCATTGGTTCTTGGAGGCACCATCTGTAATGTAGCATCATGATCTACTAATGTTCTAGATTCACTGCATGACTAGCCAAAACTTGTGTTCTTTTCTAGACTTTCTTAAATGAAATTGACATTTGACAAATTTTCTACTTATTGGGGTAACTTGTTTACACCTACAACACTAAAAGAGATTGTTTTCATTTGGAAAGAATGCATGTTTTCTATCACCTTGGGGGCATATGAATCTTGTAAGTGGTTTTCCTTTGGATGTCCAATGTTCAATGACACCCTCTTCTTTAGTTTAGAGCTATTATACTAAGATTCAAACCCACCTATTGTTTGAATGCTAGTTTTCTTATCTCGTATATAGAATAGCATGTAAGCTTTCTGGGAAAGCACACTTTTCTCACTGACTAAATAGACCTAGAGTACAAAATTTCATAAGAATAACTTCAATCACTCTAAGCAATTTTAGTATAATTAGTGTTACCATATAAAGAAAAGGTTCTACATAAAATTGTAGTTCTTTTGTGTATTCTGTTATACACAAATTATAATGAGCTTGCTCCACAAAATTAAACATATCTTCACAACTATAGAAAATGTATACCCAATTATCATCTAAAGCATGCCAAATGCTTATGGATGAATGAATAAAGTAGAAATAATGACCAGAATGTGTGCTTCAGCCATCATGAACAAGAACACCATAAAGAGTGTACTTAAAATTGCCCTCCTGTGATTGATCAATAGATAGAGAAACTAGAATATCATTCAAATGTGAAAAATTTATTTAAAAACTAGTAGATATTACAAAAACTATATTATTAGATTCCACTAAAAATGTGATCCACTAGAAAATAATATTGTAAGGGCTACTTACATGTGAACTGCTAACAAATGGTTTGAGATCCAACATACAACCAAAGTCTACTTTTTTGTCAATTTTTCCTCCAGATCCAACTACACTGAAGCACTTGAGATGAATTGCAAGAACATGTGGTGCTTTAGAGCCTTCACTTTTACTTTGCATTGTTCACATTGATATCTTCTCACACCCCCATCTAACTACTCCACTACTGTGTAATGGGATAATGCTTTCAACAAGGAATCTGCTTGAACGATCTCTAGGCTCAAATCTAAGAAAGGATCAAATTTATTTGAGCAAGAAGAACATTGTGTGTGTTAGGAATAAGGTGTCTCAACCTTGTATAATTCCTATTCTTATTATTTGCTTTGTAAAATGTATTTCTTGCAAATAATGTTGATGTGTCGACATCTTGAATTGTGTGTAAGGAGATCATGACTAAAACGGTTATGACAGATTCCTATGGCATATAAGAGCTATGTTAGGAAGATTCAATGACAAGTGAAGACATGTGGAAACTAAGATATTTGAGTACCGTACACTCTACCCCAATAGTGGGGTTCTTTTTGGGGTTCCTATTTTCTCGAAGAATGGTAAAACCCTAATATGGTTTACCTTTTGGCAGTAGCCCTAAAGTGAAGTGCATGTTATAAGCATTTTTAGGGTTGCGAAGAGATGCGATGTGAAAAGGGTGTATTGTTGGTACTGCGAGTAGCTACTGGAGTCTTCTGTTGTTGATGTTGAACTTGCATTGCAAGTGTATTGTAACCTCGTGTTGAAGATAATACATTGTGTAGGTTCTGAAGGGGTGGGGTTGTTTTACCGAAAGGTTTTTCCCCACCGGAAAATCCTTGTGTTATGTGTTCCTTTCTCTGTTTATTTTCTGTATGCATGGTTGGCTCCAATATTGTTGTTTACATGATATTGAATCTGTAAGTGTAGAAGATTTTAATAGGATTGGCATCATACTTTCCTTATGAGATTAGTGTAGGAAGTTGTTTCCGCACCTGAGTTTCCTTACAAGTGGTATCAGAGCTTGATCAACTTTTGATCCTAGTTGTTGGGTAGGGTTTTCTGAGCTAATCTCAAGTTGAGTGGGAGTCTTGTGCAGAGCATCCTGAATCTTATTTGCAGATTGAGATGGTGAGTTCATCATATGGAAGAATGGAGGTGGAGAAATTGAATGGCACTAATTTTGAGTTGTGGAAACTCAAGATGGAAGACATGTTGGAAGATCGTGACCTATGGGAAGCAACTACAAGCGCTACAAGACTAGAAACTATAGCTCAAGCAGATTGGGATATTAAAGACCGTAAAGCTAAGGGTCTCATAAGACTCTGTTTAACCGATGCAGTCCTTCTGAATGTTTTAGATGAGAAAACTGCATATAGTTTGTGGGAGAGACTTGGAGCCGTGTATCAGGCCAAATCTTTGGTGAACAAGTTGTTCTTGAGGAAGAAGTTGTATTCTCTACAAATGGAGGAAGGTGGGTCCTTAACGGATCATTTAAATGCATTTAATCTGCTGGCTGCATAGTTGACATTAGCTGGTGTCAAGTTAGAGGAGGAGGATCGTTGCTACACACTTTTGTGTTCTTTACCGGATTCATGGGACCATCTTGTGATGGCTCTCAGAAGCACATTAGTCACCTTCAAAATGGATGATGTGGTGCCTTTGCTGCTATCAGAGAAGATGCGTAGAAAGGCTTCTGTTTCAAAAAAAAGAAGCCCTTGTTGTTTGTGGGAGATCCACGGAATGAGGGAAGAAAAATGAGAATAAGTCTGACAATAAGGGTAGATCCAAATCCCATGGGAAGTCAAAGACTTCCAATAAGTCCAAGGTAAAATGTTGGAACTATGATAAGACTGGGCACTTCTGTAAAGATTGTAAAGAGCCTAAGAAGAAGAAGAAAGCCTCAGATTCTGCTTCTAAAAAATCTCAAGAAGATGGCGATGCATTCATCGTAGCTTTGGCAGCCCATGCATCTGATGATGTGTGGTTGGTTGACTCGGGTGCATCTTTTCACATGACCTCTCATCGAAACTGGTTCTCAAGATATGAAGAGTTCGATGGTGGAAAGGTGTACTTGGGTGATGATTCTCACCTAAAGATAGTTGGACACGGAAGGGTCACTATCAAATTTCCTAATGGACGAATAAAGGGAATCAATGGAGTTATACACATTCTAGGTTTGGCACGAAACCTATTATCTATAAGTGTGCAAGTTGTTTTTTTTAAAGATGGATGTAAGATGATGAGAGGAGCTATGGTGCTTGCTAAGGGTACTAGGAGAGGTACTTTGTTTCAGCTTGATGCACACATTTCTCAGTGTAATAGTTCTTCTGTTTCAAAGAAGAGAGTAGCTATCACTTCATCCCCACCATCTGAACGAGCAATAAAGAAGACGGTGGTTAGTGGTTCTGATGGTAGTGCAACAAGTGTACCTAAGGGTGCAAACACTTTGGAAGGAAAGCTTCCTACAGAAAAGACATTTGTGGCATTTAAGATTTGGTCAAATTGGTGAGAAGGGTCTCAGAACCCTGAAAAATAAAAATCTCGTTGAGGGGTTAAATGATTGCAATCTTGAGTTTGACTTCTGTGAACACTGTGTATATGGTAAACAAAATCATGTTCAGTTTTACTCTAGTTCTCACAAATCTTCTGATGTTTTGGATCTTATTCATTCTGATGTATTTGGTCTTGTAAAAGTTCCTTCAATCTCCAAGTCTGTATTTTTTGTATCTTTCATAGATGATTACAGTAGAAGGAAATGGATTTATTTCCTTAAAAGTAAGACACAAGTCTTTAGTCGATTCAAGGAATTTTAAGCCCTTGTAGAGAATCAGACTAGTAAGAAGATTAAGTGTGTGAGAACTGACAATGGTGATGAGTTTTGCTCAGCAGAGTTTGAACAATTCTGTAAAGAACAAGGTATCGAGAGGCATAAGATAACTCCTTATACCCCATAGAAAAATGGAGTTGTAGAGAGAATGAATAGGACACTGATGGAGAAGGCTAGGAGTATGCTTAGTGGAGCTGGTTTAGAACAAAAGTTTTGGGCCGAAGCTATGGTCACTGCTTGCTATCTGGTTAACAGATCTCCTACATCAACCCTTGTTGGTAAGACACCCATGGAGGTGTGGCCTGGTAAGAAGCCTTCAATTAGAGATCTTCATGTTTTTGGTTGTGAAGCTTATGCACATGTTCCAATGGAGAAAAGATCTAAGTTGGAAAACAAAGTTGTTAAATATATTTTCATCGAGTACAGTGCTGGTGTGAAAGGATACAAGCTTTGGGATCTTGTGACTAGTAAGGTGTTGTATAGCAGAAACATTATTTTTAGAGAGCTAACATCTTCTCCTATTGTGCTACAACCAGATGAAAAAGAAAAGGAAAAAGATGTTGTTCAGTTGCCTCCTACCCCTGAGAAGACTGAATAGAGAGACCATGTTTGGTCTAATAATGAGGAGAGTTCTTGCAGCTCTGATAGTTTAGAAGAAGAGGAAGAACAACCTCAATCTTAGGCCTTGAGGAGATCCACGAGAGAAAGAAAGCAACGAAAAAGGTTTGGTTATTCTATGTTAGATTCCAGTTGTGCTTTTTCTTTGATTACTAACACTGATGAGCCTAGATCTGTAAAAGAGGCTTTGGGCATGGAAGATGCAGGTTCCTAGATTAAGGCTATGGATGATGAGATGGCTTCATTAGAGAAAAAAAAAACATGGGACCTTGTACCTTTTCCTAAAGGGAGAAAATTTGTTGGTTGTAAATGGGTGTTCAAGAAGAAATTCTATGCAAATGGCAGTGTTGAAAGGTACAAAGCTAGATTGGTTGCAAAGGGGTATCCACAGGTAGAGGGAATAGATTATGGTGAAATATTCTCTCCTATTGCAAAGTTGACATCCATTAGATTTTTGTTATCTCTTGCTGCATCATATGATTTAGAGATAGAACAGATGGATGTGAAGATAGCTTTCCTTCATGGTGATTTGGAGGAAGAGATTTATATGTCACAGCCTGAGCACTACATTGTTAAAGGTAAAGAATCCTTAATTTGCAAATTAAAGAAATCTCTATATGGTTTGAAGCAATCTCCTAGGATGTGGTACCTTAAGTTTGATTCTTTTGTCTTGTCAATTGGATTTGTAAGATTGAAATCAAATCATTGTGTTTATTTCAGAATTGAAAATGATCGCCTTCTTATTGTTGCATTATATGTTGATGATATGTTGTTGTTTGGGAAGGGTAAGGGTATGATTTTTGATTTTAAATCTTAGTTGTCAGCACAGTTTGAGATGAAAGATCTTGGGGCAGCTAGGTACATCTTGGGTATGGAAATCGATAGAGACAGGTCTAACAGAAAACTTTGGTTGAGTCAGAGTAAGTATGTGAAGTCTGTGTTGGACAGGTTCAGCATGGCAGATTGTAGACCACTATGTGTTCCTATTCCTGTGGGAAAAAAGTTATCTGTAGATGATTGTCCAAAATCTCCTAGTGAGGTGGAGGACATGAGTAGAGTACCTTATGCTAGTGCAGTTGGCAGTCTTATCTATGCTATGGTCTGTACTAGATCAGACATTGCCCAAGTAGTGGGAGTCCTGAGTCGATTTATGGCTAATCCTAGATGGATACATTGGGATGTAGTTAAGCGAGTATTCAGATATTTGAGGGGTACATCAGATTACTCCATATGTTATCATGGTAACTCTTCTGGATCTTAGCATTCAATTTGTATTCATGGGTTTGTGGATTCAGATTGGGCAGGTGATATTGACCGCAGGAGATCCACCAGTGCTTATGTGTTCACTATGTTTGGTGGTGCCATTAGTTGGATGAGCAAGCGACAACTTGTGGTTGCTTTGTCCACTATAGAAGCTGAGTACATGGCTACTACTCATGCTTGTAAGGAAGCCATTTGGCTTAAGAGATTGTGTTCTGATGTTGGTGTTGATGTAGAACAAATTACTATTTGGTGTGACAGTCAGAGTGCTATTTGCCTTGCGAAGAATCCAACTTTCCATGCCAGAACGAAGCACATTGATGTGCAGTATCACTTTGTGAGAGATATGGTGGAATATGGAAAGGTAAATTTGGAAAAGGTAGATAATGTGAAGAATGTTGCAGATGCATTAACGAAACCAGTGGGCACTGAGAAGTTCAGATGGTGTTTGGAGTCTATGGGCCTTTCGGCCTATAGCGGTTAGTTCCTGTTATGTTCTTGTTGCTCTTACAAGGTGTTCAACAAGTGGGAGAATGTTAGGAATAAGGTGTCTCAACCTTGTATAATTCCTATTCTTATTATTTGCTTTGTAAAATGTATTTCTTACTAATAATGTTGATGTGTCAACATCTTGAATTGTGTGTAAGGAGATCATGACTAAAACGGTTATGACAGATTCCTAAGACACATAAGAGCTATGTTAGGAAGATTCAATGACAGGTGAAGACATGTGGCAACTAAGATATTTGAGTACTGTACACTCTACCCCAATAGTGGGGTTCTTTTTGGGGTTCCTATTTTCTCGAGAATGGTAAAACCCTAATACGGTTTACCTTTTGGGAGTAGCCCTAAAGTGAAGCGCATGTTATAAGCATTTTTAGGGTTGCAAAGAGATGCGATGTGAAAAGGGTGTATTGTTGGTACTGTGAGTAGCTACTGGAGTCTTCTATTGTTGATGTTGAACTTGCATTGCAAGTGTATTGTAACCTTGTGTTGAAGATAATACATTGTGTAGGTTCTAAAGGGGTGGGGTTGTTTTACCAAAAGGTTTTTCCCCGCTGACAAATCCTTGTGTTATGTGTTCCTTTCTCTGTTTATTTTCTGTATGCATGGTTGGCTGCAATATTGTTGTTTACATGATATTGAATCTGTAAGTGTAGAAGATTTTAATAGGATTTTCATCATACTTTCCTTATGAGATTAGTGTAGGAAGCTATTTTGGCACTTGAGTTTCCTTACAGTGTGCACTTAACCTACAAGCCAGGTTGAAGCAATTGTTAATGAATAAAATACTTTTCTAAGACTATAATCTAGAGTTCCTAGCATAAAAATAATTTTGAAAGGATTAAATGACTCAAAAAATCCCATTTATGAAATGAACAGTAAATCTTGGAGGTGTTTGTAAGCCCCTCTATATTCCCTCACTAATATTTAAAAAGATGATGTTTAGATATGACTAACTTCTTCTGACATCTTCTTGCATTCACTCATCCTTGTTAACAAAGTACAAAAAATGAATAAACATTGGAAGGTGTCAATGAGCATTGGCATCTTTGAGAGGGAAAGGTTCCTAAGAAAAGAGGAACATGGTGAAGCAATGGAAGATGTTTTGATCAAGAAGGATGATGCTTTGAAGCAAACAGCTAATGAGAATGAGGTTGAGGAAGAGAACCTAGAAAAGGATGATATGAAGACAAGTTGTCCATTTGGAGGACAAATAACAAATGAGTAGCAATCAAGTGTTGAAGAGCAAGGAGAACCTAACACCAAAAAGATTCAAAAGGTTATAGCAGAGGTAAAGAGAAAGGATGCTGATGAAGTTAGAAAAAGATCAATTCTTGAAGGGCTTGAGGGAATGGAGGTGATTGGAATAAAGATGCAAAGTACAAATGCTGATGTAAATAGAAAAGAAACAAGTCTTGGAGAAGCAGATATGGTATTGATTGGTTCTATATGGTGTCCATTGAAAGTTGGACAAAGAAAATTCACAAAGACAATGATGACTGAATCGGATAGAACAGCCACCAACCAGGAGTTGGTATACTAAGGCAAATGGCAAGGGTGTGAAGGCATGTTGTAGATAGCAGTAGAGGTCTCAAGGTGAAAAGAAACTAAGGATGAGAAGACAATGGAGATAAAGAGCCAAGGGAAGGCTAAATAAGGTGATTATATTCCAAGCATGGAGAAGTATGAAAATATGAGTTATTTTTGGTTTTTTATTCTAATTTTGTTGCAGGCATATGAGAATATGATGGAGATTCCTAGTGTGGGGAAGATAGTAATAATTGGTAAGAGTTATGTTCTAGAAGGGGCTTGTTATTGCTTCTTGTTTCTACTTATTGGGTTGATCACTACTAAGCCCAAAAAAAAGAAGAGAAGGGGTAGGAAGAATGGAAATGTTACAACTCACAAAGGGATGTGGGAGCAGATGAATTATAGGTTTGACAAGGAGGATCCACACATGGATCAGCATATGAAGAAGGAAAGGATAGTCTTGAAGAGTTTTAGGACAGAAGAGGACACAGGGTGTCTACAAGGGAAATCAATGCCTAATGAAGACATATCAAGTCAATTGATGAGGAATCATGGCTATTGAAGCCATTAAATGTAAGAAATATCATAAAGTTGTCAAAATGTAATGCCTTGCCAAGAATGGCCAAATTAGCATAAATAAAGAGTCAAGAGTCATAAAGGGTCATTTAGGTGTTATAAAGTCATTTAGGTACAATAATAAATGTTCCCAAGATCTTAAGCTAAGAAAGTGGCAAAGGGAAACCAAATAAGTAATGACTATCATTTAAAAGTTATCAAAAATGCTTGTTTATTGTCATGTGACAGTTATATGGGAGTTTGGTCGATAGGAGTCAGTTTGAGGGTAGTTAGAGGGCAAGAGGTCTTTAAAAAGAATGCATTTTGAATGTAAGAGATAGTTGTGTTCGAGGAGGAAGTAGTTTGAAAGAAAGAATTAATAAAATCTCTATCATTTCAGTATTTTTTTTTACTGTCATAACAGTGTTGTCCATTATTGTTTGATTTCAAAGTATTTACAAGTTTCTTGGCATGTAAAGTTGGTGTTTTGTAAGATTTAAGGTTTATTGAAGAATATCAATGATTTTTTAAAAGTCTCTTTAACATTGGAGTCAAATATATTGTAAAATTTTATTGGAATGATGTTGAATAAATTACTGTCTGTCATAAGCACGTGACAGTCACCTTGCTATTTTGTAAACAAATGGAATAAAGCCTCTCCCACTCTTTATCTGTCACTGTAACTTTTGGGAGAGGAGTCCAATGTATTTGATATGTATTTTTAATGTGGAATGAGTGCAGGTTTATAAAAAGATAGAGAATAAACTAAAAGAAGCAATGTGACTGGTGGACAATACAATGAAGGTGCATTTGAAAGGCACCATATGGTGGATAGAAGAATCTAAGGGTTGGAGTGGACAGGTAAGTGTTGGAAATGATTGAAGATGTGTATCTTGAAGTGTCTAAACCATCAAAATGGTTTTGAATGTTAAGGGACTTTTCTAGGAAGCCCTAGGTTAGAAACCCTTAAAGGGAGGGTTTGATGAAAAGTATCTAGTAATGCTTGGAGATGCAAACAAATTGAGGAATCCTACTATTATTAGATGCCTTAAGACTTAGTTTGTGACATGAGAGAAAGCTCAACAAAACACCAAGGATAATTTGCATAACCTTTGGAGAATATGACAATTTGAACTGAAGCAGAGCTAATAGCATTCCGAAGGGTAGAAGGAAATAAGTCTCCCAAGTCCATCTCTCTTGAATCAAGAAAAACTAGAACTCCCATACATTGAAGAATATTGTAATTGGCAAAGCCAAAAAAATTTTCACATTAGGACCCCTGTCATTGTTAGTATCTTATTGAGCTTCACTTTGTTTTGAGAATAGTTTAATATTCTCTACTAAACAGGGCCAACCATGTGAAGGTGGAAGCTCATTTGGCCCCACCCCCCTCCCCCTAACATCACTCTACATTCCTTGTTAACATCTAACATTCATTCATTCTTTCAACCATTAATAAAATGTAACATTCAATCAATATCACATGATAACATTCATTAACACATTAGATTTGTTAACATGCGACATTCATCAATATTCTGCATTAACACATAATTCATGAACATTCATTAGCACATAATTAAATTCATTGAGACATAAAATTTAGTCATTATCAATTAAGGTATGTAGATGACAATCATTTCTTTTTTTTCTTTCTATTTCTTTTTTCTATGTAAGCTCTAAGAGGAGCATCAGTGTCATCATCAATTCCCCCCTCATCAGTTGTTATGTTCTCTTTTCTTGATGATCTACAATTCCTATGTTGTTGCAAAGGAGGGTCCTCTGCAATAACAAATAAAAGAGTTAAAT
Source organism: Cupressus sempervirens (assembly GCA_028749045.1). Classification (NCBI taxonomy): domain Eukaryota; kingdom Viridiplantae; phylum Streptophyta; class Pinopsida; order Cupressales; family Cupressaceae; genus Cupressus; species Cupressus sempervirens. The sequence goes on along the minus strand of CM053791.1, from coordinate 197,114,601 downwards.
TAAAAATAATTTATTATAATTGTTACAAGTATTTAATTATTTTAAATAACATAACTGTGGCACTCTTTACCTAATTTGACCACATCATTTTGTCTAGACTCAACGTCAATACACTCATGAACATCGACCCCTCGATCCTCTACAGCTACTATACAAAATGTACATTAATCCAAACACCAATTGCAATTACATATAAAAAATTTAATAGCAAATGTATACCTCCACCACTGGGATGCACATCATGTGAACCTTCAGCATCCATAGATTGTGTAGAAGGATTGTCAGGCTACATTCCAACATCCTATGCATTGTTATCATTGCTTGCTTAAAATAGATATACTCACTTTATATTGGAACTTAACATCAAATAGACTAACTGGTAAAGTATTCAAATTGAAATAAATTTCATTTAGCTTATTTACCTGTGACTTAGATGCATCATTATTAGAACCTTCCACACTAATTTCAGCTCATCGCCATTCAGCCACAGCTCTATAGCCTTGTTGGAAGCCAATTCTCTTATCCTCTTCTGTGAGGTATCTCTTGAACTCTGAGCACTGCATTTTTGTGTGGTATGGTGAATTTTATTTGCATTGTTTCATCAACCAATGGAGGGTAGTTAAAATATCAAAAGGAGATGGTAAATAGTTATCAAGGTTTCAAACCCTTGTTACACCTTATTTTGGTCATGTTGGAGTTGTTCTAAACTATCTTTGGTGTTTGGGAGTCCTAGAGGATCCAATTGCACTCTTGGTTGGACGTGTAGAATAAAGGTCAAGTGTTGCACTCTGCCCTATGACTAGTAATAGCAAGTTTTCCTTAGATCTAATTTGTTTTGGGTTGTGTTGATGTGTGTTTTGGTTTCTATTTATGTTAGAGGGTTGGAGTTGTCCATAACACTTGGTGTCAAGGTTGGGTGTATGAGGCCTTGAATGGTATAAGGTAGATGTAACTAGTATGTAGCCTTATGTGATGAGTTGGATCCATGAATTAAAGGAGCAGTTGTAATAGCAGATTACTTCCTTGTTTGAAGGTGAATCAAGCCTTGAATGTTCTTGTGGAGAATAGAGGATTGGGGTGATAACTTGAATTGCTTAGTTGTTCCAAGGTGCTAGCAGTTTGTTGGTGCTTCCAAAGCATGTTACTCTGCATCATATATTGGTGTGGAGGAACACTAAGATCCAAGTTGAGGATCAGGAGCATAGACAAGCTAGTCTATCCTAGCATTTCCCATCACATTATATAAAGAAATTGATACAATTTTTTATTTACTAATACTTACAACTCTTGCTTGAAGTTTCAAAAAACCACTAGAGATGAGCTTGTGTGTCTCGTGCTTTTCTAGTCTTGCCTTTGTTGCCTTTGATGTGTCAGTCAGTCTATGAAAAGTTTGAAATATGTTAGATAGTATAAATATAGAGATTAATTAGTACATAATTAGATTCTCAACAGTATCACATACCTTTTTGTACTCTCCACTGGTGTAATATTATTTTTCTTATCAACTTTATACTTTCCATCCAAAATCAAAGCCTGCCACTCAGCCTCAAGAACATAGGGTGGACGCTCGTACCTAGGGTTATCCCATAAATTTTTTCTGTACTGGTCCCTAATATACTTCAAACATAAACCAACTTTTTCAAGGAGCTTGTTTCTCTCGAATGCACGAGGTCCAAAGAGTTGGGTCATGCTCTCTATAAGATCATCCTTCAATGGTTTGTCTTGGTTATTCCACCTTTTAAGTAAAAAAAAAACATGTTAGACTCATAAATTAAGTGAAGCTACCTTTAATATAGTTCAAGAAATGGATGAAAAGGAAAATATTCTAGCAATGATATTAAATCAAAATAGTGGTTTGGGGTTATAGTTAGGATATGATGTTCCACCAGGTATGCAGGGTGGGCCTGAATATTTGCAAACACTCATCACCAAGTTTTCTCCAAAAAACATCATTCCCTACAAAATGATCATGGGATCATTAGTCGATGAAGAGTGATCAAAAACTAAATTACTATTATATCACTATAGAATAATAATAACTTTAAAGTACTTGGAACTTTGGCTACTTTTAATGGAATGCCTTCATCATCATTGACAATCAATATGACATCCTTCACTGTTCCTATACTAGGAACATAGGAACATCTAGGAAATGATGTTGCAGCTCCTATTGTAAAAAGTTTCATAAGTTTCATAACTCTTTGTCACAAAGTATAAAAGAACAAATGATAATTGATGTTAAAAAGTTGTAAAAAAAAAATTGTTTGTTGCTGTCATAAGAGAGAAAAAGAGGGATTTGTGTACCAGTAGATGGTGCAACAGTCGATGCCTATAAGCTATGTGTTGTCAACTCAATAGTCGAAAAGAGATTTGTGGTTGTCCTGGATGGAGGTGGCATCATCATAGGATTCAATTGATTTGAAGTTGAAGAATAAAATTGTTAGAGCATGCTTAAATATAGAACGCGTAGACTAGCATGGACAAGATTGTTAGACCATTAAAAAAAAGGATTGTTCAAGCATGTATTGTCAATGATTATGATCATTACTATATATATTCAGTGGAAAACACAAGTGGGGAATGGAACAGGTGATCTACCTGAACCACCTACAACACCCTCATCATGGGAACATGGCTTGAAATCACGCAAAAAACTCTATAAAGACAACGCATCCATATTTTAATTAATGCCATAAAAGAGCATAACATAAAAACCATTATTGAACTCTTGTTATAATTAAAATTTTCATTAATACTTACTTTTAAGGTTTCAGAGGTGTGCAACAATTTAGATCCCCTATCTTTTATTTCCTGAGTAGTAGGCTTTATAGTTGCCAAACATATAATTTCTCTGCCAATTTTCTTTAGCAACTTTTTAATCGAACCGATTGGGTCATCAGTCTCTGCTAAATCAATATAGAAAGGATCCTCCTCAAGGGGGGGCTACTGATCAGGGACTGCAGGTTCCTTTCCCTCCCTTTGACCATTGGCCCTCTATGACAACAATAGTATTAGTATTATCAAAATTACTCCAAAACAATGAAGAAAACAACAATAAAAAAATAACATTTTTCTTCTATCTAGTTTGCACAATTACAATGAGTTTTACTTGCTCATGTGTAGATGAGCAGGAAAATTGCCAGCATCCCCTCCAGGTGGTTGCTCTATATTATGCCCCTGTGTCAAAGATCAAGTATAAAAATATTAGCCAAAAATTTATTGACTAAATGGTATGTTGGAGTCATTGATTAGAAGTTGGTTGAATAGTATGTACCACCCCAATGATAGTAGCCTTGTTTGTATCTATGTGGTTCAAATTGTAATCAATAAGAAGCTCTTCCCCTACATGTATTGATTTTATCACACAAATGAATACATGATTTCTCTCGCGCACCTCAAATATGCAATTGGGTTGCTTTATAGTTGACCCAGGTTGTGTACTATTTATAAAATCTGCAATATTCCCTATTACTTTTGGCCTTCCATCGATGTATATAGCCACACTTTTACTTTGATTATTGTCTTGCTGTTGTATATAATTTGTCGAGAGGGCATACTTATGCATACTTTTTTTATATTGAACAATATGCATCCAAATTTTGTAATCGTAACATGGTCCAACATACTCCATCAATTCAAAAACTTTGTTGTAAGACACCTTTATGCCATCCATAGAAAATAGGCCAAAACCATGTAATGATGATGGTGCTATGCGATATATCCTCTCATTAACACAAAAATCAGTGTTTATTGGAGGAAGTTCCTTGGGTACCCAATGTTTCTATAGATGTTGGTACCTCAAGGGCACCTCAATGTCACCTTCCATCTCATCATCATAAGAACATGACCCCCCTTGAGCAAGGAAAATTTTCATGTGTTTATTGAATTTCCTTCTAGTCCTTTGACCTCTAGTTAATCTCCCTATTCTAGATAAACTGCATGTCTCACTTTCCTCTTCTATTCCTATATCTCCCTTACTCGAGGAAGACACTTCTCACAAATACGTATTCACTGGTACCTGCAAATGGGAGAGATCTTAGAAGACATCAATCTTACTATTGATAAGTGTATTAAATAGACTATCTATAAGGAGTATTGACTTATAGCTGTCGATCCATGAGATTGTGCGGGATGCTCCTGAAAGGGGTTCAGGTGCCTGCAAATGTAATTCAATTATCATGAGCATAATCACATCATAATCATAATCACATCTATCATAAGCATCACATCAAAATTAAAAACATTAAAAGGTACACAATATAACACTTAAATTAGGCTCACATTATAAGCCTACTAGGGAAGTAGGCCTAGTGAAGGGCTAAAATTGGGTTTTTGTATCAGCTGATGAGTTGAGGGCTTAGTCACCTTGGGGACATGCTATTTGAATTTTTTTGATGTGTTTGGAGGTGGAGAAAACACCTAGTTAAGGTGAAATCAAGTTTGGCACCTATTGAGGCATTGTGAGCATTTGATAGTTTGTTGATTAGATTGCTTGGATGAATCCATTGGATGGATTGAGGGACATTCATGGGATTATTCCAAAGATGTAGAACCTAAGGTGGCATAAGGATTTGGTGTGCACTCTGATAGGTTATGGAGTTGGCTTGGATCAAGGAGAGGGATCTTATGAAGATGCTTGGTTGGTGTTGTGAGAACACTATGGAAGTCCCTCTTGTTATGAATGATTGCAAGTCCACCTAGGGTCTCTGCATCACCTATAGAGGCAAAATTATTAATGAACAAATTGGGTAAGCACTTATATTATGTTTTCCCTATGAATTTTATTCTAGGTACAACTCCCTTTTATAGATATTTAATGAATTCCCTTTTCTAAACTAAACACTTACAAATGCTTTTGACCTGAAAGAAAATAAGGCTCAATACATTCATCCATCAATATGTGTTTTAAATAGTTCTATTTAATTAATTTAGATTAATAGTTAATTTAGATTAGTAGTATTCTATTTGTAGTTGAAACTTGTAGCTTTTAAATAGGTAATGAATAAACTATGTAACCATATATATAAGACAAATATATTTCTATCAAGAAATGAATATTAAATAGATTAAGGATTGATGGCATACCTCTAAATTTCATCATCATCATCCTTGTCATCATCATCATCATCATCATCATCATCATCATCATCCTCGTTGTCATCATCATCATCATCATCATCATCATCCTCCCCATCATCGGCATCGTCGTCATCCTCATTATTGTCATCGTCGTCATCATCAACATCAACATCATCTTCATCATCATCATCAGTAGTAGCATCATCGTCATCATCATCTTCTTCTTCTTCATAAAAATTTGTGTTAGGAACATCATCCAATAACTGTCGATCGTGATCACCATCTACATCATCTTATACTTCTTCGGTATCTTCATCTTCCATTGCATTATACTTTATTGGCCTTCCTCTCGGCTCATGTCTAACAACAAATGACCAACTCAATTTATGTGGAACCTCTGAGTAAAATACCTGCTCACATTGGCTTGGAAGAACATAGGGCTCATCCCTAACTGGCTCAAACAACCTTGTATTAAACATTGTAAATCCATTATCATGTTCAATAATAGTTCTATCAAGATCATTTGGATTAAGTCATAGCTTGTACCATTTGACAACAAAGAGTACTAATTTGAAGGAACTAAATTCACACTCAAGTATATCATCCAAAATGCCATAGTATCAATTTTTAGACTCTCGAGGATGTAAGTCATTTCTAGATGAAATATTAGTCACTTGAAAGACTACAGTTATTCCTGAATCACAAGTTTTCTTCATGTCATCCAACACTTTGAAGCAAAATTTTTGACCATTATAGAACATAGCCTTGTGGTTTTTAACCTGTAATAATATGTGAAACATGTCAAAATTATTGTATCATGAGTTGATAAACATATGGGTGATTAATAAATTTGTACATACTTGGAAATCTCTTAAACCATGTGCTAAATCTATTTCCCTTTGCGTAACATTGGAATCTCCATTACGATGAGCTTCTTTAACCAATGAAGATACACCTTCCCATATTAATGTCCAACCAGAATGTTGACATCGTTCAATCCATACTGTTATCCAATCAAGATTGTTTGTAATATACAAATGTAGTTTATCCCACTCTCGAGCACTTGTACAAAAAAAAATAGACAACTTACAACCGATTTACTTTAAATATTAAGAAATAATTTATTATAATAACATCTTATAATTTATTACCTCTCACTTTCCTCAATGTACCTTTCCCCATCAAGTACTCCCCTTCTAATTTTTTAAAAGGCTCGAGATCCCAAATGCGATCTACATGGATATTTGATGCAAACTTAGGAAGATATTCAGTAATGTACACCATAGTCTGGTATACCATATATCCCTCTACCATAGAACCCTCAGGATGTGCTCTTTTTTGAACCAAAGCCTTCAAATATTTTAAGTGTCTCTCAACCATCCACATTGACCTAGTGTATACAGGTTGTCATGTCCCCAATTTTTGGTGGCAGTCTGATTAATTAATTTGATTAACTTGGTTGTCCAAAATAATGAATATTTTATGAGGACGAATAATTAATCATTTTAATTAAATAAATAAATGATATTAAGTTAATTACTTATAAAGTTATCAAATTAATAAATATTAAAAGATAACTTTATATTTAATTAATTTAATAAAGTGACTTGGATTATAAAATATTTAATAAAGTCACTTAAGAGATAAGATCAAAAATGTTCTAGAAGTCTCTGGAGAAGATGGAGAGAAAAGAATAAATAGGCACCCCGGGGCTCCATTCGAATCAAGCAGTTGTTTATTTTCTCTCTTGTTATCAGATTGTGATTCAATCACATGTGCATTGTGGAACCTAGGGTTTTCGCAATTGTCATAGTTGGCCATTGAGAATGATAACTCTCAATAGGTACGCAATTTTGAGGGTGTGAAATATCATCTGAATTATTGGAGATTGGAAGTGGCATTACAGTCATTTCATCAGGGCAAAATTTGTGGCCTGAGGCCAAATTAGAGGATCATTTCTAAGTATTAATATTCGAAGATTTAAGATTTCGCAAGGTTTATTTTCGGTGTCGAGAGGAGTCAGGCGACATATATATTGGAAGATGCAGGGTGAGCCGATTGAAGGCAAAGAACGAGTTTCCAAGACTTTCCTTCCAGCTGGCATTTTTTTCATATATCTCTAGAGGCCGAACCTGGGCCGTAGGAAAATTACAGAAATCATTTATGGTGGAGTACTTATAAAACAAGTTTGCATTTACCTGCCGGCCAAAGCCAGGGACATTCACTGCATAATCATTGGGTGTATTACTGATCTGAGTCTGTTACGCCAGGGCATCTCCGTCATTGAAGGTGAAATCAAAGGTGAAATCGCAAGTGCCGGAATCATCACTTAGCGGAAATTTTGGAGGAGGGACTTTCACGCGTTTCAAGCTTATAATCACCATTTCTTAGCATCACAAAATCCTGCCTTTGACTGCGGGTTACACACAGGTTTCACACCGCTGGCAGCATCAGTCCAAGTCAGATATTTCAGAGTTGGTTGAGGGAAGAGACTCGCGATTTCAATACTTTTACAGCTGCGACGAAATAATGTCCAGTGTAGAGTTTTGATTCATCGGCAATAGCAAAAGGATGAAATCGGGACTTGTTACCAGCAAAACGAATGAAGCACAGAGGTCGGAATACCTTCTGAAGACAACTCGATGATTGTTGAAGTGGTGAAGCGGAACTGAATTTGAATCCCTTGCTAACACCCACGATCCAGTACATTGGCTTTTCGACTCGACAATTAATAAGTTAACAAATAAGCACGGGAGTTATTCCTTGAGAGAGTTGGATGAAGTGTCGACTTGAACTACCGAGTTACATTCAGGAGGACAGTATTTCCTATTTTGTGCGCTGGATGTCTTGCTCCATATACTTGCGATCTCCATAATGAATAATGTGTGGGGAACGACAATTTCCAAGGTCTTCCAAAATGAATTGGGTTCATAAAAATGTGCTGCTAGAATAAAATCTGGGCCTGACTATTTTATTTCAGATATATCATTTTCCTACTGACAAGATTCTTTGCTACTGGGTCTGTTCTCCTCTTAAGGCAGGAGAACTACCATTACGGGAATTGCCCTTAGAGAAGTAAGTTTATTCTGAGCACATGTGGATGTGGGGACAATGAGATTGTTGTATTGGAAAGTCTTTCTTTCAAGTTTGCAGCCCTTATTCAACATCTTTGCTTGATGAAATTTTGGGTCTCTGCCACCCTCTGGAAGTGAACATAGGTGTAAAGAAGTCAATTATGATAGCTGTTAACGGCTAACATGATTTGCTGGTGTTGGAAGAAGTTATAATCCTAACGGGGTTATTTCAATGGTATCAGAGTGGTTTTCTTGCCATCCCGTGGGGTGAGAACCAACTTACATGAGTAATCAGCACTCTACTTCAACCAAGATGGACAGGTATAGCACAAAGTCTCCGAGGACACAATCTTGGTCAAGTAATAGACATAGTATTCAGAGTCGAAATTGTGGAAAGGAGGACTATTCAGGCATTCAGGATGAGCTCAGAAAAATTAGACATAACATGTCTGAACTGTTGGTTAAGCACCACCGTATGATTGACAGGCTGTCCGGCCCAGCTAAGGTGAATAAATCAACTAGATTTCATTTTGTCAAATCTTCTCACAAAGCATTGACTGATACAATGAGAGATGTTACTAGGAACCTTAATGAGGAATTCGAGAAAAAAGTGTGCAATCGGTCAGAGGCTTCAGTTCGGTCACAGGAAGAAGTGGTGAAGGATATTACGCTGATGGATAGTAACTGTCAACTTGATACTTCAATTGAGACAGTTGTATACAGGTTTCCCAAGGGTGATGTCTCAGATACTAAAGGTGGTTTGGTTCCAACAGTCAATGATTACAATGAATTGAGTTCAGATGATAATAAGGATGTTGATGATGAGTTACTAGGTAGAGATGAGCAAACACTGAATATTCATGATTTTGCTGAGAGAGAGTACCAGGCTCAGTTAGATGCTCCGTCACATGAGGATGAGAATGGCAGTACTTCACATGATTTTTCCAGCTAGCTGAAGGTAAGCAAAGATAGTATTGTGGCTTCTTTATCTCATCATGACAGGATGCGGGAGATGTTAGAAGAGCACATCCAGATGATTCAGTTACGAGGAAGACATAAGGGAGTTCAGGCAAAATCTTCTTGCTGTGACTTACATGCAATTAGTGAAGGAATGGGAATGACAAAGTTGAGCTATTTACATCTTCTATCAGATCGTGACCATCTTCTAAGCCTTGCCAAAGACTATTCAGATGCCTTGAGGAGGAAGGAGGAGGAAGTTGTCAAGCTTTCTTGCGAGCTTGAGGACACTCGAGCAACTTTGGCATTACTGGACTGGGAGAAACATGGGAATGAACATGGCATGGAGCTAAGCTTAATTTCATCTGGCACGTCTGACACTCAGTTACCAGTTGTTTCTTGCATATGGATTTGGGAATGTTTCAGCAGCATTTGGGATTCCGTCAACCGAAGATCTTTAGCACTTTATGATAGCCATGATTGTTTGAGTACTATCATGGATTTGATTAGCAAAATACACGATGTTGTCTTTCCTAGTGCCAGCAGCTTGTCCAATGTTGGTATTGGTTTTTATACACCGGTATTGGGCCTGGTTTATATATGCAGATGTCCGTTCTTGCTGGAAGGTGTTGAAGATTTTTCATATTTGACAGTGTGTACAAATGAATCCCAGGATCGTTTCGACCTTGATGACATCCGGGAGAATGAAGTGAACAGTTTTGAAGATTCAGCTTCCTTGACAGTTTCTTTAGGTACAGAAGAGCTTGATAGCAGAACTACAGATTTTGACACTCTGGATGTTGATATGAGTTTTGAAGTTGATATGGATGGTAATAATCTAGAGACCAGTATCTTTGAAGACACTCCTCTAAACAATGTGTCAGAGGGAGTTTATAGAAGACAGTCTAGCCAGAGCCATCATGTGATTAGCCAGTTGAAAGTTAGTGAGCGAGACATTGTTATCGCTTGTGAGCATTTTGATACTGCTCGTCAGTTGTTGGCCATCACTGGTTGGGGTACTTCTATGATGGATGAGTCCAACGGTGGTTACTTTTCTTTGGCAGAGATTCATGCCTTGCGTGAAGCTATTCAGATTTTGAAGCAGGATTACTTACGATTGGTAGCCGACCGTGATCACTTGGTTGAGTGGGGGAGTACAGCCTATGAGGCACTCTTGGATCGTGAAGAGGAGGTGAGTGAGCTTTCCTAGGAGCTCATAGTGACTACTGAGGCTTTAGAGGACACACGGCAGGATCTACAAAAGTCACAGTTTCAGTTGAAGGAGGTAACCATGGAGCTGGAGCATTTGCGGTCAAAACCAGCCCCAGACCCAGTTCATTTGACTATTAAGGTGGATGATGGTGAGTACACTCCTGTAGTTTCTAGTGAGGAGCATGTTGTTAGGGTTGACACACATGTCCAGGATTTGGAAGTCGTTGGTCCTAATGAGTTTGGGATACCAGTAGAGTCAAGTCTCCAGATTGATTCTTCTCAGACAGATGACAGTGTGGTACAGTTGAGTATGCCACCCTTACAAGAGGACCAGCTGTGGTGTAAAGGGGAGTATGTTAATGTTTCCTCGTATAATTTTTACTACACTGAACCGTTCATGGAGTATTTGCTGGATAGTGCATGCGTTCATTTGGACTCACATAAAGAGACAGAAGGTGTTCTCATCCAAGATACTAGTGTTATTTGCAGATTGGTTGAGAAGATTATAGGGGTCCTTGCTACTATGCTACCTCACAAGGATCTCAAGGAAGGGTTTGTTGAGCAGAGTGCACAGGGACCTATCCGACTTACAGTCACTCGGAGTCAGAGATTGGAGCCATCTGTTGATTCCCAGTTCAATGATGATGAGCCAGCAGCAGAGTTTGGAGGTTCTTATCAGCGTTATGCGGTAGGGTACGCTCATCATTTTCCTTTTGACATAGAGATAGAAGATTTTATTTCACGCAGATGTAGATTGGTTCCAATTTCTTACCATCCATTAGGGGATAGATTGGCACCATCTTTTGAAAATAAAATTGGTAGTAGCAAGTTACTCAGCCTGCAGCATCGACACGCTCGGAGCAATTTTTCAGAGATTGGATTTGATGGCAGTGTTTCAGGTACCTATGGTTGTTGTCATATCTACAGTGCAGTTGGGTGCAGGTGTCATTTTGACAGGAGCTTGAGTTTTGATAGAGTTGATGTTTCAGTTGGCTTGAGTTCCACAGAATGCTTTTTTCTACCGACATTTATAGTTGGTTTTTAGATAATTTCATCAGAGTTGTCAGTTGTTTGGGAATTGAGTACAATTTTTTAGCTGTTGGTAATAATGTTTTCTCCATGAGAGTATGGTGCGGATTGGGATGATACACAGATTTACATTTGGGATCCAGGCAGACTGATTGGTTCATGGTTCAGCCATTGCTTGGGGACAAGCAATTTCAGGAAGGGCGGACTGTCATGTCCCCAATTTTCGGTGGCAGTCTGATTAATTAATTTGATTAACTTGGTTGTCCAAAATAATGAATATTTTATGAGGACGAATAATTAATCATTTTAATTAAATAAATAAATGATATTAAGTTAATTACTTATAAAGTTATCAAATTAATAAATATTAAAAGATAACTTTATATTTAATTAATTTAATAAAGTGACTTAGATTATAAAATATTTAATAAAGTCACTTAAGAGATAAGATCAAAAATGTTCTAGAAGTCTCTGGAGAAGATGGAGAGAAAAGAATAAATAGGCACCCCGGGGCTCCATTCGAATCAAGCAGTTGTTTATTTTCTCTCTTGTTATCAGATTGTGATTCAATCACATGTGCATTGTGGAACCTAGGGTTTTCGCAATTGTCACAGTTGGCCATTGAGAACGATAACTCTCAATAGATACGCAATTTTGAGGGTGTGAAATATCATCTGAATTATTGTAGATTGGAAGTGGCATTACAGTCATTTCATCAGGGCAGAATTTGTGTCCTGAGGCCAAATTGGAGGATCATTTCTAAGTATTAATATTCGAAGATTTAAGATTTTGCAAGGTTTATTTCCGGTGTCGAGAGGAGTCAGGCGATATATATATAGGAAGATGCAGGGTGAGCTGATTGAAGGCAAAGAATGAGTTTCCAAGACTTTCCTTCCAGCCGGCATTTTTTTCATATATCTCTAGAGGCCGAACCTGGGCCGTAGGAAAATTACAGAAATTGTTTATGGTGGAGTACTTATAAAACAAGTTTGCATTTACCTGCCGGCCAAAGCCAGGGACATTCGCTGCATAATCATTGGGTGTATTACTGATCTGAGTCTGTTACGCCAGGGCATCTTCGTCATTGAAGGTGAAATCAAAGGTGAAATCGCAAGTGCCAGAATCATCACTTAGCGGAAAGTTTGGAGGAGGGACTTTCACGCATTTCAAGCTTATAATCACCATTTCTCAGCATCACAAAATCCTGCCTTTGACTGCGGGTTACACACGGGTTTCACACCGCTGGCAGCATCAGTCCAAGTTGGATATTTCAGAGTTGGTTGAGGGAAGAGACTCGCAATTTCAATACTTTGGCAGCTGCGACGAAATAATGTCCAGTGTAGAGTTCTGAGTCATCGGCAATAGCAAAAGGACGAAATCGGGACTTGTTACCAGCAGAACGAATGAAGCACAGAGGTCGGAATACCTTCTGAAGACAACTCGACGATTGTTGAAGTGGTGAAGCAGAACTGAATCCGAATCCCTTGCTAACACCCACGATCCAGTACATTGGCTTTCTGACTCGGCAATTAATAAGTTAACAAATAAGCACGGGAGTTATTCCTTGAGAGAGTTGGATGAAGTGTCGACCCAAACTGCCGAGTTACATTTAGGAGGACAGCATTTCCTGTTTTGTGCGTTGGATGTCTTGCTCCATATACTTGCGATCTCCATAATGAATAATGTGTGGGGAACGACAATTTCCAAGGTCTTCCAAAATGAATTGGGTTCATAAAAATGTGCTGCTAGAATAAAATCTGGGCCTGACTATTTTATTTCAGATATATCATTTTCCTGCTGACAAGATTCTTTGCTACTGGGTCTGTTCTCCTCTTAAGGCAGTAGAACTACCATTACGAGAATTGCCCTTAGAGCAGTAAGTTTGTTCTGAGCACATGTGGATGTGGGGACAATGAGATTGTTGTATTGGAAAGTCTTTCTTTCAAGTTTGCAGCCCTTATTCAACATCTTTGCTTGATGAAATTTTGGGTCTCTGCCACCCTCTGGAAGTGAACATAGGTGTAAAGAAGTCAATTATGATAGTTGTTAATGGCTAACATGATTTTCTGGTGTTGGAAGAAGTTATAATCCTAACGGGGTTATTTCACAGGTCCACACAATTCAATCTCCTCAACTAGGTGTATGAGGTAGTGTTCTTGTGCATTGAAAAAAAATTGGAGGTAGACACTTTTGCATTTGACATAGTAAATGAGGAATTCTTCTCTTCCAATAGTTTATATCTTCTTTATGGATTTCTTTAGATGAAAACCACCTACATTAAGAGATTCAAGTCACAAAAAAATATAGATATGAGACTTTACAAAATAATATACAATAGATTACATAGCAAGAAAAAAAAATCACGAATATAATAAATATATACAAAAAATTGAAAAGATATTACTGCTTACCTCATGTATTTTCCAAGATCATATATCACTTGTTTGATGTTATTGTTGAAGGGCTCTAGGAGAGATAGAGGAAGCACATACTGCAGTAATTATAAACCAAACATGTCATTGTTTTCTAACATAACATAACGAATAGTACACGTAGTTTATGAATATATTGTAAATACAAAAGAACATAACTTACCTTGATGAAAGTATGACAATCATGCGTTTTGAGCCCTAGCCCAAATTCACTTTTTTTTTATATGAGATTGTTTATGTTCGCAGAAAATCCTGTGGGAAATCAAATTTTTTGTATGACTTCTTTTATGGCATCACTTTGCTGCTCCGTTAATAACCAAGGAAGGGCACTTATATTAATTTGATCTCTGTTGCTATTTGAGTGAATGAAATTCTTCAATGCATGATTGGATTCATGAATGTCATTACAAATTTTGACAATTTTTTCTTTGTCACACCTTCCATCCAATATTTTCCACAATGTCTCTATTATATTCTTTCCAATATGCATAGTATCAAACAAATGCACAATTTGTAAGTGTTCGTAGTAGGGAAACCTGCTAAATTATCTGGGATAGCTTTTTAGTCCCTTTGGAAGGTTGTCAGTACTGCCTTGACGACCTTCATGATCATCAATTACACAATTAGTAAACAAAAATCACAATAGAAATATATAAATTACAAACATAAACCATTAGGTGGAATGACATTACCTTGACAATTAATTCCATTATATTCCAACTTCCATAGGCAAGGTGTCATTCTTCATGGCTTTGATGTAGTCTCTTCTTTCCCATTGCAAAGATATTTTTTCGTACTTCAATACTTATGATTCTTATGGAGGAAATGTTTAAACTCATCAAACACCTACTTTCCTAAACTTTTTGAATGACGAGATTTCATCTTTGGACCACAAACTGGACATGCAAATTTTCCCCTTGTTTGAAGACCTACAAGATAATGATATAATTGGATTATTAAAAATGTTGATTTTTATAATTAGAATTATCGTGTGCAACTTGAATTCACTATGACATACCACAAAAATGTGTTAGCTCTGGGGCATCATGTATTGTCCATGCAAGTATTGCATGGAATTAAAATTGTCTTTGTCCTATTAGTCTAGACACGTCATACATAGTGACACCGTTCCATAACTCCACCAACTCGTCGATAAGAGGCTCAATATATACATTCATATCTTTAACTTAATATTTACCTACTTGAATGAACAGTAACATTACATAATTATTGTAACTATTTTACTACAAGATTTGTAAGTACATGTAAATTAATATTTATCAAATGATAAGATACTTGGAACAATCATTGCCAACATAATGTGCTCCCTCTTTATTGACATCCACAGAGGAATGTTATTGTTGATAACAAATATAGGCCACATGGAGTAAACAGATCTCATCTCTCCAAATGGATTGACACCGTCCGCTGCCAATGAAAGCTCAAGATTATGAGGTTCTTCTTTGAAGTGTTGCCACTTTTCCTCTATGTGCATAAATTTTGAACCATCCATAGGGATTTGAATAATGTCATCTCGAATTCTATTGCATGCATGATAATCCATAAATTGAGCCAAGCTACTACGCCTAAATAATTGTCGCATCCGTGGAATAACGAGGATGTAACAAAGAACCTTTTGAGGCACATTTTTTGTTAGTTGATCTATTCAATATCTACTTGTATGACATATAGGGCATTGTGTTGCAAATTTATGTTCTTTATAATATATAATATGATCATTGGGACAAGCATGTATTGCTTCATACTCCATTCCAATATCTTTCATAACAGTAGATAATTCTCGATATGAGTGAGGTAGAATATTTGATGGTGGTAATAGAAACTCGCCTATCAATCTACAAAAAAAAATATAAGTTGTTAATATAAACAATATTAGTGGTACATTATTCACCCTTTGTTAACTATAAAGACATATATGACATACCTTAACATACGTGACATTATTATGTTGGATAAACCATTCATAACCTTCAAGTTCAACAACAACAATATAGTAGAGAGAAGAGTTGTTTGGGATTTTTTGTATAAGGGCTCATATGCCTTCTCAAGTAGAGGTACATTGAGGCTACCATCATCATCATGATCAGATATGCTTGGACTAAATGTGTCATGGATCAATGTATTTATATCATTATCTTCAATTGTGTTTTCTGGGGCATGATCATCATCTTCCATGGGATCATTATCTTCACCTTGGATATTCACACCTCCATGTTCCTCCACTTCGAAAACCATATTCTTCGAATTGTTGTGGTTCATATCATGTACTTCCCTAGGGAGATCAACCTATATAAAATTGATTAACATAAATAAACAATGATCATCAACTAATCATCAAGTGATTTCATATGTATATAAATTGTTAAAATGATATAATGAACAACTTACCAGTGGATGATAGTCATGCCCCCCCTTCAATGTGACCATTCTCCCTACAATGTCTCTTAATTATTTTGATTAGCAGTCTTCTACGGTTTAAGCCCTTACAAATTTTGCAAGGACAATAACATTTTCCATCACCTTTTCTTTTCAAGTTAGACCGCAATCTATCGATTGTCTCCCTATTTTGTTCTTCACTTATATTATCTGACATGATCGTTCTTTGCAGGAAGCAAAAATCAAGCTATGAAAACTTTGGTCTACAACTTTCACAAACTAAGAAAAACTGTCAAAAGTACACAAATCTTCTTAGACCTAGCTAAATACTTTAATATTTTAAAAATACTTTCTTTGACTTTATTCCTAAGACATTTAACCCAATCACCTTTTATAACATTCAGTCAATTGCTCAAGGCAAATTTGTGGATAAGATTATTTGTAAAACTTTGACCGACTAAATTTTTTTGGATAACATTAAGCCACTAAAAGCAATTTCAAAACATATAAGCTAAAAGTCTAGTTAAAATATACATTAGATTAAAAAATATACAATTTTCATACCCAAGCGTGTAGCTATAACTCATGCAGTGGCCTTCTTGCTTAGCTGTAGAAGCTCTCCAGCAATCAAATTATATAAGCTACAAGGCCTAACAGAAATTTCAAAACATATATGCTACAAGGTAGGACATATTACATGACATGGAAAAAGGAACAAAATTTAAAAGCTTTAGCAAGACATATTAAATGACATCATAGTGCTAGAGAGATCACAATTATATGAGTCAAACATAGTCATGAAAAAGCACATAAATTATCTGGTTATTGATTTGTTGACATATTGTTGTTGATAATGCTTTGTTATTATCTAGTTCGGAGATTTCATATATACTCATTGTTGCTGTTTAAATGCTATTTAAATGCATATATTTAATTACATTATTATTATGATGGTTTAAATGGTGATCAGATATGAAAGGGTCAATGTCCTAGCATTTGAATATATAAGAATGATTACGCCATCCAAATGCCCCTTTATTGTTATGTAAAGGGTGATGCTGATATCTTGGACTGGTGTGAATGATCTTTGCAATAATATCTAAAAAAATAGGAAACTGTATTTTTAAATTTTAATTATTAGAATTTGGCATTATTAATTTTAGGAAGATTTTTCAATTATTAATTCCATTCTTCAACATGCTTCTAAATTGTCATGTTGAAAGGTAATGGGTAGTGTGAAGCCGTTTTTCCATTCGTTAAGTCTTAGTTCAGAATCTAGAGTTCTTAGAATTATTGCATCCATTTCAAATTCTTAAGACAAATCTAACCAAATTCTGATTGGATAATAATGAGTATTTAAATGTCATCTCTTATGTTCTAGACTATTTAGTGCTATAGCTTGCATTTGCTGGAAGACAAATTATAAATTTACATTGCTTAGTTTACTGATAGAGCATGCAAGATCTTGGTTTTTTATTTGACTTTTATATTGAGAGTTTCCCCTCAAGATTAATGAACAAAAGTCTAGAAGTAACATGTTGTTGAGTGTTCACTAATATTGCAATGGGCATTTTGGTATAGGCTTCAACCTACAGTATCCTTGATCTACATCGAAAACAAAACTTTGCAAGCAAAAGCGCAACAATAACGTTGTAAGTTTGGAGTTTCAGTTAAAATATCAAGTCTATAGATTTCATGGAGCTCAAAGATTGATTAAATATGGATATGTAGGGTAGCCATTCTTCTAGCTAATTTCCTCACAGGTCCAAAAAGGTGTCTCCCACTAGTTATACTAAATTAGAAACTTAATTGTAGCTCATCCCTTGGTACTCCAATTCATGACCTGTTGTAAATGGATAGTCTCTCAAACTTCTTGTGAATACTAGATCTAGTTGTCAATCTCATCATCTTGATTTCATTTCTAGGTTTATTTTATTTCTTCATTGATTCAGAGCCTTTTTTATAAAGCATCAAGTTGATAAAGACATCCATAATTAGCCATAGATCCTTAGATCAAATTGCCTCTACACTCTCTTGAGTGTCCTCAAGGTGGGTCTTCAATTTGGATGGTCCTTGGATGCGTGCCTTGAGTTATTCTCATGAAGAAGGGATTTGGAAGGAAAGGAGGAACATTAATGCCAATGTCAAATAGGATATGTGCTAGCAATATACTAAGTTGGGGACACACAGTTTCCCCCAATTTCAGTTTATCCTAGCAATATATTTAGATCACATTGATTCCTCCTTTGAGCACAGAGCTTGCTTTTTCTATTAAGCCTTACAGATTTTCCATAACAAGTTTATTTGGGCAGACCATCGTTGACTTTAAAATAAATGAACTATGGATTCTCCTTGGGAAGTTGAGGCTATATTCTCAGTAGTTAAAAGTTGAGTCAGATATCAGTCACTAGTCCAAGATATCAGCATCACCCATTATCATTGGTTAAAAATTGTTTAATTGGTGAGCAACTACACTTAGTCTGTGTTGTAGTGATGGCAAGTACCTAACATCAACTCCAACTAGCTTCATAGGTCTACCTGTGTCTATATCCTCGACAGTGGTTAGAGGAGATAGTCACATTGGCCCTTCATAATCTATAGCTATTATTATTTCTGTTTGGGTCAATGTATCTTTGTTTAACTAATTGCACCTTGGATTACTGTACATAGGTAAAGTCCAAATCAGTTTTATTAATTTCTAAAACTAGTTTTAGGCCATGAATGGCATTTTATTAACACTGGATTTTGTGCATTGTGATATGTTATCCCCATGTGGAGCATTGGGTATAATTTTTGTGGAATTTTCATTTCAGGTGGATTGGGATCTGAACTCTCGGTATAGAGGTCGATTGAGTGTGCATATGTGCATGATTGGACATTTGTCATTTTGAGGTTATATTCTTTGTGGTAATACACTTAAACTTTACATGTGCTATTATATGGCTATGTGATGTGGAATGTACTTTGGATCACTTAGGGATTCATACTCTTGGTTGAGATGCCAACTGAGTATGCTTGTTGCACATTGCCTTTGCTTATAAAAGAGGATCTATACGATGTTGTGGATATTTTGATTTGGTATATTAATATATTGGGATATTTCTTGGTAATGTGAGATCTTATTGAGATCCACCCTCTTGGCATGTTGGCCAATGGAGTCATGTTATTATATTGTGTGATCATATTGGGACTTGCACTCTTGGTGAAGACCAATCAAGTCTTTTGAGTTTATATTGTTACCTTCTCTGAAAAGTTTAAACCATAGGATTAGGTGCTTTGACTAGGTATGGAAAATAAAATAATAGAATCCATGAGCACGTTAGCACTTTCACAAGGCTATGATGACTTGTGAGGGTAGCTATACGATTGAATCTACAAACATGTCGTGGGCAGTTTCTCTAGGCTATGGGTGACTTGTGAGGACAGTACACATAATAGAACCCCCAAGAATGCCATACATGCTTTTACGAGGCTATGGGTGACTTCTAAGGGCAGTATGCATAATAAAATCCCCGAGCACACCATAAGAGGTTTCTCAAGGCTATGGCTGAATTTTGAGGGTAGTTTCACAATTAAATCCCCAAGAATACCAAGAGTGCTACCTCAAGGCAATGGGTGACTTGTGAGGGTAGTTTCACAATTAAATATGTGAGCATAATACCATGAGCACTTCCTCAAGGCAATGGGTGACTTGTGAAGATAGTTGACACATGTATGGGCATGTGATGACATTCCTTATGCACTGTACTCAACCACAAAAGTCCTAGTAGTATAAATAGCACCTCTTGGGTATTGGTTGATTGAGTGTGTTTAGATATTGCATTATGGCCATTGCTTCATGTTGTGTTGCTCCATGTTTTCTCTTAAATAAGCCTATGATTTATTTTCACTCTATATACATTGATTGGTGTGAGTATGCTTATACCTCCTTGTATGCCTTGTGTTCTTGTTTGGGCTGTGTGACTATCTCCACAAGCATAGTGAGGCAGACTTGAGAGTACCACATGATTGAGTGGTTTGACAAGGCACTGTTGAGGACTAGTGTACAAGTATTAAATCGGATTTAGTGGCACCTACATGAGTTCCTTCTGCACCTCTCTCTCTCTCTCTTCCAATTTTAGTAAGAGTCGTGCATGTATTCATGGATATTGTAATGTAACAAATTGATGTATATGTATGTTGTTATACTCAAGTGATTTTTCCTTGACAATCATGTTATTGGACCCTAATTGAAGAGGATGTTATGTATTCAGCCATATGTTGGAGTTACCACAATCTTGGGTGAATATTAACTCAGCTTGTGGTCAAGTTTGCTAGATTAATGTCTCCACCAATATTTCAACACTTACATTAATCAATGCCTCCAACTGGTAATTGGCACCTTCATCCCTACTGGTTTGATAACAGGCCATTTGTGTCAAGCAAAAAAATGGAATGTGGGGATTTCATTACAGTTGTTTAGTAGAGTGTCAGGTGACCCTTGGAAGTGTGTCAAGACTTCTACTTGTGCACAAGCACAAAGTGATAGTGATTTTTTGTTCATTTTTGTTCATGTTGTTAGCATTGTTGTCCTAATTTAAGTGTGTAATGATGCAATTGCTTTAACAAAATCCCCTGCATGTTTTACGCTTACTTCCAAGGGTTCCTTGGCGAGGCACTACATAGCCAGTACAACCAAAATACTTTCAAATAGAAACTATTTAGTAACCAGGATAGAAAATTCTTCTAATAGAGAACACTACATAGAACCAGATCTAAGACACTATCATGCATAGAACTGAATGTTATGGTTGTGATCTTCTTTTGAAATCTATGCAGCACAGAACATTATACTTATGTGTATAGATGCACTTCCTATATGCAATCCAAAGCTCGTATGTTATCAAGTGTGTCCAATGATGGGGAGAAACCTCCATGCAAGTAGAAGATTTATAATGAAACAAAAGAAAAGAAAATTTTCTTATAGTAAGAACAAGTTTGTTGTGTTGCACAGGGTACCAACAAAATAGTGTATAATATCTTTTTCTTTACCTGGCTTTCAATAAGGGTTGTCAGTGGCAAGGAATCAAAGAGATCTATAAAATACTTCCATACATTTGCATTTCCATATTTTCTCAGACATTCATTGTAAAATCCATACCTAAAATTGCAAGAAAAAAAAATAATTCTTGAACACAGTCAAAAAATTAAGATAAATTACAAATAGATTGACAAATTTTGGTCACCTTTCTAATCTCCCCATTCAAATACTAATATTTTGCCTCCCATAATTTAGATATAGCCTCAAATGGAAAACAATGTACATTTCTGCTTTAAGCATGAACATGAATGTCTTCTGATCTTAATTCCAATTCCCACTTTACTCCTCATTTCCAATCTAATCATGGCCTTCATAGACACACAAGACAGCATAGCAAAGAATCCCACTTATTGAATATTGCAGTTGCTTAGCATTAGAAAGAAAGCAACTTTTATGACCCTAACACCAGCACTCCAAATTTTTGAGGAAAGATATTATCTTCTTATATTACATAGACAAAAAGATATGTGTTCCTGAAAATTACTTTTAAGTAAAAAATTATGCAATTCAAATATTGGAGTCAAACATTCAAATTCCTTGCAAATCATGAGACAAGTAGTTATTGCATTGATATCTTACACTTGGGTGATTTGACGACTCTCATGATTCCCTCGTAATATTTTAATTCTATCTCTATAATGCACTTTTAAGGCAACCAGCAATGAAATAGTCTCAACGGAATAGTATCCACGATCTGCAACACAAAATGAGAAACAATTTTTAAATTAAGCCTAGATTTGCCTTAGATTATCTGAATTACATATAAAAATTGAAGAGATCAAATGCAATCCGTCCAGAATTGATATGTCTGAGAATATTCCATGTAGTATTTGTCTTCCAAAATTTTATATTTTCATATTGATAATTTACTAAGATCAAACATATTATTTCCAAGATATTAGAGGAAAAGGCCAATTCAGAATTCTCTTAAAGAAAATGCAAAACAGTATGAGCAGTTGCAATCCAAAAAAATAAACATAACGTGTCATGAATAGTCAAATGAAAATAACCATTGCTTGGATAGATTTAGAATCTTAATGAACTGAGAACTAAATTCCATTCAAGAACTCAAATGAATTATATTTTGAAAAAAAGGGTAAATCTAAAAGTGATGCTACTTATAACTGCAAAACCTTCCTGCTACATTTTAAGACATAACCTTGTAGATAGAATCTTAAATGTAAAATAAGTACATAAAAAATATGGACAACTTTATCTTCATTTCCTATCCTATAAGTTGATTCCATAGCATGCATCACTATGTTCTTGCTCAATGTTAATCTTCTTGCTGAGAAAGATAACCACAATAATGCATTGAAGAAGTACATATATCACTTAATCTTTGTCTGTAGGATATGACTAGGGAGACTAGATATATTTATTTTTGTGCCACAGGGTAGCTTGTAATCATCTTTAAATTGAGAAGTGAAGCTGCACTCAAATTCTGTATTATATTAAGATATAAAACTCAATCGAATCTGCAACACAGGAAACTGAATTATGAAAGATCAAAGAACACAAGCTCTACAACCTAGTAGATCAAGCTCAAACGTCAATAGGGGTTAAGAAAGCTGAAATAATATATGACTTCTCATAAGACTTGTCTACGATTCTTATGAAATAAGAAATAAAATGAGATATATTTGGTGCAGATGCTTCATCCAGATTAAACAAGCAATGAATGTGTGAATCTTTGAAGAAAGCATATTACAATCTCTACATGTCAAAAACTTACTTTTGTTTTGGACCCATTCACCTGCACCCTCAAATCAACACTCATATAGACATTGATCCATAGAAAAAATTGATACATTCCCCTTTTGGTGTGGAGTGACTGGACCATTTATACATAAGCTAACAAAGTTTACTTTTATCTCTAGTAATGTTGGGTTATTTTTCAGGAAGGAATAGGCAGTGTGGCATAAAACTTTTCTCACATAATCTGTGCACCAATAAGCTGCATGGCATGAAATTCTTCATATATTTGTATACTCGAATAAGCTACGTGGCTTTAAACTCTTCTCACATTGATGCCCTACGTGGCACAAAAATTTGCCAGCTTCTAAGCCAAAGATCTTTCTTTAAAAACAAAGATTTCATCTGATTCGCAAAAGCCCTTAAAACTGCCAATGTCTGGAGATGAGGGGCATAGATTTCATTGATCACGAAATAATAATAATAATTGGAGAAAAAAGGATTCTAAGAGTAATGGGTTTGTTTGTTTTGCACCTTGCCATCATCCTCCTCTGAATGTTGCCTTGGCCCTTTCACCACAGAGATCCCTATGTCAATTTCAAATGAGCAACGTTGTTTGGTTTTTTTATCTCTTATATC
Source organism: Cupressus sempervirens (assembly GCA_028749045.1). Classification (NCBI taxonomy): domain Eukaryota; kingdom Viridiplantae; phylum Streptophyta; class Pinopsida; order Cupressales; family Cupressaceae; genus Cupressus; species Cupressus sempervirens. Next base: position 197,091,007 of record CM053791.1, on the reverse strand, counting down.
TCGTTAGTGTCGCAATTGCGACGTTTGCGGGTTATTATTGAAAAAAAAGGCCAAAAACACATAACATTTTCCTCCATCGCAATTCCACTCCAAATGTATTGGTGTTAGCGTCGCAATTGCGATGTCGTCGGGCTAAAATTGAAAAAAAAATGCCAAAAACACATTACATTTACCTGCCATCGCAAATTGACCCCTAATGTATTAGTGCAACCTCAGTTTGTAATGCCTACCCATAGTTGACTTTTAATGTCTTATTGTCGAATTCTTTTAGGCCAATTTTATGGTCATGTCTTATGATTATTGGTATTTGGTTACCTAATTTGATCTGGATGTTATGTCATACTCAGTTGATATATTTGATGAGCTACTTGATACTCAATTATTTCATGTGTTCATGATTACTCTTTCGATGATGATACATGTATGTTCATATAGTGATTTTTAATTATTTCACAATGATAGATAGATGAATGATTTATATGCATTTTCTATGGTTACTTACCCCATACTTTCATGTGTATGGTGTACTTGTATGTTTTACTTTATGTCTGACATTTATGATGTGGTTGAGGGAGGGAGTCATAGTCACTTGTTAGTCAAGATCTACACAATGCATCACTCCCTACCATTACCTATTTAGTTTAGATTTATGTGCATATATACATGCTCAGAGTTTATGCATGGGCATCGACTTCCCTGAAATGCCAAGATGAGCATGCCCTATCATAGTATCTCAATGGTAAAGAGGAGAGATAGTTCTTGATTCCAAATCCTAACCCTAAGCTAATTATCCTAGAAAATAGGACAAGTATATGAGTTATTTACCCTTCTGAATTCATCAAGTGATGTGAATTTGAGATTTTTGACACTTGAGTTTGATTTAGTACTTTGTCTTTATGATGGGTTTTATTTTTAGTTTTGTGGGTCTATTGTGATTTTCAAATATAATTAAATCAAATAAAAATATTATTAAATGATTTAATTTAACAAAAAATTTATAAAGAAAAATAAATATTCAATTGATTGAGAAATTATTTAAATAAAAGAATTAAATTTAAAAGATTGAATTAAAGTTCTAATTTTGGCATAATCTTATTTATTTAATTTAATAATAATTTATTTAGGAGTTTCATTTTAATAATAAACTCTAAATAATATTATTAGTTAAATTAATAAATATATTATTAAAGACGTCTTGTGATTTAATAAAAGAGACAAAGAATAAATTATATAAAGTTTAGTTGAATTAAAATGCAAAAAGTTAGGCAAGAGCCTACAACACAATGGAAAATTGTGAGCCTCTTATCAGAGAGGTCTTGGGTTCAACTCTACACAAGCTTAATAAATAATAATAAATTACACAATAATAATGAATCTTGGCTTCAACCTCTTATCAATCAAAAATAAATTTAAAAAATGTAAAAAGTTGCACATATAATTAAAATAAAACAATATAATAAAGAAAAAGGGTTTGCATGATTGCAAAATTAAAACCATAAAGAGAGAAGGCACTTTATTAAGAAATCATGGCTCATTTCTCCACACACAAGTTTGGAGGAGAAAATTTTTGAGAAAAAGAGTTTTCAAAAGGATAGGAATTTCTTGCAAGCTCTGAGCATCCGATCAGTTAGCATCAGATCAAGGTAGGATCTTGTTAAGTTTTGTTCAATAATTTCCTCTTTGAAATCTCTCTTTCTTCTCCGTGTCAAGGCACCGAGCAGTCAGCTGACTAGCGACCTCCCCAATTAGGGAATGCGATTTGAAATTGCATATGATTATTAGCGATTCTTTTTATATTTGTTTTTATTATTGTATTATTAAAATAATATTAATATTACTAAAATTTATTAATAATATTATTATTGTTATTATTATTGTTGTTAATATTATTATTTTTATTAATAATTAGTATATTGTTTAATTTAATGATTATTGTTATTAGTAAATAATATATTTAAATATTATTTTATTAGTAATTTAATTATTATTATTAATTTAATGATAATAAAATTCTAATAATAAAAATACTAAACAATGAGACATTGTTAAATAGTTTATGGTTTTTATTTTAAATTGGGGGTGCTATTCTTTTTAAAGAAAAATGGATTCAATTATAAGGAAATGGTTTCTAACACTAGGGAAGTTCTATTAATTTTGTTTATTTGAAAACTTTAGTATTTATGACTTTTCGGGAATGAAAACTTGAACCCTATTTTTTAAATTGAAATCATATATTTTCAAAACCTAATGATTTATGAAAGCTACATTTGTTATGTACTTTATGTGATGTGTGGTTTACTGGTGTTGGTTTCAGGTTTGACTTAGTACGTTGACTAGTTAGGATGTTTACCAAAGGCTTGGGGGATTTTTGTTCTATGACGATGTTATGGTTATTATTTGGTCACAATCTTTTATACCCCACCATTGTGATGTATTCACATATTTCTATGATGAGTTTGATCAGTTACTTGTTAGTGCTTTCCAGTTGCTTGTATAGAATTGAGGTGATTATTGTAGCTTTCTTGTTGTAACCTTAAGTTTTTTATCACTTATATTTTGGTGCTCTCCAATTTCTTGTCTAGGACTGAGGTGAATGTTGTGATTTATCTATAGGCACTTTCCAGTTGCTTGTATAGAACTGAGGTTAACATTGTGATTTTTCTTTAGGTGTTTTCCAGTTTCTTATAAAGGACTGAGGTGAAAATTGAGATTTTATGAGTTGTAGTTTTCATGAGTTTAGGGTAGGCAATCTATTTGTATGTTGGAAAGTGGCTTGCAATGGAGGTTGTATCCCTAAAGAGGCTACCTAGGTGACCCATTATAGGTTGTTTTAATAAGTGATAATATTTCATTAAATGGGTTTAAAATAAATTAATAAGAGTCATTGTTTTTCCTCACCCATGCCTTAACTACTAGTAGAGGCTAGGATGGGAGTAGAGAGGATGTTTGGTTGTGACCTTGCCTTGTTAGTATGTCATGTCTATATGAAAGGATATTGATGTCGCATAGAGACACTAGAGGTCTAGAGTCCAGAGAGGCTGCCAGGGTAACCTTAGAGTGGATTGATGTGATGACACTTGCCCAATTGCATAGTATATTTCTTGCATACCTTTGTTGCCTCTGGGATTAGATGTTACTTGTGTCTTGGTACCTTTGAGATAGATTGTTATCAGGATTTCCTTGACCTAGATGTTGGTTATGACTTGTGTATTGATATCCATTTGGGACTTGATATTATCTCCTCAACATGATGGGAGTAGGCCATTTAGGTTCCATGAGGTCAAGTGGTAGTGTTTCTTATACCATGGAGATCCAACAGCTAGATGTGCATGTGCAGTTGATTTTTTTCATTCTAATCTTATGTTTTTTATGGATGGTTATATTTTGTTGTATTGTATTTGATTATTAGAGATCTTATGAGATGATGTATTTTATTTGATCTTTTCATACCTTATGACTTGTACAGTGGATGTTTATGCATTCTAATTATGCCAAGTGGCATCTTATGTAATTTTATATTATTAAATTGAATTTATACTTAGGGTTTATCTATGTTGTGAATTTGTTATGTATCATATTTAGTATTAATAAAAGTTGTATGTGATTCAACATCATGGGACCCCTAAGAGATGTAATCTATTTATGATCGTTGTATGTATGTGAGTTATTGTTTTTGCTATGTTATCTCTTGTTGCTTAATCTTTTAAAAAAATGTTTGGAAAATGTAGTGAAACTTTAGTTTTATTTCTTTTGTGTTCCCTAGTGGGGCGTTACATAGTTATTCTAATATTGTATCAACTTCTTTTCCAAATTATTTACACTCAACTTATTCCTCTTTCTTTCTATCACACTTTTTCTTGTTGGAGATTTATTTGGTTTCCTGACTCTTCCTCTCCACTAGTTTTGTTTTTACCTCTTTGCTAGTTGATCGAGTAGGTTTTCTCTTTACTCTCCTATAGGTGGATGGAATATTTTTTGATTGATCTTTAATCATAATTATCAATATTCCTAATGTTCCAAGCTCCTCACCTAGTATTTTATACATGTTACCTATCAATCTCTTCTTGGTCTTTCTTTATGTTATTAGTGTCTCTACCTCTCTTAGTGTACCTATAAAAATTTATTCAAATGTTCCAAACCTCTTTGCACTTTTGTCCACTAGTTTGGACAATGACATGTCAACATGAATATTGTTGTCATCTTCTTCAACCTCATAACCCATAGGTGGAAGCCAATGGGTTTTGGGTTATACTACCTATGATATGCATGAATCTATATCCATTAGGAAAAAAATATCATTTCTATACTTCTCTATTACATTAGAAGGAATTCTCATGTGTTTATACAAGTTGGACTAATTTTTTTAAAGTAATCTATTATTATATTATTGAAATTATCACCTTGTTCTTTTATGAGACCACTTATCCGTGTGACTATCAGTTTGTTCTTAGACTATACAATATTTCCTTTTCTAGGAAAGTAATTTTGAATATAAAAGAAAGTACATACTAGTAAGGCTCCATACTTTAGTGATTTCTTATTGTGTCTCTCTATTCTCTTCATGTTCTCCAGTAGTTGCATTCTAAACATTTCACATAAGTCATATATCACATCATTCTTTATAATCTAGTAAGTGGTGTGAATGACACTACTCAGGATGTTATTAATTCTAGTTGACTGGTAAACTTGGTATCATCACCATTGAAAAAAATGAACTTCTACATATTTTGTGTGATCAATTGTCATAACTCTCCCATCATATCTTCACTTACTTAGGCCAATTATCAAACTTGTTAGAATTTTCCTTATTGTGCACTCTTCTCCTTGAGCTCAAAAATTTGTTACTTTATGGATGACTATCTTTGACAACCTATGTGATTCATCCAACCATATGAATTTATGATGGACTTGACCAAGTGTGAATCGTATCCATTCTAGGTGAAATTCAATTAGAATATCCACCACATTGGTCAAACCTTTCATTTGTAGATGCTTGTGCTCACCCTTCAACACTCCATTTAAACACATATTATCATAACCTTTCTTGATCATTTCGGCTCCCATTTCTTCAATATTGCATTTGATGTAACATTGGATATCCTCTAACATTAGTACTCCTAATGGTATAGAGAACAACACACTAGACATGTCCACTTCAAGATTTCTATCCACTTGGGGTGTGTTTCTTCCTTATTATTGATCAAAGCAAGTGCTTCAACATTCTTTGCCATTATTTATACAATTCAACTGATAAAAAAGTTAAATTGATAGCTGGTGATAGACTATTTAGGGCTCATGATATTGATTTCTCTTTGTAAATCTCAATACCTATCTTAATTAATGATTTGGAAATGCTCAATGTTGCTCTTGAGTACACAATTAAAAGTAAAAGGTGTGAAATAAATCACTCTTCCACCATCTATCATTGTGAAATATATATTTTAGTCAAAAATGTTTTAAATAGTACCTTTACAAATGGTACAAACCATGTCTTATGATTAGTTAATAGATAGTTATTGGTTAGTGCTTCTTCAGTTGTTATGACTAGTTACAATTGAATGTATCTTATGAAAAAAATTTAACATTCAATACATGAATAGCCAAAATTTCCAAATTATTTTTAGAATTCAACACATCATACCTTTGTGCCATATCTCGCATCTTTATAATTCTATTCTTAACTTATGGGGATTGGTAGATAAGTTTCCTTTATATGCCCCCCTAAGAAAGTATTGTGCTTAGTTTGAAGATGAGTTCACTGTACCAAAATATAATGTCTTTTCTCCAAATGACTTTACATGTTCTTGTTTCTCTTCCTTCTTTATCAAATTTTTCTTTATTTCATTTTTGATGTCATCAAGACTCACATAATTTTATAGAAGAAGTGAGAGAAAATAGATTATATGAAAGATCTATGAGATAATTATGCATAACCCTAGTGGTTCCTATCTATTTTCTGTAAATCTCAAGCATTTATTTTAACTGGTTAAAATGGCTTGCCCCAAGGACTCACAAGTTGTACATCCTTTTAATATAGAATCTTGTCAACAACTCAACCCCAATTTATCATCCATCAAGAAAAAAATCCAAAGAGCATGGAGCCCATGAGAGTGACAAATCTAGAAGTCTTAATGATGTTGACAATCTTTCCAATTTCGATGACATAAACATTTTTGAATCCTAGCCAAAGATCCTAGAAAAATTGATCCCACAAAATGATGGTGCTAAGGCATCACTATAACCTATCAAAGACCCTGTTGGTAGCACCCAAACCTCTTCCACCCCTTCGGATGACAACCTAGTAGGTAAATCCATTAACTTTGAATTCTGAACTAATATTATGGATGTCATTTCTGATTATAAAGCTAGGACGGTTATACTCTTTCTTCTTAGAGGGGTACCAATAGAACAAGATTTATTTAAATAGACCCATAACACCTGGGAATTAAAGGGCTAGATTATTGATTCATTTAGACGAATTGGTAGGGGTTATTTTGCTTTCACCTTTATTGACCCTGATCATGCTTGCATAGTCCTACAATATGGCTCATGGATCATCTATGGAAAAACTTGTTATGTCCAAGCATGAGACATTAATTTTCATCTCGAGGGAATTTCAAAATCTAAATACCCTATGTGGGTTGAATTCCCATTTATGAATCTTTCTTTTTGTCCATACATGAGTGAAATATCTTCTCAACTAGGTAGGGTAGTATGGTGTAAAATTTATGTTTATAAATGGTCTAGTTTACAAGTCTAGCCTCGTTCTTACATAGAAATAGATCTCACTCAATCACTCCTAGATACCATTAAACTTGTAGGGATAGGGTTTATGTTTAACCAACAAATTTCCTACCTAAATAAGCCAAATTCTTGCATCTATTACTGTCGAGAGGGTCAACTTATCTAAGATTGCCTGAATCATAAAACATGAGTAGTTCCCAACCTCCTACTGAACCACAACCTTCTATTCTTTCTCCCTCTATTGTCACCCCCAAACCCCAAACTACCACTAATTCTTCCTCTCCATTGCATACCTCCTCGTCTCCTCATTCCTCTCCTCCCCATGGCTCCCCTTCCTTTAGAGATGTTTCCATTGGAGACAACTCTAGAGCTTATAAGTAGTGTAAAGATCTCCCAACTCTGACCCTCCCCATTTTCTCTAATAAGAATATCACTTCTCATGGTTCTCCACCCTCTAATACTCACTCTAGATCTTGTTCTCCCTCTTGTGAAAGATCTAACCTGCTACATTTTTTGAATCCACAACCATGTTAATCTAAAAATCAATATTTTGCACTCTTGGTAGTCAAAAAGTCCCTCCCTAATTCTTCTCAATGAATTGCAACATCCAATCCTAGAATGTATGGGGGTTAACAATCTGCTCTCGAAAATATCAAGTTTGATAGTCCATTCATAATAGTCACTCTGATATTATCATGTTGCAAGAAGTTAAAGTTATTGGTGTATGACTTAAATCCACTCTTTCTTCCTTTGGCAAGAAGTTGTCTTCTTCCATACCAATCATTCTGATGGTTGTGTGGGGGGCTATACTTGGCCTTGCCCCATGGTTAGAAAAACATGTCATGAAGTCTAGAAGTTATCCAAGTAATTGCTACATTTGGGCTACTATTATCCTTCATGATACACTCTAAGGATTTTTCTCTATGTATGCTCCAAATTGTAAAAGATTTATGGATCTCTGATAAAGAGACACTGATATATACTTTTAGTTGTTCTAATTATAAATTACAGAATACCGATTTGGTATTTAAACAATTTAGTATATATAGTCCCTAAATTTGGATTCAATTATGACTCAAGTCAAAGATATATTATATCTTATAATATTGATTGAGTATGACTTGATAATGTTTATATTTTGATTGTAGACTAGATCATTGAAGGGAAGGAGATCATCATTGATTTGATTGATGATACTCTTCATCAGTAATTGCATATTATGTATGGGAGTAAAGAGTCATGTTCCCTTAGGGACATGACTCTACATGGCCAAAGACCACATAGGGTCATGGCCCTATAGGTTCATGGTCTAGTTACTTAGAATAATGTTGGTTTAGTAACCAATATAAACACTAATTTATAGCAATTGAAAATCTCAAAGTTATGTATAGATTAGTAAACACATAAGAGTCATTAGTATATGTGTGTGTGTGTGTGTGTGTAAATCATAGAATCATATTCTTAGAATATATATAGTATTCTTCACTTTTGCTAAAGCTACACTTTAACATTCCCTCTTAGTGAGGGAGAAGTGAAATATCAAGGATATCTTAAGGACTCAAAGGTATAATAATATCAACACTAATGATATTCATTCACCAAACAAATTATTTGACTTTAACACTCTCAATGTAGTGACTTGTCAAATAAACATAATCTCAATGTTATGAACACTATCATAACATGTGTTATGATCTTCGGCTCTTTCGGGTCAACAATTAGATTGATCATAATATGCTTATTATCAATGACTTTCGGTGTATTTGGATCAATGCCATAATTTTTCATGATAATAGGCCTATCATTTGTAAGATCATCACCTTACAATGATTACCTTTTGAATATATATGTCTCTGAAAGATTGTCATCTTTCATTACATATTTGATGCAACTACTCAATTAGAAGCATAAATACACATATAAAATTGAAAACTCAAATTCAATATTCAAAATTACAATTTGATCATGCCAAGTTTTTCTCTAAAATGTTCCAATTTAACCTTTGCAAGAGGCTTGGTATGAACATTTTTTGTTTTCTCATTAGTACTTATATATTGTAATCTTATAACATCTCGATCTACCATATCTCTAATATAATGATAAGGTATCTCAATATGCTTAGATCGATTGGGAAAAAATGGATTTTTTGAAAGCTTGATATAACTTTGATTATCATAGTGAATGATAGTTGGCTTCAAAAGTTTCTTTAACAACCCAACTAGTAACTTCTGCAACCATACTACTTCTCTAGCTCCCATGGATGATGTTATATATTTTGCTTCAGTGGAACTTAAGGCAAATGAAAGTTGTTTTTTGCTAAACCAAGAAATCATTATAGATCCAAGACTAAATCAACATCCTATATTACTCTTACATTCAATAGAGCTTCCTACCCAATCAAAATCTAAATATCCATGAAGATTGATTTCAACTTGATCATATTTGAGTCCCATACCAACAGATCCTATCAGGTATCATACAATATTCTTAGCTTCCAGAAGGTGAATCTCTTGTTGTTCACACATGAATTGACTTAATGTATTTGTTTCATAACAAATATCGGGATGAGTATTAACCAAGTACATTAGTGATATGATGGTCTATCTGTAGTAAGTATGATCAGTAGGTTCAAATTCAAATTCATCATTCTTCAGTTTATGTAAGTTGGCTTCCATAGAAGTAGTAACTAGTTTACAATCCATCATTCCATACTTAGTCAAAACATCAATAGTTTATTTTCCTTGATTTAAGAATATGTAGTTCTCCTTTTGCTAGACTTCTAGACCTAGAAAGTAATTAAGAAGTCATAGGTCTTTCATATCAAATTATGTTATTAGTTCCTATTTGTGTTTAGCTATGAGATGTTCTTCACCTATTATTAGCAAGTCATCCACATATAATATAAGAATGATCATATCATCTCCATCTATTTTAAAATATATGTTAGGGTCATCTTCATTCTTGGAGTACCCTAATTTTGTGTGGTAGCTGACCATTCTTTCATACCATGTTTTAGGTGATTTTTTAAGGCCATATAGTGCTTTCTTTAATTTACACACATGGGAATCTATGTCATGAGTAATAAATTCTTCTAGTTTCTCACTATATACTTCTTCAATTTCACCATTTAGGAATGTTTTTTTGACATCCATTTTATGTATCTTCCATCCTTTAGATGTTGCAATTGCTATAATAGTTCTAAAACATGTGTATCGAGCAATTGGAACAAATGTTTCTTCATAATCAATTCCTTCCTTTTGTGAGAATCCACAAGCCATAAATCTGGCTTTGTATTTTTCAATGCTTTCATCAAGTGCATGCTTAATTTTGTATAGCCATTTAGAAGAGACAACTAATTTGTTCTTTGGTCTAGGTACAACATCCCACACATCATCTTTTAGTATTGATTGATATTCTTCAATCATTACATCTTTCCATGATTTGCTTGATAAGGCTTCTTTCACATTTGAAGGCTCTATTTTGATGAGTTTAGAGAGAAGTGTTACATAGCATGATTGATTTCTAGTTCTCTTTCTTTCTCTGACTACTTCATCAGGTTATATATGTTTTTCTTCTATAATTTTTCTAACCCATAGTGGTCTCTTTTTGTTGATAGAGTTTTTAGTATTGTCTGAATTTGGAATAATATGTGTAGTGTGTTCACAATCATTCTCCCTCTCATTCTCTACTAAATGATACTCATATAGTTCAGAAGTAGGTTCTACATATGTTTCATCAATGTCCTTTAAAATATTAAAGGCAATGTCTTCTTCAAATTTTACATCTCTACTAACTTCAATCATTCTTTGACCAGGGACATAGATCCTGTAACCTTTGGTTGATTCACTATATCCAATGAGTATAACCTTCTTTCTATATGGTTCTAATTTTGTTTTTTTTTCTTTAGGAATATGTATATAAATAGGACACCCAAATATTCTTATGTGACTTAGGTCTAGTTCGATGCCTGCAAATACTTCTTTAGGAGTTTTATTTTCCAATATTGAGTAGGGACATCTATTTTGAATATTAACCACAGTATTAGAAGCTTCAACCCAAAAAGAGGTATGAAGATTTTGGTCATGCATCATAGCTCTATCTAATTCAATAATGGATCTATTTTTTTGTTTTGCAACTCCATTCTATTGAGGATTATATGGTACTAAAAAATCTCTCTTAATCCCAACAATAATGCAAAAATATTTAAAGATTTTAGAGATATATTCACCTCTATTATCATATCTAAGGGTTTTGATTTTCTATCCAGACTAGTTTTCAACTAGGGATTTGAATTCTTTGAATTTAGATAGTACTTCAATTGGTTCCTTTTGTTTAAGGAAGCAGATCCAAGTTCTCCTACAATAATCATCTATAAAAATCACATAATAGAGGCATCTATTTAGGGAAGGTATAGACATGGGACCAAATCGATTAGTATGAATAAGTTCAAGTACAAAATTTGATTTGTGAAAACTCTTAGGAAAGGATTTCTTTGTGCTTTTGCCCAGGTCACATCCTTTGCAAATGCCTAAATGATTAGGTTTGAGACTAGGTAACACTTTTACAATTTTTCCTATTGATGATAAAGTGCAAAAATGAAGGTGACCTAGTCTCCTATGCCAAATTTCATTTATGTTTGATGTTTCACGATTTAGAACTAAATTTTGTTGGTTACAAAGTTTATATAAACTTCCATCTCTAAATCCAATATATATAGCTTTCTTGATGTTTGAATTTTTTGGCCAAGATAGAACTTTGTCTTCTTAGAAGGTGCTTATGTACCCTTGATTAGCAAGACATCAAATAGAGACCAAATTTATTTTTATACTAAGTACAAACAAAACATTTTAAAGTTGAAGAGTAATACCTAAATTTAGTTGAATTGAACATGATCCAATACCTTTAACTAGGTGTGTAGAATTGTCTCCAATGGTTACTTCTTTAGAGGAGTATCCTTCAAAGCTTTCAAATTTATCTCTAAAGCATGTGATATGACATGATGCTCCATTGTCTATAATACAATAGTATTCTTGTTGGAATTTAATTCACTTGAGACTGCTAGATCAAATGTGTAGTTTTCTCCTTTTTCATATTTTTCCTTCTTGACTTCTTTAGGGTTGCTTGAATTTTCTTTCATTCTGTACAGAAGTTATGAGTGTGACCAAATTTGTCACATTTGAAACATTGTACTTTTTACCAATCCTATTTCTTGTATGATTTGTTGAAATCATTTGTGTCTCATTTGAATTTACATTTTTTATCTTTACTATTGGAGTTAGCATGAAGAGCTTGAATGTCTCCCTCTTGATTTAAGTTGATTCCTCTGGAAACTAATCTTTACTCTTCTTGAGTACATTCATTTTTTAGTAATTTAAATTTAGGAAGATTGGGTCAAGACCTTAGACCATGAATGAAATTTTCCCAAGATAGTGGTAGTCCTTTTAAGGCTATAACGCTAAGTTCTTTGTCATCTACTTGACTTCCAATAGTAGCAAGTTGATCTTTCAATTCATAAATTCTTAAGAAATAAGATGTAATTTATTCTCCATTATTCATTTTGATATATAGAAGGTCTTTCTTTAATGTTAGAAATCTACTAGTTTTGTTAATTTTGAAAGTATTCTTAATTGTAGAGAACATCTCAAAAGCAATTTTTTGAGACTAGATATTGAGGGAAGAATGTGATCCTTTATAGAATCTATAATAATCTCCATGGCTTTGTTGTTGTGTCTTTTCCATGTTTTATCTAGATCATTTTCTAGTATTGGTTTATTTGACTCTATATATTCTTCTAATTCCACCTCTCATAGTATGATCATAACTCAAATTTTCCATGATGAAAAGTTTGAAGCCCCTTCAAGTCTATCCTCTAACCTCACATGATTCACCATTTTGAAATGGAGAGATATTTAAATTCTGATATTAAAAATTTTGAGATTTAATAATTTTGATATCTGGTTTCTCTATCAGGATGGTTCTGATACCATGTAAAATATTTAAGGATCTCTGATAAAGAAATATTGATATATACTTTTAGTTGTTCTTATTATAAACTATAGAATACTGATATGGTATTTAAACAATTTAGTATATATGCTCACCAAATCTAGATTTGTTTATAACTCAAGATAGAGATATATTATATTTGACTTATAATACCAATTGAGTATGACTTGATAATGTTTATATTCTGATTGCAAACTGAATCACTGAAGGGAAGAAGATCATTACCAATTTGATTGATGATACTCTTCATCAACAATTGCATATTATGTATGGGAGTAAAGAGTCATATTCCCATAGGGACATGACTCTACATGGCCAAAGGCCACATAGGGGCATGGCCCTATGAGTTCATAATCTAGTTACTTAAAATAATGATTGGTTTAGTAACCAATATAAACACTAATTTATAGCAATCAAAAACCTCAAAGTTAATTATAGATTAGTAAACACATAACAATAATTAGTATGTGTGTGTGTGTGTGTGTGTGTGTGTGTGTGTGTATAAATCATAGAATCATATACTTAGAATATATACAATGTTCTTCACTTCTGCTAAAGCTACACTTTAACACAAATAGCCCTGCAAAAAGGACTTTGTCCTGGGAATGGATATGTATTCACCTTTGTAATGTTGTTTAGGTTCTAGGAGGTAATTTTAACATGGTGGAACATCCCATTGGCCATACTTGGGACAACTTGAGTCTTATGTCTCAAATGGAATTTGATTCTTGGACTCTCTCTCGTAATTTTTGAGGTGTGCATAATCCATTGTTGGGTAAAAAAGATCTTCACATGCCTCATTGGTATACTTGGTCTAATTGCCAAACTAGCTTTTCAAGGAAGATGAGTCAACTTGATAGGTTTTATATTTCCCCAAATTGTCATATTGTGCCTTCTTCATCAGGAATCTTAATCCACCTTGAATTTGTTGCCACCCTTTCTAACCACTTCCCTATCTTGATCAGCCTTCATTCTCTAACTCGCCATTTCTTCCAAATGATCTTCCTTACAAGATCAATGTGACCCATCTACAACAACTAGATTGTATTGTTGACCTTCTAGCCACCTAAAATGTTGAGCCAAAACCCCACCAAGATAGGTGGATTAGTTGGTGGGAGAATACTATCTCACTTTGCACTTCTTTCCTACATGATTATGGTCAAAGAGTTGCTGCTAAATGAAGGAGACTTAAAAATCTTTAAATGGCCAACTTGTTTGTGGTTGATCTCTTCTTGCAGCCAACCCTCATGATCTATCTCTTCAACAATATGTTGCACACACTAAGCATTTTCTTAGAAAACCATCTATTTAAAAAGGTAAAGGTGTACAGGTTCATGCTCATCTTCAGTGGATCAAGGATGGTGACTAAAGTTCCAAATTCTTTTTTCAATATTTAAAACATAAACAGGGAAAAGAACAAATTTTAGTTATCAAATTTGTTGGTGGAATTCCACTCACTAATTAATTAGACATCATGAAAACCCTTTTTAACTACTATAAACAACTTTTTACAGATGAAACAACAAATGATCCTTTTATTATCATTTTTGAGGAGAGCGTGATAGATTCTATTCCTTGCAAAATTGATGAAGAATACAATAAATTTCTTGATAGGCCTCTTTCTATGGAAGAAATAGGTGAAGCCCATTTTAGTATGGTTGTTGACAAAATCCTTGGGATGGATGGACCCTATAGAATTCTATCATGCTCTGTGACCCTACATTCATGAAGATTTTAACTATATATATCTTGAAGGAATTGAAATTGAAAATTTAGGGCCAGTTATTAACAAAGGCCTAATTAAGCTCATTCCCAAAGGAAAAGAAGAAGATCTAGTGGCCAGTTAGAGACCCATTACCTTTCTTAATACCTCTTACAAAATTATAGCCATAGAACTAGCTCAAAGAATTAAACTCATTACCCAAATGATAGTTTGACCAGTGAAAACTAGATTCCTCTGTGGAAGGTTTATCCTTGACAATCTTGTCTTGGTCTGGGAAACTATTAAGTGGGCCCAAAAAACTACCCAAGATGCACTTATTGTTAAGTTGGACTTTGATAAATCTTATGATCACATTCATTAGCCTTTTACCCTCAACATGATGCAATGGTTGGGATTTGTTCCTAAAATATGTGCTCATATCAAAATTCTTTTTATTGATGCTAACGCTAGACTAATCATCAGTGGTTCCCTTTCTCCTCAACTTCCTCTTCAAAGATCTATTTTTCAAGGTTGTCTTCTCACTCCATTCATGTATGTCCTGGTTTTAGATGTGCTTAGTTATTTTCTGCACCATGCCAATGAAAATCAACTTATCCATGGCATCTCTTTGCCTAATAATGTCATTACCTTGAACTCCCACTTCATTGATCATAATAATCTTTTTATTTAGAACTCAACTGATGAGGTGGCTAATAGTACAAATAACTTGGACATCTTTTGTATAATCTATGGATTTATTATGTCTTGTCCCAATTCCTATCCAACTTGGATTCCTACTGAGTGGAAAGAAATTAAACATGGCAAAATTTCTAGATATCTAAGGATCTCCTTTGGAGTTGGAATTTCTCTCAAAGATATGTGGAATTGGTTTATCAATAAAATCAAGGGTAAACTTTCAAATTGGACAAATAGGTTCTTATCTATGGCTATTTGCATCCAAGAGGCTAAAACAATCTGCTTGCTAATCATGTTTACATATCTTCTTGTTGGTTGCCTTCTAAAAGTTGCTACCCTCAACATACCCAGCTCATCAAAAATTTCTTATAGGCTAAATAGGGAAATAAAAAAGGAATGTCTACTTCTTGGCAGCATTGCATTCAACCTAAGGATAAAGGAGGGTTGGGAATCATTGATCCATACACACATGGTGTTTGCCTAACTTCTAAGTGGGTAATTAGAGCCCTAGAGGGGGATGCTCCTTGGAAGGGTTTAATTAGATTTCACATTCAAACAACTTGTGTTGGTATTTCTTTGGTGACTATTAGCTAGAAATATAAGATTCTCTTAGGTCCATTCTTCAAAACTCAAGGATTTCCACCCTTTATCTCAATTTGGAAATTTTGGAAGATCACTTCTATGAAATTAATTTGGTTTGACTAGTCCCTTATTAATGGGCTAAGTTCCCCTTCCTCTTCTATCTGGTGGAATGGGTTGGTCCAAGAAGATGACAAGTCATTAGGCATTATCCAGAGGTTCAAAGAAAAACATCTTTTTAAGAAAGGTATTAAAACTTTTCGAGATTTATGGGATACCTCCACCTTTAATCAAAGATCATGTCCTTCTCATATATCACACTTTCACCTCTCATTTTTTGATAAACAACTAATTCTTGAAATTCAGTAGCTTATGACTCTTAAACTTTTCAGCTTGCTTTCATTGGATTGACATAAAAACTTCTTGAATGACCAAAGATGGCCTAATGCTCATGGCATCTGCTTCTTGACCCTACAAACCATTTACAAACAAATCCTTCCCCCTATTTCCATGTCATCCTATCTTAATTGCAAATTAAAGTGCTCCTTCCTACAGTCCAAATGGAATAAGCTCTGCCTCCAAATCTGGAAGTCTAAAGATGATGCACAGTCTCAACTTCTAACATGGAAATTCCTTCATCTAAAGCTTCCTATATTATAAATTGCCTTTAAAAAATTTATCCTCTACCCACTTGTCCCTTCTGTACTAAATCGGGGACCATTAAACATGCATTTTGGTTCTGTAGTCATGCTAGCAACTTATGATAGTCTTTTTTTGCTATCTTATCTACTTTTTTTCCTTAACCTTGGACTTGGAAATTAGCTCTCCTTGGTGTTGCTTCTTCCTTTGGTCATGTTTCTCACACTTGCAGACAAGTTATTATCAAATGCCTTTGGAAATTTTGTTGCAATGCTATATTTGTGCACACCTTCTTTCCATTACAGATAGAAGACCAAATAACATGTGAAAGTTTATTTCTCTAGTTGGGCAATATGCAAACAAATTGGTGTAACATTTTACAAGATGGTACAATTCATATTCTCCTTTAGCAGTTGTGTACATCCATTAAAAGAAACAAAGGCTCAAGCATATAATTTTCAGCCTCTTGAAGACTATACAAGATGGAGCTTGCTACGTTCATTGGTACTAACAAGTGATTTTGTCATTATTATGTTTAACATAGGTTCATATTCACTAAAATTGTCTTTTACATTGCATTTACATGCAATCACTCTTTGTCATTGCCTTAGCTTATGCTTTCAGCTGACTATGAATTAGTTATTGTAAAATACTTGATGCTAAATTTCAGCTTCGTGTAAATATCTATTATTATGCTTCATTCAATTAAAAAGGAATCACATAATTCTTCATTTTTCCTTTTTGTAATTGGTTTGTGAACCTACAATCTTTTGCAATATGCTCAATTTTAATGCATTGAAAACACATTACTGGTAGATAATTTCCAAAATTGTCTCCATGTGCTCTAACTTACATTCCTATGTTAAATGTCAAAATTTGCACATACATGGCATGTGAGATTGAACTTTTGTTCTCTTCTATTGGAGTTCACTGTTTGAACTAGTGATCTAGGTATCAAAGATCTGTATTCCCTAACTTTATGCCCATACTTATTACATGTGTAAAAATAATTGTTGAAGATACTATTAATAGCTTTAGGTTTACTTCTACACTCATTTATGACATGTCCATAATTATGAAAATTATAGAAACAACCCTCAAATGAATTGGATTTTTTGGTAGGCTTGCTTCTACACACATTTGCAGTATGACCTTCTTTCAACAATTGAAACAAGTTAGTTTGTTAAACCTCTTACCTGGATTATTTGTCATTCTTTTAGGGTTTGTTTGGTTCATAGAAGATGGTAGGAATCAACTTTTTTGAAATCCATATTTGAAACGTTTTACTTTTGTTTCAAAATTGGAAAAGTGGAATTAGAATACAAGATTTCTAAGTTTTTCCTCAAAACTAGGTTATCATACTTCCCAATAGCAAGTAAGAATTGAAAACCAAAACATGTTTACACTTTTTGAGGAGTGTAATTTTTTTAGAAAAGACTAATTTTAAGAGTTTTCCTACAACTCCAAACTTCATGAAAGTGTCGATTTCAATTGGAAATGTTTATAATATGTAATAAAAAAATTTCTAGTTTGCTCTATCAAATCATAGATCTTTTATAATTTTTGTGATCTTGGTTGGATACCAAATTGTAACCAAACCTTGATTAAAATTTATGAGGCATTTGACAGTCATAGAAGCCAGGTGGGGGAGAATGTCTCATACCCTTTCATAATTTTATCAAATTTAATCATTTATTTTTAATGTGATTTCATAATCTACTAATGTGTGACCTTGTGCTCTGTTGGGACTCAAAATTAGAGGCACAATTTTGACTACCATTGAGAAAATTAGGCCCTATAAGTGATTTTTTGATGCCTATGTGTCTAGCTATACTTTTGAGCCCCATGAGGTGTTTAATGTTTCTATTACCTTGCATTTAGTGAGTCTATGTATTTCATGAAGTTAAACTTCCATTCCGAGTCATTTCATGAAGTCTCGTTTTAAGCATTTGTCAAATTTGCATTTTTCCTTTAAGTGTCAAATAGTGACAAGAGGTTGTGTTTGTCATTGAATATCTTGCACCCAGAAATGTTTCATGACTCGATAGTTTGGAAGTGTCTAGTGTCCATACTAGAGAACCTATTTTTCAAATTTTGAGTTGTTTCAAATCTGTTTTACTAGGTTTTGAATCCCTCAAAGTTGGTCATTTACTGATGTCATGCTGATATGAACTATTTAGAATTCTGGAAGACCCTATTTGACTTGTTATAACTTTGACCTAGTTGACCAAAAAGAGAAAATTCCTTTTGTGTTGCCTTTTAGAGGTCAGAGACTTGTTATGTTTCAAGTTTGAGCTTATGACGAATCTGTTTGATCAATTTTCAAACACGATTCCAAATACAATTTCTACCTTTTAATTGGCATGAAGAAGTGCAGATTTGTTAGTACCCCTATTCGTGATGTCATAACTTTGATCCTGTGATTGGTAAGATTGAATGGATTGTACCACTATGTTGTAATCCAAAAATGCTTTAAGTATGTCAATTTTCAAATCATGACAAATCC
Organism: Cupressus sempervirens; assembly: GCA_028749045.1. Classification (NCBI taxonomy): domain Eukaryota; kingdom Viridiplantae; phylum Streptophyta; class Pinopsida; order Cupressales; family Cupressaceae; genus Cupressus; species Cupressus sempervirens. Next base: position 197,072,135 of record CM053791.1, on the reverse strand, counting down.
ATCTGCACACTTTTCCAGGTCAATTCCATTTGCAAAAAATACCTTTTTGTCAGTATTTTCAGTCTACAAATTTGAGTAGCCCACTTTGACCACTCGCCATTTTCTTCGTGTGATTTTTCATAAGCCCAAATCCTAAATTCATACTCTCCTTGTGACAGTGAACCAATGCCCTAGTTTTCATTCTCCCAAGTGTCAATTTGTCTTACTTTCAAAGCCAAATCTAAATGCAATTTATTATTTTCTGACATGTTTACTTGCAAGTAGTTTTGAGAGATCAACTTTGATAGTCAATATCTTTTGATTGAGAATTCAACATGAGATGAGATTTTACAAGATAGGAGTGTGTGGAACAAAAAATCAATGTGCTAATTTGCAGAGCCTAATCAGGTGTTTTGGACAGTTTTTAAAGCCAATCAAAGGACCTCCTGATGCAAAATTGATAGTTTACAAAAAGATGTAAATTGAGCTTCAAATTCACTTTCAATGGTCGAATTTGTTCCAAATCAATGCTAGAGGGTGAATGAGTCAGTTTTTCAATTTAGTCTGGAAATAAAAATTTTTTTAGCTGGACCCACTTTGGGGCCTAACTAATCTTGTCAGATTAATAAGGTGATAAGATAAGGTGGAGAGATTTAATATATTAAAGGATAGACCTTATTATATGCCCTACGCACAAACTTATGGAGTCCTTTCAGCAACAGGGCTTCTCATTTCTAAAAATCTCACCACTTGGGTAAGATAGGTCTTACATTCATGAAGCTTAAGAAGGAGATACATATTCTGAGGTATGTGTGACATTGAGGCATACAAGAAGATCTATTTGGCATGTATGTACCTATTAAGATTCTTCATATTTTGACATTCAAAAGTGCACAAATTAGCCTCACTGGAGTTCAAAAACATTCAATTCTTGAAGAGGAAAAGAGGATCCTACTTTGTTATTTTTTGGTTGTTGGTAGGAGCCTCTTGGGAGCTCCACCATTGTTTTCTTCCCTATTATGTCAGACCAACCCATTGATATCAATGCAATTTCTCAAGAGAAGAAAGTTGAGAATGCACCTCAATTGCCTAGCCAATCCATACCATCCCCTTTTTTTCCAAGAGATGGTCCTTTAGGTCCTCAATTTTTTCCATTAGAAGGAACAGGAGCAAGCAATGAGATTTGTGCCCACTCAGTTGCCAAGCATGAAGAAGTGGTTGATGGTGATTTGGTTCCATGTTCGTGATCACCACAAGGAATAACACCAATCAACAAGATCTATCCCGAGGCAACTAGCAAACATGAAGAAGCGATTGCCACAAAAGATGTGTTCTTGAGCACTCTAAACAACTTCCATACTGCTTTTGGAATGAAATTCATGGTTCCAACTATTGGAGGCAAAGAACTAGACTTGCGTCATTTATATATGGAAGTTACTTCTCGAGGAAGTTTTAAACAAAAACATATTAGCTCTCAAATAGGCATGTTGAAGTGTGATGCCCATTTGGTAAGAAAACTCGTAGAAGATAGTAAAAGAAGTTATACACAGTCAACACTAGAAGAAGCCATCCATGCATTGAAAAGGCAAGATGCTCCATGCTAAAGAGCAATCCATAAGGAGAGTGCAGTGTATGGACAGAAGGGAAGCATCTTCAGAGAAACCCACACATAGGAAGGAGGTTGAAAGTATTTAGTAAGACTAGCACACATAAGAAGGAGTTTTTGTTTTGTAAAGCATAATCCCACATAGTCAAAATACAAAGGCAGTGACTAAGAAATCGAAGCCGTCGAGTACTAAGGAGAACCTGTGTGAAAGTCAATGTGAAGAGCCAGCTGAGAGAAGATTGCAAGAACACAAATGGATCAAGCTTGCTTGCCTACAAAAATTCAAAGTTTTCCTCTCCATTTAGCCGTGAGAGCCCCTATATTTTACATAAGCTGGGTAGAGGACACCATGACAAAGTCTAGCAATTCATAGTGATGACTGGATCAAGTGAAAAAATTGTCATTCAGGCATTAAATGCAAGTGATTGGATCCCTGAAGGGGCTATTAATCTATTTGATAACCATCAAATGAGATCCATGCCAAATTTACATTATCTTGTAGAGCTTTATCAGTGGTATAAGGATCAATACACCAATATGATTATGGAAAATGTTGTTTCTTTGCTTTGCAGTGATCTACAGGTTGATCCAGGTGATATAGTGATGATTGATCTTTTCTTGGCACATGAAAGTAGCCATAGTGCAAAAATAAAGAGTATTTACACCAAGAAAAGGATAAAACATAGGAATGCTTCCAAAGCTTTAATCCCACATTGGGTGGGTCAAGAGGTTTTTAGTTTTTTAAATAGAAGATCACACACCATGCATATTATCTTCAAACACAAGAGCTTTTGTCAAAGCCAAGCTTGTGCGTGGGGCCCAGTGATGACGAACCACAGGTGGATGCCAGCTAGCGGGTGCCTAGAACAAAATTTTAAATGAGCAAGTAAGTGACATGATGTGGTGGTGATGCACAAGATTTCCCCACATGGTGCATCCTGTGGTGGGTGCTTCCTTGCTTAGGGAAGTTGCTCAGAAGTTAAATAATGCAGGGAAGTGCCTCGCTAACACATGTCAACAGGCCCTGCTCAGAGGTGATGTGGCATACCTACAACAGAGAAATGAGGTGGACCTAGCAACAAATCCTGAGATGACACATGGAAATCGGTAGAAGTTCAAATGACAGAGGCATCAAATCATGCCATGTGGCGAAATGGATGGTGAGCGCTTCCCTGCAATAAGAAGTTGGTCGATGGATAAGCGAAGCAGGGAAGTGGGGAAGCGCCACATGGAAATGGGCCCAATCCTTGATGATGTGGTAGATGCGACTTCTAGACCATTCAAAGAGCACCACATGGCGATGAGGTGGTAGGTATCAGCCAATCGAATACTGCCATGTGTCACAGAGCTCAAACCCGAATTTAAAGGCTAGGGGATAATTTGAAAGTAATAAAAATTTATTTTTAATTATTTTTTCAAAAGGATGGCACGTTCAAATATTTAAATTCAAAATTGACATATCCTATAGTTTACACATTAGGATATTTTAAATTTATGAATTTCAAGTTGCAGACCAGATAGTTTCAACAGGGGGTATTTTTCAAATCAACTTT